>CM066173.1:8485000-9085000 GCA_033629205.1 Lithocarpus polystachyus
GAAATAATTAAACATTATTTATGTTTTGTTATTATTTACTTTATAGTGAAAATACAATTGAAATGTATTTAATTTTTTAATTATATATTTTTCAGACAATTTTATTAGTTTTACAAATTGAATCTATTTATTTGTATTTTAATTAATTTTACGTTAACATGGTTAGGCCTCTTGTTAAACCGTGGCCTGACCTTGAAATCTTGAACCACTTATATTTTTCGGTTCTTTTAACAATATAGTTTCTAAAACTACAAACATCCCTTCTCCTGACTTTTACGTTTTAAAGATTAAAATGAGATAGAGAGAAAATAATAAGACATTATATACATTGACAAATATACTAGCTACTCTTTTGTTCAATTTAAATAAGTGGATATTAACTGACATTATAATAACAAAATTGACAGTTTTTTTAAAAATAAAAGCAGAAGCCCGCTTAATTAAATTTAACAGTTAATATAACTTATAGGAACACCACTTAATCCCAAGGCTTAAGCTTATGAGTTTGATTTCAACTATCTTATGTTAGTTACTTCATTCTTATTCAAAATGGACTTAACTCACACGTGTATTCCTAACAATCTCTCCCTTACATGTGAGTCTTCTGTCTTTGGGCTTCCAGACCTTTATTTAGGCCATGAACAAGTTCTACTCACTCTTGCCTATGGGTTTTTCACTCACCAGCTCATCATCTATGGGTCTCTTGTGTTTCATCCATGGGAACCACATATCAATACCACATGCTAAGGGAACTCAACCCACACTTCCATGTTTGTGGGAATCTCATGCCTCATACCTTGGGAGCCTCCAATTAAGTGGTTAGCATAACATATAGATACACAACTTAACTTGAAAGGCTTAACCCTTTAAGTTTGAGCAAAACTATATTATATTAATCACGAACTCTTCCCATTATTCTTCAATGTGATACCTCACTCGCACATATTCCCAAAATTGTTATTAAGATTCTAATAGTTCAGTGGAAGAAAAGGAAGAAGGAATTAAGAATTGGAACAAGGAACAAGGTAGAGAGAGAATTGGGAAGTAAAACAATGTAATTCTTATCTGCATATTCTTTACAATCCTCACCCTTTCCTTATAAGCACTACACCCAGTAACCAACTAACTACCTACTTGACACCCTGGCCCAACCAACTAATAGGACACAATAGCAGTACAGTTTATCTGCACTAGTCACAACACGCACCCACATGCAGGCACACACGCACACCCCTGCAGGTATACATGCACCACCTTGCGCGCGCACACACACACACACGCACACACACACGCACACCCCCCTGCACACCCTTACCGACAACTACAACTGTCACACTTGCACCACCTTGCACAAATACACGCATACCCCCTTACACATGGACAACTGTCACACCTACTTACAAATATCCTACTTACAAATATCTACAAATATCCACAATAGCATACAATACACCACGGTCACAATGCCCATTTACAAATATCTACAAATATCCACAATAGCATACAACACACCACTGTCACAATACAATACCTGTCAATTGTTCTCTCTAAATATGCTTAAAACCCTTTCACACTTTCTTAAAAAAAATCCAAAACAATATTAATTAAACACTGTATATTATCTCCTTCTACTCCCTCCATATGAATTTGTGTCCATGCCACTTTGAACATTAGCATTTGGGTTTTTAAAAAGAAATTGTTTATAGTAAAAATTTATTTTACCATACAATTTTACAACTCACTCAACATTTTAGTTTTTATTTAACTTACAACTCACTAAAATAATATAAACTACTAAATTAAATATAAATCTACAAACCATAAACAATATAATGAAAAGAGTGAAGTGAGAGAGTGAGTAAGAAGTTCATAAAGCAAAGAAATTTAAATTTATAAATCAAGAACAAAATTTTCTAAAAATAACAATTTATTGTAGCTTGGTTGCAAATTTTTTAAGAAATAGCAATATTGGTAATGCTTGTATCTCATCTCACACAATTTATTTATAAAGATGGGTTGCAAATCAATCTTAGTTATCTTTGTTAGAGTGAATTAATTAGGTAATATTACAATACGTGATTGGAATATATGTAAGTCAAGAAAACTGAATAATACTAGTCTTGGATTGATTAATTCCTCCCCGCTTTTGCTTCTTTTGTGTTTTTTTTTTTTTTTAATTAATTAGTTTAAAAAGAAATTAGGGCGAGACGACAAAGCAAGCGGGTAATTGTTTTTTTGTCTGGTTAGTTTTGACAAATAATTTAATTTTTAGTTTTTAATCACACATTTAATATTAAAGTTTCCACACAAAAAAATTATATTCTTTAATAAATATTAAGAAAGTAAATTACCAAAATTTGCAGATGCAGTGCAGACTGCAGAGTACCCAAACCTGTCTTCTCTGCATGATGTGAAATTTCGTGCAGGTCGGTATGGGCCTGGTTGAGTGAAGATGTGCCGTACTTGCTACGTAACAATCAGCTAATCATCATTTAATGCTCTACTAGTCATCCTTTAATGCTACAAGTATCGTGTTCCCGATATCTATAGGTCTAATTATCCCATTATTCTTAATCCGTGGCCAATCCTTTTAATGTGGAAGAGGAACAATACTATAATATAAATTACATGCGAAAAAATAGATAGAAATGAACATTCCTGTCGATGTTTTATACTCTCAATTGTGTGTTGCATTCACTTAGACATCAAATTTATTAGGGTATAATAGCTGGCACAGTGTCATTTGTATTCTTGTAATCAAACTAATTGCTAGTACTGGTGTTTTTCGTTTGTTTTTTTGTCTTTATTATTATATAATTGATATGTCATCTTAATTACTTGTACTAATGATATTTTAGGTTTTCATCAATTTTTTTGTTTGTTCCTTCGATTTGAACTAACTCATTATTTTTTATTGATGCATCAATCGCTACCCTTTACAAATGATCAAACCATTTAAACAAATTTCTTCATTAGAAATCTTTTTATTTTATTTTATTCTATTTTTACTTATCCATCCTAACATTTTTATTTTAGCTACATCATTTTATGAACATGTTACGTATCAACAGATTATATTTAGTACCATAGAATTGTTTGAGTGTAAACCAATTTTTTGTTGCTCACTCAAGGTCATCAATCATCTCTATCATTTCTCTTTGTATTAGAACAACTTGTAATCAATTAGCATGCTTTTATGCAAGCTTTATGCTCATAAGTTTGTAAACTGTCTATTTTCAATTCGAGTGCATATCATGCATAATAGGTTTATCCTCTTAGGCTTATTGATTTAGGTTTGTTCCTCAATTTAATTGTCAACTTGTGCATTTCATGTAAAAACCTTATTAAATTAGGCAGAATCGACCCCAAAATCTGGTCAAATTAGTTAACCTTTGAGTGACTTTAGAGTTTAGATCATTGCGGATAATTAAAAAGTGGTTTACACTCAAACAAGAGGGTACCTGACCATGTTAGTAATCTTATAAAAATATTTTTTTAACTAAAAAGGTATTCTGCATTCACACGATACTTTTGTGCATTTCTAAACTTCATGCAATATGTTCTTATCTAATTATTCACATTTTGTTCAATTTCTTCATCATTATGAATTATTATCACTAGAAAAATCAATTCTTAATCAATATTAAATACATAATTTTTGTAAAATCAATAAGAATTTTAACAGGAATTTTAGCATTACAAAGTTACAATTTTTAACCTAATTAAGTTTTCTTAATTAAATGAAAATAAACGTCGTGGATCCTTTTTCAACTAGAAGCATCCACATTAATATGTGTGATATAGAATGTCATAAAAGACTTAAATATGTTTTTTTTATCAGCAATTGATTTTTAGGTTAAATGGCACATCTCATGGTCTAATAAGTGATATCGGAGCTAATATGATATCCATGGGTTCGAGTTGTGATAGAATCATTGTGAAGGATTGTTGGGGGCCCGTAATACGACTCATTGCAACCACTCTAAAAACATACCCATAAGGCACAATGTAAAAAAAAAAAAAAAAAAAAAATTAATAATAATAATAATACTGATGTGACTAAGTTTATCCTCCAAATTTCTTGGATTCTATGCTAAATTAATCACTTTTATCTTCATTTTCTATATTAAAAAAAGAAAAGAATACATACTCCTATTGTATAAATATGTTTTACTTTTTATAACACGAGTATATCGTGAATACCAGTGAAGCATCAATGGCCTGTTTGGTACATAAACTTAAACATATGTTTTCAGTTTTTAAACACATTTTCATCCATGCATATTTTTTCAAAAAAACTGAAAACTGTAATTTAGGGTGTGTTCGTTTTGAAGGAAAATAGGGAAGATGGAAAATAGAGGAAGGAAAATAGGGTGAAAAATGCTGTTTTTTACTGTTCGTTTGGGGAAGGAAAATAAAAATGAGAGAAAAGCCGAGAGAAAATTTTCTCTCTGGGCTCACATTTTTTTGCCTTCCAAATCGAAAGGAAAATCTGGAGAGAAAAATTCTATAATAGTACTTTTACAAAAATGCTCTCTTCCTACCTATTTTTTTTCATCGTTCTCTCTTTTTTTTTTTTTTTTTTTGAACGTTACTGTTGTTGTTTTTTTCTCTTTTCTTTTCAACGTTATTGAACTTGTTTTTTTTTTTTTCTTTTCAACGTTACTGAATATGAACGTTGTTTTTTTTTTTTTTTTCCAACGTGACCTGATCTAATTTTTATATTATAATAATATAAATTTATATATATGATGTGATAAATTTTATATTATTTAATGATTACAAATAAATCTATTTTTTACATATTATGTAACAAGGGTATAATAGTCAATTTATATAAATTACATTTTCCATCCTTCCCTTTTTCTCTCCAACCAAACAAAAAAATTTTCCACCCTCCCACTTTTCCACCCCTCCAACCGAACACAATGAGAAAAAACTAAATATTTTCCATCTTTTCACTTTTTTATCTTCTTATAATTTTTTATCATCTCACTTTTTCACTCCTTTAACCATACAGGCCTTAAACACGCCTACCAAACAATCTAAGAACGGGGACAGAAAAGAGTCACAATTCACAATGTTTGTGTTACAATCGTGACAACTTTTCAGTGGCATTAGACCCATTTTGAAATTGATATATTAATGTCTCTAGCAATGAGGTCCAAAGAAGCGGGCCCAATAAGCGAATGTGATAGGTACAAATTTAACACGGTTTGAATTGTCATGTTCACCATTAACTTCCTCCTCCAAAACAAAACATATATATATATATATATATATATATATATATATATATATTAACTTCCTCCTCCAAAACAAAACAAATATATATATATATATATATATATATATATTTATGTGTGTGTGTGTATTTAATGACAATTCAAACCGTGTTAAATTTGTACCTATCACATTTGCTTATTGGGCCCGCTTCTTTGGACCTCATTGCTAAAGACATTAATATATCGATTTCAAAATGGGCCTAATCCCACTGAAAAATTGTCACGATTGTAACACAGACATTGTGAATTGTGACTTTTTTCTGTCCCCGCGAGAAAGTTTGTTACTCATGTTTAAATAACAGTTTTTAATTTTTTTTGAAAAAATATGTGTGGGTAAAAAAGTATTAAAAAAAATTGAAAACATATGTTTAAGTTTATGTACCAAACGGGCCATTGATGCTTCGCCTGTATTCACGATATACTCATGTTATAAAAAGTAAAAACATATTTATACAATAGGAGTATGTATTCTTTTCTTTTCTTTTTTATTACAGAAAACGAAGATAAAAGTGATTAATTTAGCATAGAATCCAAGAAATTTGGAGGATAAACTTAGTCACATTATTATTATTATTATTATTATTATTATTATTTTAGAATAAAGAGGTGCTACATTCACAATATTTTTACACCATTTACACAACAAATCATAGGTGGTTAATTGTTATTAGTGATTTTTCTTTAGCTAAGAAGTTATACCCGGATTTAACTGAATAGACACCATTTGCTGTATGAGGCCAAACAAACTTGTCTTTGACATAGTTGGAAGACAAGCTATTCCCACTCTCTCAAGTGGCCCATTTAGCCTCACAGACCCTTTTGAACTTTACCCAAGCCCAACCAAACCCAAAAATGCAATCAAGTGCATTGACAAGACCATAGGTCAGCTGGACTCCTCCACTATCGACGAGCCTCATGATCAACTTTGATGGTGCCGTGTTCCGTGATACAGACGAAGCTAGACTGGGAGTTGTTGTTCATGATCACCAGGGAAGGGTGATGACCTTCATGTCCGAAAAAACCAAGTTACCATCTTCCTCAAATGAAGTGGAAGTGATGGAAGCCATTAGAGCTATCTCTTTCGCTCTTGAACTCCGTCTACCCTCTGTTATTGTCGAGGGAGATTCAGAGTTGATTATTTCAGCATTACGAAGTGAGGAGGAGTCCTTTACTTCCTTTGGTCATCTGATTTCTTCAATTAAGTAGAACCTAGAAGTCTTTTCTTGTATTTCCTTTTTGCACACCCGTAGGTCAGGCAACTCTCTAGCTCATAGATTAGTTCAGTACGCAAGACATATTGATGCCCTCACAGTCTGGATAGAAGATGTTCCACCACAACTTCATCATGTCCTTGTAACCGACTTTGGTTGATTAATAAATTCCCTTCGAGGTCTTGAGTCTCAAAAAAAAATTTTGAAATTAATACTAAGATTGCTTTTTTGCCCCAACAATAACAACCCGTAACAACCTGTCACTTTTGATTTGTTGTGAAAATGTTGTGAAAATGTTGTGGACATATAATTTATTTTGGGAATATTGAGATAAGGATAAAAATAAGATTTTTTTTTTTAAAGGAGCAGTAGGCTAAGGCCTAGTATTTAAATTTAAATAAAACGCAAACATTGAATTATAATGGATTGTGAGGTAAAAGATTTTTTTTATTTATTATTATTTTATGGTCTATTTACAAAATTGAAAGTGTAGAGGGGTTAGTGAGTTTATTTTACGCATTTAACTCTAAGTTTTGTCACAACTTAAACGTAAAGTTTAGAAGTATTTTTAAACCACATAAAAGTTCAGTAAAATAAAAAGGAATCTTGTTAGTTATATTTATATATAGCATATATAGACAAGAATATCTGAATTACTAATTGATTCTTGGTATAATTAGTACTTACCTTGTGTTTAGTATGGAGAAATCTACATTACTCTTGACATCTAGATTACAGGGAGTGTAATGCTTTGCAATTTAGATGCCTATTTGGTTTGACTGGGAATCTAATAAGATTCTTAAGAATATGAGATTAAAATGTTTGGTTTATTTTTAAGAATCTTAAATTAATTAATTATTTTCTCATACTATCCTTGGATTTGTAAATAAAAAAAAGTTTTTTTTTTATTTTTATTTTAAATCTTCCTCCAAATAAGTAATGACAAACAAAATGTAAACTATAAATTATGACAAATTCATTAGAACTATAGTTTAACATTTCAAAATGACTCCAGAAAAAAACGACAAAAACAATACAAAAATAACTATTTAAATTCTTATTTTTTATGAAAAATTTTGTTAATTAAAATAAATAATTTATTTTACTTTAGCATCTAACTAATCCTAAATAAGAGATATAAAAAGGGGAAAAATGAATTCTTAGTCATAATTTAAAAAAAAAGCTTAATTCACAACAAAACAACTTCTCAACGTTTAATTATATCTATAAAATATTGATGATTTGTTTTACGTTTTGTTTTTCATTACTTAAATAATAATAAAAAATGGTTAAAATGGTTAATTTATAAAAAAAAAAAAAAAAATTTAGGTACAGTATCTTAAGATTCTGTTATGTGATTAAGACACTAATATGGTTTTAGTGTAGACAGAAATTGAACCTAAAATCTCTTATTTACTCGTAAGAGATTTTACCAGTTAAACTAATTAGAATTATAATTTTATAAAAAAAATAAACTCAACTACCGTGAGAGAGAGAGAGAGAGAGAGAGAGAGATATATATATATATATATATATATATATATATATATATATATGCCGACATGTTCTCTCTCTTAATGTTCAATCAAATCATGAATACTGAATTTCATATTCGTATATATGTTCGGAATCAATGAAAGCGATTAGATATTTGTAGTTTGCGTGTACTTAAGAATATAAGATACATTAAGAGGATATTCCTAAAAATAAATCCCAAAGTTTGTCTCTTGTGACTATTAAAATCCTGAGTTTTTTTTTTAATATATATATTTATATATATTTTTTTTCATTTGAAACCCCAAACTTAAACAAATTCTGAATTTATACATATTCTAGTAAGAGTTGCACGTGTTTCCCTTTAAGTGCAAAAATTTAAGATAGATATTTTTTTGAAGTAATATCAAATCATGTATTTAAATTTAAAATAATTATTTAATATATGACTATCTATTTAGTATGATAATTTATTAGGAGAAGGTATTTTGTATCAAATGATATAATGTCAGCGGTATTAAAATTCAATAAAAGTGAGATATATCAACAAAAAATAACTAACCTATAAACAATTGAAAGACGTGTTAGTAGGTAGTTATTTTTGCACACATATTTTTCGTTTAATAGATTTTGACATGAATAACGTGGTATCATTTGATACAAAATACCTTTTCATTTCATAGAACTTATTTACTAAAGACAGTATCTACTAAAAAAAATTCTACTAAGAATGATAACAAATGTCGTCATCTTCTAACAATTAACAACTAAGTTTTGATAAAAAAAAAAATTGTCATGATATTTAAATTTTTACAATAAATGACGACATATGCTACAATTGAAACTCTTTATCAAATTAAATACCTAAAACCATTTGCAATGAATATTTTCTTATTTATACTTCATTCTTTATCATTTTATTTTATGATCCTAATTACAATACTTAGCTTATTTAATTTCTAATGAACACTTTTTTAAGAAAGAAAACAAATATAAAAAAAGATATATGTCACTGAAGTGTCTATTAGATAACATTATAAATCTAGAAGATTTAAACCACTAATAAATTAGTGTTCTTTAGGTTTCAAATAGAATACCATACATCACTATTTTTACTTTCTAAGTATGACTAACACATAAAACTCAAAATACACGAAGAAAATTTTTGGAATATTAAAATTTAGTGAGGCATTTTAGATATTGCACAATGAAATATTCTCTGAATCATACAATTTTGTTAGGGTTTAACAAAGAGAGTAATAGTAGGGATTATATACTTATCTACAAAATATAAAGGAGAAAATTATTCAATTTTGAAGTTTGGGGATGAAACTACTCCAAACAGAAAAGGGGAAAGTATTTTTTTCCATAATATTTTTTTTGTTAGTAAAACTATATGTTTTTAACTTTAAACAACGTGTTAAAAAAAAAGTCAATCCAAGAAAACTGTTCGTAAAACTATGAATTTTGGCTCGTCAAATTGGCTAAACAAAAAAAAAAAAAATTTAAATTAAGGAACACAATAAACGTCATGATATTTTCTCAATACTTTTATTTTAGCTATGGTGGACCCTAGTATGATATTTTATAATTTTATTTTAGATTAATGCTACATTCATAATATTTTCATAACAAATCTTAGGTGGTAAATTGTAATTGATTTTTAATTGGGACAATCACTTTAAACTATGCATTAAAAAAAACCAACAGAAAAAAATTGTGCATGAAATAGTGAATATTTGCTCGTCAAATTTGACTAAACAAAAAAGAAGTCTAGGATTATAACAAAATGTTACAATATTTTCACAATACTTTTATTTTTAACCGTCGTAAGTTTTCGTCTAATATATTATTATTTATTTTATAGTAATGCCATAGAAATGGACCCACGACGTAAATCACTTTTTTATCCATCAATGAATAGTAACTTGCCTATGATTTGTTGTAAACTTAACGTGAAAATGTTGTAGAGTTAGCATTTTTTTATTTGTTATATAAAAAACTGAGATCTCAACAAATGTGTAAATATTGTGATAATAACAAGTGTTACAACATTTTCATAAAACATTAGTTGCAGTTGTGGTTAGTCAAAGTCTCATATTTTATTATTTTATTTTGTCTTATACGAAATTGACACTTCAATAATTGTGAAAATATTATGAAATTTTTTATGCCAGTGTTGCAATATATATGCAAGCTCATATAAATATTTTTTTAAAAATAGCAGAAACTAGTGATTGAAAAATACTGTAACTTTTATACATTCACACAACAAGTGTTACAACATTTGCACAAAATATTTGTAGTTGTGGTTGGTCACAGTCTCATATTTTATTATTTTTTTCGACCAATAAAAATTAACATCTCAATAATTGTGAAAATATTGTGAAATTTATTGTGTCAGTATAACAATATATATGTTAGTTCATATAAATATTTAAAAGAAAAAAAAGCACAAACCAATGACTAAAAAATAAAGGCACTGTAGCTACAGTGATAATTGAACAAACCAAAGAATCATTGTAGCTACCGTGGATTTGCGCATTCACAAAAAAAAAAAAAAAACAGAAAAAGTGCGCAAACCAATGACTGAAAAGTACTATAGCTTTTACACTTTCAAACAACAAGTGTTACAACATTTTACAAAATAAATATTTTTAGTTGTGGTTGGTCACAATTTCATATGTTGTTATTTTATTTCAACCTATAAAAAGTGGCAGCTCAATAATTGTGAAAATATTGTGAAATTTTTTATGTCAGTATAACAATTGTATGGGGAGTTTTTGAACTTTTGGCCCAAAAAGTGTATGGATGCAAGCTCAAAAAGCCCAAAAAATAAAATTGTAGAGAGGTGGGTTAGAAAACTGGGCTGTAGTGAAATCCGTGATGATCCTGAGTCTCTACTTGTTGGCCATCCAAGTTACCACTTGAGTACCTGTCCCATCAGTAACCCCACTTTGCGACCTGTAAGTTGTGGTTGCCAATGTAATACTGTTCAAGGGTCTTCTCCTCATAAATGTGGCTAAAAAAGTAGCTGCAGCGCATTAAATGTGGTGGTAATAGCTTCTCCTTAGGTGCCTCCTAGCTTCCCCTTGTTGCTGTGCTCGAGATATTCGTACTTGTCGCCGGAGCTTTTTAGAAGCTCGCCTTGATTCGTGTGATCCGAATCTGACCCATGCTTAACTTGTCTAAGGAGGCATTACTCCTCAGACAGGACCCAAGGCCCGATACCCAATTTGGGCCTTTACCCCTACAATAGCCCTTTAAAATTCCAATTTTTCTTCCTTTCGTCCAAGAAGAAAATTGGGGTTGTGATTATAAAGGGACAAAACTATTTATTTCTTCAGTTTGTATATGTAAAATTACTGCTTTGCGTGCCTCATTATTGCTGCTGACGCTTCGTAGTCCGCGAGTCGTCCTTAATTACTCTAGGCGGCGTTATGTCTTTCGCATCTATCGGTGAGGTGTTAATCGAACGACCAATATTTTCCTGGGATTTTGAGCGGGGTAACTCCCACACGATCTCACCCTCTATATAAAGCATGGACAGAAAACAGTTTTATTTTCTTCGAGAGCTCCCAATTCCTTCTGAGATCTCAAGCATTCCAACTTACTGTACTCCTTGCAGCCTTAAACTTCCTTAACTCCTTCTCTCGAGAGAACACCAAGAGATTCTTCAATAAAGTTCAGGATTTAACACGTTAGTTTACTTTCGTAAGTATCTGTTTCTTCAAGCTTTCCTTTTCTCCTCGGCCGGGTTCCTCGGCCTTCGTTTCGATTAGAAAACATTCCCTCTGTCACCCGTGTTTACCCAAATAGGTAGGTTTAAACACCTGGTGGACTCTCCGACTGGGATGGAGGGTTTTAGGACTAAGTACCGTATCCCACCAGGGGTAGATTTTAATATTGTCCCCCAGACCAAGTTCTTACTAAGAGAGGGACAGGCGAGGTTGTCATTCCGATGATCGCTTTTATAGAAGGAGGGATGACTCTTCCCATGGGTAGGATAACCAGAGATTACTTGCGCAACCATCGGTTATACCCCCACTAATGCGCTTCCGACATGTTTAGAATATTAGGAAGTATAGATGCTCTAGACGAGTAAATGAACCTTAGGCTTACGTGGCATGACGTCGCGCATTTGTACGAGTGCCACTCTCTCTCCGGAGGGTACTACCTTAAATCTCGATCTGAGGAGGTAAGGATGATATCTTGCCTTCCCAAGTCCAACAAAAGCTTGAAGGATGATTATCTGGTCGTTTCCGGAGAGTGGCATGACGGTCTTCACTGCCAGGTTAGGGCGGGAGCACCAGGTGGGGTACCCTAGGATTAGGCCCCTTGGCAGGGACTTTAGTTTTCTATGTTTTTTATCTATTCCGACCCTGTATTGTCGTTCCTCGGATCATAGTTATTGGTCTAACCATGGTTTTCCATTTCAGACGTTTTGCAGGCAAAAATCACGTTTCTCCGAAGCTCAGCCTCGCCAACGTCCCGGCGCTTAACTTCTTATTGAGGTCAGAAATATTCGAGAGCGAGGACGGATAGCTAAGGGCTGCTCACTTGATCCTCGACTATGAGCCCTTGTCGTGTGTATTTCAAGACGTGGGGCAGGCGATAAGAGCCGATAGCCCTAAACTTGCGCAAATAGATGTTTCAAAGCCCGGGTTCCTGTCCCAGAGAGACCTTCCTCCGGTTGTGTTTCCACCTCCACCCGTTCACCAGCAACTAGCTGCCCCAAGCGAGGAGCTAGCACCGTCGCCTCAATCTTTAGACGCTGAGATCGATCAGCTCCATTTTAAAGGAGAGGCAGGGACAGCAGAAAGGTTAGTTGAGCTGTCTAATTCTGAACTTGAGTGCGAGAGACCTTCCACATCTTCCCATCCGCGGTTACTCATTGCTGGGTCGGATCCAAGCTCCGAGGAGGAAGAAGGCATGGATTTGAAACAACGACCCGGCCTGAAGGGCCTAAAGGCCAGCAGGAATAAAGGGGGGGTCGACCTCAGGAGAAATTTCCAAAACCCGGTTGCCCCCACTTTGCCTCTTCCTCCCTTTCAGCTCCCCGCTGACCTCGGATTGAAGGCCAACCCGAATCTGAGGAAGAAAAGGCCAGTGGAGGTCTTGGAGGAGGGAGAGGTACAACCTTACAAGGGGGGTAAACAGCAGAAAAAAACCTGGGACCCTTATGACAAGAGAGACTGACTGATGGAGGGCTTTGAGGAGGCTGATGCACGTCGAGGGCGGCGCACATGGGCTCCTCGGCTGGAGGTGGAGGGCGCTACCATTCCCTAGGATGCCACTATTTAGGAGTCTCAAAGGGAGCATGCCGGTGTTCTAGCCGAGGCCTTAAAGCAGCCTCTTCTCCTCCCTATGGACATGGAGGGCCTTAGGCGCATCAAGCAATCAGACCTCTTCATGTCTCTGAAGAGGGATCTAGCAATGGTAGGCTTGCAAGCATCCTTTTTGTTAACTGCTAAGTTGTATGTCCATTTACATGCGTATATTCCTTGTAACCTTTTTGTTGCCGATGTGTAGGTCACTCAGCAGGTCTTTGTGGTTGAGGAGTGGATCAAGAGGGCCAATGAGGAAGCCAAGGCTGAGTCCCACTCCCGCCTAGAGGTTGAGAGACAGCTAGGAGCTTTGAGACAGGAGAAGGCTGACCTGTCCGCGAAGCTAAAAGAGGCCGACAAAGCTCGTCAGAGTTCTTAGGCGGGTCTAAAGACTGCGGAAAGGCAGGCTGAGGACTAGCGCTAGCAGCTGCATGTGACCGAGATAAACCTGGCCACGGATAAACAAAAGGTCAAAAAGGCAGCTCGAGTGGCCAGGGAAGCTGCCGAAGCCGCAGTGGAGGCGTCCTATGAGTGTGGGGTGAAGGACACAGAGGCTTGGCTTGCAGAAGAGGTGGCTGTAGTATGTAGGGATTACTGCACCTAGTCCTAGGGGGTAGCGATGGACCGTGCGGGAGTTCCTGTAGACTCCGAGCTTAGGTGGGCCGAGAGTATTTTCTTCCCGGAGGATATTCAAGAAGTACTTGACCCAGTTCCTCCTCCCGAGCAACTCCCTACCCCCGAAGCTCCCCCTGAAGTGGGCAAGAAGGCTTAACTACCTCTGAAGGCCAAGCCCTCTGAAGATGCGCTCACCATCAGGGATGTAGTCTCCCAGGCCAAGGACGCGGAGGCCAAATCTAAAGCTGATGATGTCCCTCCTAAGGCTGCTGATCCCAAGAAGGACCCTCTTCAGGAAAAGGCCTAGATGTAGGAATTTTGCATATATGTCTACCTTTTGTAAGGGCAATCTGCCAGCAAAAACAATGTACTCGTCTTTCTGTTTAACGGAAATGTTCTTTCCCTTAATTCGTTGCATTTTTTTTTGTTGGGCTGTGAAGCTTGTAAATTGTCAATGGTGTTGAACTGCTAACGCATTAAATAACTTTAGGGCTCTGATTAATTAGCTATAAAGGTGCCATAGTGTTAGTTTCCCCCAAAGCATTTGGTCCGAGGACACAAGCATTGCTTAGTTTTTGTTCGAACACTTATAAAAATGTAGCTTAGTGTTAATTTCCCCGAAGCATTTTGTCCGAGGACATAGGCATACCTTTGGTTCTGTTTGAAAATTTATAAAAAAGTAGCTTAGTGTTAATTTTCCCGAAGCATCTGGTCTGACGACACAGGCATGCCATTGGTTCTGTTTGAATACTTATAAAAGTGACATAGTGTTAATTTCCCCAAAGTATGTGGTTGGAGGACGCAGGCATGCCATTGGTTCTGTTTGACACTTATAGAAAAGTAGCTTAGTGTTAATTTCCCTAAAGTATGTGGTCCGAGGACACAGGCATGACTTAGGCTCGGTTTGAACACTTATAAAAATGACGTAGTGTTAATTTCACCAAAGTATGTAGTTCGACGACGCAAGCATGGCTTAGGTTCTGTTTGAAAACTTATAAAAAATGAGCAATAGACAAGTATGAGACAATGGAAGCTTTCATTAATAATAATACTTTTTCAGGTTGTTTACATTTCAAGGGCGCGGTATTATTTTTTCATCTAAATCTTCCAGGTGATATGCACCTACTCTTGTTGCAGAAGTGATGCGATATGGACCCTTCCAATTCGGTCTCAGTTTCCCCCAAGCCGGGTTTTTGGTATTGCCCACAACTTTCCTCAGTATCAGGTCCCCCGTTGCTAGAGGCCTTAGCTTTACGTCGGCATCATAACCTTGTTTGAGTTTGTGTTGGTAATACACCAGTTGGACTCTTGCATTTTCCCTGCGTTCCTCAATCTGATCTAGACTTTTTTCTAGCAACCTATCGTTACGACTCGGATGGAAAGAAGTTGTTCTCAGTGTTGGGAAGCCAGTCTCCAAAGGAATAATGGCCTAGGCACCATAAGTCATTGAGAAGGGGGTTTCCCCTGTTAATCTTCGCGGCGTCGTTTAATACGTCCAGAGGACATTTGGCAGCTCTTCCATCCACTTTCCTTTCGCTTCGTCCAGTCTCTTCTTGAGTCCGTTCACTATGACTTTGTTTACAGTTTCGGCCTGTCCATTCCCTTGGGGGTAGGCTGGAGTGGAAAATCTATTCGTGATTCCGAGCTTACAATAGTATCGCCTGAAGGTTTTGCTATCAAACTAGAGGCCATTATTCGAGATAAGAGTGTGAGGGACCCTAAATCGAGTAACGATATTCCTCCTTATGAACTTCTTGACGTCTACATCCTTGATGTTTGCCAATGGTTCGGCCTCAACCCATTTTGTGAAGTAATCCGTTTCGACTAGCAAGTACCTTTTATTTCCTGTTGCTTTGGGGAACGGGCCAACAATGTCCAAGCCTCATTGAGCGAATGGCCATGGGTTGGATATAGGATTGAGAGCTCTCCCCGGTTGGTGTATATTTGGCGCGAAACTCTTGCATTGGTCGCACTTCCTTACGTATTCCTGTGCCTCCTTTTGCATGTTGGGCCACCAGTAGCCTTGAGTGATAGCTCTATGCAATAGGGATCTTCCTCCGGTATGGCTCCCACAAATCCCCTCATGTAATTCTTCCAGGAGTGACTCTGTTACCTCGAGGTGTACGCATAGCAGGTAGGGCCCTGAAAAGGAACGCTTATATAACTTCTGGTCCTCGGATAGCCAGAACCGAGGGGCTTTTTTGCGTAGCTTGTTTGCTTCTAACTCCCCTTCGGGTCGAATATCCTCCTTTAGGAACAGCACCAATGGGTCCATCTAGCTGGGACCTACCTTGACATTGTGGATGTGGACCATCCCTTTCATCATCTCCATGAGCTTGTTCAAATCTACCACCAGGATGACTTGAGGCAAACTCTTAGCCGAGGAGGTTGCAAGGATGTCCAAAGAGTCAGCGTGTGTATTCCCACTTCTAGAGATATGTAGCAAGCTAAAAGAATCGAAATGTGATTGCAGATGTTTAACTTGTGCCAAATATCCTTGCATTCTTTCATCTCTCGCGTCTATCTCCCCATTCACTTGGCCAACGACCAGTCCTAAGTTTGAGAACACGTTAACGATCTTCCCACCAAATTTTCGAACCATGGACATCCTTTCCAGTAGGGCCTCATATTCGGCCTCGTTATTAATGGCTGTGAAGCCTAATCGTAGTGCCTTCTCGATGGTGATCCCTTCGGGAGAAATTAGAACTAGCCCCACTTCGGAACCCTTTTGGTTTGCAGTCCCATCGACATATACTTTCCAGCACACGGGTCCGGGCAGAGAGATCGTGCCAACTAACTTTTCATCCATGTCTGATGTCCCAACCACTTCTCTTAACGAGGGTTCGGTAAATTCGGCCACCAGATCTACAAGGACTTGGCCTTTGACGGAGGTCCGGGGCATGTACTTGATGTCAAAAGCCCCCAGAATCATCCCCCACTTGGCAATCCTCCCTGTATAATCAACACTCCGAAGTATGGCCCTAAGCGGGAGCTGGGTTAGGACGATAACTGTGTGCGCCTGAAAGCAATGAGAAAGCTACCATGTAACGTGCACCACCGCTAAGATGGCCTTCTCTAGTGGTAAGTAACGAACCTCGGCCTCGTGCAGTGACTTGCTTACGTAATAAACTAGTCGTTGTATGCCGCTGTCTACTCGTATTAGCACCAGGCTTACCGCATATGAAGCCACAGCGATGTAGGCGAATGGGACTTCATCTTCCTTGGGACTCGACATGATCGGCGGCCAAGATAGATACACTTTAAGTTGTTGGAAGGCCAGAGCGCACTCCTCGGTCCACTCAAATCCCTTTCACTTGTTCATTAACTGGAAGAAGGGTCTGCATCTGTTTGCCAATCGAGATATAAAACGATTCAAGGCAACAATCATTTCGGTGAGCTTCTGGACCTCTTTAGGATTCCGAGGTGTTTGTAGATCGTTGACAGCTCTGATCTAATCAGGGCTGATCTCAATCCCCCTGTGAGTTTTCATATAGCCCAAGAATTTGCCTAATCCAACTCCAAATGAGCACTTGGAAGCGTTGAGTCGCAGCTTATGCTTCCTCAGGATCTCAAAGATCTCCCCGAGGTCTCTTAGGTGCTTGGATACCACCTTACTCTTCACCACCATATCATCTATATAAGCTTCGATGTTCTTACCCAATTGTGGTTCGAACATCCTGGTCATCATCCTCTAATATGTAGAACCTGCTTTTGTTAAATCGAAAGGCATCACCTTGTAGTGGTAGTTCCCAATGGGAGTGACAAATGCAGTTTTCTCCTGATCTTCCAAGACCAATGGTATTTGGTGATACTCTTGAAAGGCATCTAGGAAGCTCATCTGAGGATGACCCTCGGTCGCATCCACCAACTGGTCTATCCAAGGCATAGGGAAAGGGTCCTTTGGGCAGGCTTTGTTCAGGTCCGTGAAGTCTAGGAAGATTCGCCATTTTTCACTCTTTTTCTTTACCACGACAGTGTTGGCCAACCATTCTGGGTAGAAGGCTTCCTTGATAGCCCCTGCTCGCTTGAGCTTCATCATCTTCTCCCAAACAGCGTCAAAGTGCTCTTTGGATAGGCGCCGAAGCGGCTGCTTTTTGGGGGGTATGGACGGGTTAACATTTAAGCGTGGCAGATGAGGCTCGGATCGACCCAGGGGCCTCGTAGGCGTCCCATGCAAACACGTCCAGGTTATTCTTGAGGAACCTGATTAACTCTTTCTTCTCCTCCATGGGCATCTAAGAACCTATTTGAAAGAACCTTTCTGGGTCATCACCAATGACCATCTTCCCTAGATCTTCACATTTCGCTTCCTCTGTAGGCAAATTAGCAGGTGATATCAGGTTCTTTAATTGCTACAAACTTTTTTGGGCAGAGGCTGAGGACTCCGCTTTAAGTCGATGCAAGATGGCTACCACCAGACATTGCCTCGCCATTGATTGACATCCAAGGATCTCCATAACCTGGCCCTTGGATGGAAATTTCACTTTCTGGTGCAATGTAGAGGCGACGGCCCCTAACGTATGAAGCTAGGGTCTACCTTCACCATTTCTGGGCCGGTCTGCACGGGTAACCTAATTTGGCCCTTCGGAATGATAGTCTTCCCGTCAAAACTCATTAAGGGGGAGTTATAGGGCGTTAAGTCTTCTGGCTTCAGATCCAGCCCCTTGTTAAGGTCAGGATACACGATCTCGGCACCGCTACCACCATCTACCATAACCCTTTTTACATCATACCCCCCGATCCTGAGTGTGATTACCAAGGCGTCATCATGAGGTTGTATTGTCTCGACTTTATCCTCTTCTGAAAAACCCAGCACCGGCTGTGCGTCTTCCTTAACCCTTTTGGACTTTGAATCGTCGTCTTCGGCAGACAGTCGAGCTACAGACATCACTCTGGAGTGACTTGAACCGGCTCTTCCTAGAGCGGCAAAAATGACATTTATCATGCCTATAGGGGGTCTTAAAGGTGTATCCCTTTGGGGTTCCGGATTCGTCTAGCCCTGCTGATCGTTGGAATGATGCAAGAGGTGCTTTAATCTTCCTTCTCGGACTAGCTGGTCCAAGTGACTCCGCAAGTTCCTGCAGTCCTCTGTGGTGTGACCCAGTTCCTGGTGGTATTGGTAATACAGGTTCTGATTGCGCCTCATGGGGTCCCCCGCCATCTTATTTGGCCACCTGAAGAATGACTCGTTCTTGATTTTCTCCAACACCTGGCGCACTGGGTCTCAGAATACGGCATTAATTGTCTGCGTACTAGCAGGTCCGGACTGTCCGGAAAAGTCTCCCCTCGTCGGCTATTATTGTACTTGTCCGACTTGAAATCCCTTCGCTTCTGAGGGATAACCTTAGCCTTTCCCTTCCCCTGCAGTTGGTCCTCCTCAACCTTTTTGTATTTATCAATCCGATCCATGAGTTGGAGTACACTGGTGACAGGCTTGCCAGTGAAGGACTTCCTCAAACCGTGCTCGACTGGGAGGCCAACCTTAAAAGTTCCAATGGCCACCTCATCGAAGTCTCCATCTATCTCGTTGAACATTTTCCAGTATTTGTCCAAGTATGTTTTCAAGGTTTCTCCTTCTCATATGGACAAGGACAGTAGGGAATCTAAAGGTCGTGGGACCTTGTGGCACGTGATAAAATGGGACCCGAATACTAGGGTGAGCTCTTGGAAGGAATTTATGGACCTAGCCCTCAGGCCATCAAACCATCTCATTGCCACTGGTCCCAAGCTGGATGGGAAGACTTTGCACATTAAGGCCTCGTTCTTGGAATGGACTACCATCCTCTGGTTGAAGTGGCTTACATGCTCCACAGGGTTTGTCTGGCCATTGTACATGATAAACGTGGGTTGATGGAATCGTCGGAGAAGTTTAGCCCCTTCGATTTTTCGTGTGAAGGGCGACCTGGAGATCTGGTTTAACGCCCTACTCATGGCATCATTCCCTAGACCTTTATGAGGTGGGCTTTGATGCCTGTGCCTATGATAGTGCTTATCATCATTGGCGGAAGGCCCACATAGGGGAGTCCTTGATCTTTGTCTACGATCAGCGTCCCCTTCGTCCCTAGAGGAACTGTCAGAACTGGAAGGAGTGCGTCTGCACTGCGCACGGTGCAGTTTCCTTTCTAGTTCGTCAATCTTCAACTGCATGGCTTTGTTATTATTTGGCCCTCGAGAGACGTGGGTTCCCACCCGAGAATGACTTCGGCTCGTATGGGTAGTGTGCATGCTACCTTCTCGGTCTTGTTCAGGATTGAGAAAATCATCCTGTCGTTGGGAACCTGCAGACTCTGCTTGGTGCGGACCTGATCCCACCATCGTTCGATGTCACACGCACTACCGCACAAGTAACTTCCCACAGACGGCGCCAATTGTATGGGGAGTTTTTGAACTCTTGGCCCAAAAAGTGTATGGATGCAAGCTCAAAAAGCTCAAACAATGAAATTGTAGAGAAGTGGGTTGGAAAACTAGGCTATTGTGAAATCCGTGATGGAACAGCAGGTTTAGTCAACAAAGAAAGATGACGAATGCTTTATATCAGAAAAATGTCCTTGACCAAATTCGAAGAGACTGGTTCATTTGTTTTGCCCTTTTAGTTCTATTATAGGACTTTTCTCCCGTCTTCTTCTTCTTCAAGGGTCTCTTACATTATATACCCCCTTCTTGATGATCCTGAGCCTCCACTTGTAGGCCATCCAAGTTACCACTTGAGTACTTGTCCCATTAGCAACCTCTCCTTGCTCCCTGTTGGTTGTGGTTGCCAATGTAACACTGTTCAAGGGTTTTCTCCTCATAAATGTGGCCAAAAAAGTAGCTGCAGCGCATTAAATGTGGTGGTAATAGCTTCTCCTTAGGTACCTCCTAGCTTCCTCTTGCTTCTGTGCTCGAGATGTTTGTACCAGTCGCTGGAGCTTTTTAGAAGCTCACCTTGATTCGTGAGATCCGAATCTGACCCATGCTTAACTTGTCCGAGGAGACATTGCTCCTCGGACAGGGCCCAAGGCCCAATACCAGATTTGGACCTTTACCCCTACAACAATATATATGCCAACTCATATAAATATTTAAAAGAAAAAAAAAAAAATACAATTCAAAGACATAAAAAAAAAATAAAATAAAAGGGCAATGTAGCTACTATAGCTATAGTAATAATTGAACAAACCAAAGAATCACTATAATTACTTTGGTTCTACGCATTCGCACAAAACATTTATTTTCAATTGTGGTTGGTCACAGTCTTATATTTTATTATTTTATTTCAACCTATAAAGAATTGATACCTCAATAATTGTGAAAATATTATGAAATTTGTTATGTTAGTATAGCAATATATATTCCAGCTAATATAAATATTTAAAAGAAAAAAAAGCACAAATCGATGGTTGAAAAAAAAAAACTGTAGCTATTGTAGCTACGGTGATAATTGAACAAACCAAAGAATCACTGTAGCTACTGGTATCTACGCATTCGCGCTTTATATATATACTAGTAAAGGTTGCAAGTGCATGGCACGTGCTGCCCCTTAAGTGAACAAATTTTAGGTAGAATTTTTTTTTAAGTAGTATCAAATCATATATTTAAATTTAGAATAGTTAGTTAACATATAACTCTCTATTTATTTAGTATTATAATTTCTTAGAACCTATTTACAAAAGACAGTATCCACTCACAAAAAAATTATGCTAAGAATGAAAACAAATGTCATCATCTTCTAATAATAAACAACTAAATTTTGAAAAAATATTGTCACAATATTTAAATTTTCGTAATAAATGATGACATATACTACAATTGAAACTCTTCATCAAACTAAATACTTACAACCATTTGCAATGAATATTTTGTTATACATACTTCCTTCTTTATCATTTTATTTTATAAGCCTAACTACGATACTTAACTTACTTAATTTTTAATGAACACCTTTTTAAGAAAAAAAAAAAAAAAAATAACAAAAGACATATGTCATTGAAGTTTCTAATAGATAAAATTATAAATTTAGAAGATTTAAACCTTTAATAAATTGGTGCTCTCTAGGTAACAAATAGAAAATCATTGATCACAATTTTTACTTTTTAAGTATGACTAACACATAAATCTCAAAATACACAAAGAAAATTTTTGGGTAATTAAAATTTAGTGAGACATTTTAGATGTTGAACAAGGAAATATTTTAGGAATCATAAGAGTTTGTTAGAATTTAACTAAGAAAGTAACAACAAGGACTATATGCTTGTGTACAAAATATAAATGTGGAAATTATATAACTTTAAAGTTGGGGGATGAAACTACTCCAAACATAAAAGGGGAAAGTACTTTTTCTTCTATAATTTTTTTTGTTGTAAAACTATGTGATTTTTACTTTAAACAATATGTTAAAAAAAAACCAAGAAAACTATCTGTAAAACTATGAATTTTGGCTCAACAAATTGGCTAAACAAAAAAAAAAAGTTAGGAACACTATAAATGTCACGATATTTTCTTAATATCTTTATTTTAGCTATGTAGGCCCTGGTATGGTACTTTATAATTTTATTTTAGTGTAATGCTACATCTACGATATTTTCACAACAAATCCTAGATGGTAAATTGTTATTGATTTTTAATTGGGATAACCACTTTAAACTATGCATTAAAAAAAGAAAAAACTAACAAACAAAAATTGTGCGTGAAACAGTGAATTTTTGTTCACCAAATTTGACTAAACCAAAAAAGAAGTCTAGGAACATAATAAAATGTTATAATATTTTCACAATACTTTTATATTTAGTCGTGGAAAATTTCTGTTTGATATATATATATATATATATTATAGAAATGCTATCTTCATAATATTTACATAACAAATTCTAAACGGCAAGTTGTTACTGATTTTACAATGGACTCACAACTGATTTCGCCTTTTTATCCATCAATAGTAGCTTACCACATATGATTTGTTGTGAAATTAATGTGAAAATGTTGTGAACTTTTATTTGATCTATAAGAAATTGAGTTCTCAACAATTGTGAAAATATCGTGATAAGAATAAGTGTTACAACATTTTCACAAGACATTTATTTTCACTTGTAGTTGAACGTAGTTTCATATTTTATTATTTTATTTCGATTTAGGAAAAATTGACACCTCAATAATTGTGTATTATGGAATTTGTTGAGTCAGTATAACAATATATATGCCAACTCATATAAATATTAAAAAAAAGAGCACAAACCGATGACAGGAAAAAAGAAAAAAAGTAAGTACTAATGAAGTGATGAACATTACATAATGAATAAATCAAAAAGTAATGTAGTTACTACTGTGGCTTTTACACATTCGTTGATTCACACAAGAAGTTTTATAATATTTTCACAAAACATTTATTTTCAGCTGTGGTTGGTCACAGTCTTATATTTTATTTTGACTTATAAGAAATTAAGACCTCAATAATTGTGAAAATATTGTGAAATTTGTTGTGTCAGTATAAAAATACCTTTATTTTTAGTCGTGGTTAGTTCTAGTATGATATTTTATTTTGACCTATAAGGAATTAACATTTCAACAATTGTAAAAATATTGTGACAATTTATTGTGTTGACTAACAGCCATATATATATATATATATATATATATATAAAGAGTTGATTGGTCAATATTACCGAAAAAAAAAGAAGGCTAGTGAACAGTGCAAATTAAATAATAATAAAAAAATGTAGTTACTATTATAGCGTTATGCATTCACACTTTTGTTATGAAAGACACTTTTGTTATGAAAGTATTGTGAAAAATGTTGTGAATGTATTACTTTTTTTTCACAATACCTTTATTTTTAGTTGTAATAGGTTCTTATATGATATTTTATTTTGACCTATAAGGAATTAAGACCTTAACAATTGTGTAAATACTGTGACAATTTATTGTGAGGCCAAAGAAAATGGTGTTATGGGGTTCAAAGGGATTGAAAAATTTAATGATGCTTTGTTAGCAAAGCAAGTACAGCGCATGATGCATAACCTGGATTCCCTTTGCTATTAGAGCAAATGCATCAGTCCGTGTAAACATTTGCAAAATACAAAAAGCAACCATTTTTACACATTTTACCCCAAAAAACTTCCACATCAGTCATTCTAAAATTGTGCAAATCTGCACATTTGCTACAGTAATCGTGCATATATGCACGGCTACTGTAGCTTGGGTATAACATATTTTATTAATTTCACGTTTTGCGCCTTATTTTCTCTCTCCTCTTTGTGCAACAGAAACTGACTTCTCTCCTCAATCTTCATCATCTTCTTCCTCAGATCAGATACTGTTGTTATGTGGCTTTGTTATTTGGTCAATGGAGTCAATCAAGCCCTAGATATATTAGGACTTGAATAGCCAGCCATAATATGCTCTCTCTAATAAATAACCCTAGCCAACTTTATATATATATATATATATATATATATATATATTGGTTATGTGGCAATTAAATAGGAAGGGAAAAAGGCAGCCGCATATTTATATATATTAGAGTTCTAAGCCGTGTTTTGTTTTGAGAGAGAAATTTAGGTTTTCTCTAGTCACGTGCTTCTGGTGATTGAGAGCTCTTTTAGGTGTATTTGGGGTTTGGGTTTTGAGAGAGTGTTTTGGTACTACTGTTGTAATCTCTTTCTTTTGTTAGTGAAACTTTCTCCTTGACGCCGCTCGTGGACGTAGGCCAAAAGCCGAACCACGTAAATCTTTGTGTTCCCGTGTGATTGTTTCTTTTGTCATTCTATTTCTATTTTGCATAAACCCACTGTTTTTGAATACACACACAACAAATAGATATTCATGCTTCTGTTATTCTCAACAAATTAATATTAAAGCTTCCGCTTTTACAACAGATACACACAAACACAAACACACCCACACACAAATACAAACGCATAGACAAATCATCACAGAGGGTTTTGATCGGTGATGTGGGTTTTGATCGTTGATATGGATTTTGACGGTTGATCGGTGATGTGGCTTTGATGGTTGTGGTGTTGATGGTGCTTCTGGGTTTTGACCGTGAGAGAAAGAGGAAGAAATGAAAGAGGAAACGGCAGAGACAAGGAAAAAGAAAGAAAAAGAAAGAAGAAGAAAAATAAGTTAATGGATGTGTTTGATCGGTGATGTGGGTTTGGGTTGTGGTGTTGATGGTGCTTTTGGGACCGTGAGAGAAAGAGGAAGAAAAGAAAGAGGAAACGGCAGAGATGGAAACAGAAAGACAAAGAAAGAAGAAGTAGAAGAAAGAGAGGCGGAGAAAAAAATGAGGAAGAGTGTATCCGTGAATGAGGAAAAGAAGGGTTAAAGAGGGTTAGGTGGGGTAGTTGGGAAATAATAAAAAGATGAGGGAAAATATTATTTTAATAAAAATGTGTGTATAATAGATAAACTGATGTGGGTATTTTGTAAAAGTGATAGTGTAAAATAGAAAAAGTAAGTTTTAGACATGTAAAATGCAAAAATTTTTACACGAACTGATGTAATTGGTCTAAGGTGTTTAAGGGAAGATCTTTCCCCAATTGCTCTATATTAGAGGCCAAAGAATGCACGGTGGGGTCGTACGCTTGGAAGAGCATACTTAGTGCAAGATATGTGGTGAGATAAGGCATAGTATGGCGCATCGGGAATGGCCAATCTGTTTTTAGTAGGGAGGATAAGTGGCTGCCTAATCAAGTCTGCAAAATAGGGATGATTCGCCCTCCTTCTCTCCCACCGAATGCACCCTTATTAATCCCGAGTCAGCCACTTGGAAGGTGGATCAAGTTCAGCAATTGTTCATGCCTCTTGATGCCAAGCTAATTCTCAGCATCCCTCTTAGTGCTAGACTCCCTCCGGATCGTCTAATTTGGTCCCATACGCCAACGGGTGTCTTTACAACCCGTAGTGCTTATAAAATGTTGGCAAATTCAGCTTATGGCCAATAATGCTAGTAGCTCTAATCCAAACACCTAGAAGCAATTTTGGAGAGGCATTTGGAAGCTACAAGTTCCAATTAAGGTGAAGGTATTTGCTTGGAGAGCCTGTAACAGAGCTTTGCCCACAATGGACAATGTTACCAGGCGGAACATTGTGGATGAGAATATGTGCCCAGTTTGCAAGACAGAGGCCGAAGACCCGTTGCATATGGTGCTGGGCTGCCCAGATGTGGAACAGGTGTGGAGGGAGCATGGTTGGTTCAGCCAAGCCATCTCCTCCCCACCAGTTGATTTCACTGACCTTCTGTCTAGATTTTTGCAGGTACCAGAGGATACAGAGCTGAATTATTTATCTGTATGGCATGGAGTCTTTGGCAGTAGCGGAATACACTAAGGATTGGACTCCCATCTCCATCGCTAAGCCTGGTTGGTTGTCAAGCTGCCAAGTTTCTGCAGGACTATCTCAATGTACAAGAAGATCAGTCCACGAGCACTCCCATGGCTACTTCCACGCACTCCTGGTGCCCACCGAGCTCCCTACACTTCAAAGCAAATTTTGATGGTTTTGTCTTCAACAATTCCCACTTAGCTGGTGTAGGCGTGATCATTCGTGTCAGAAATGGAGAAGTGATAGCAGCCATGTCAGAGTGCATCCCTCTTCCTAACATAGTCCTGGAGGTCGAAGCAGTGGCATGCAGACGAGCGATGAAATTTGCATATGAAGTCGGTATACAAGATGTCATCTTTGAAGGAGACTAGTTGACAGTGATCCAAGGCATAAACAACGGTGGAGCAAGCGAGGCTCCATACGGCAACCTAATTGAAGACATTATAGTGTTTGCCTTTCATCTTTCCCAAGTTGAATTCAAGCATGTTAAAAGATCTTGTAATAGGGTAGCAGATGCTCTAGCTAAAAAAAGCCAAAAATGGAGTTGTTTTTCAGGTATGGATTGAAGACTTGCCATCTGACATTGCTCCCTTGGCTATCTTTGATGTTCACTAAACTCTCTGTATTTTGGTTTATGTTTTTCCAATAAATGCCCAGACTTTGAGTCTGGTTTCTCAAAAAAAAAAAAAAAAAAAAAAAAAAAAAAAAAACTAATAGACTAGTAAAAAGACAAAGAACGAAAAAGTTGTAAGAGGCAGCAAAACAGGGCAACTGATTGAATAAACCAAGTTTTTGTAATTAGCGCATTCGCGCTTTTTATATATAGACTAGTAAGGGTTGCACGAGAGGTCGTATGTGCAAGGCATGTGCTGCAAGCGAGAAAGTTTATGATAAGATTGTTTTTTAAAGTAGTATCAAATCATGTATTTAAATTTAGAATAGTTATTTAATGTATGACTATTTATTAAATATGATAATTTATTATGAGAAGGTATTTGGTATCTAATGATATCATGTCAGCAGTATCAAAATCAAATAAGTGTGAGATATATTACTAAAAAATAACTAACCTACTAATAATTGAAAGATATGTGTTAGTGGGTAGTTATTTTTACACACATGTTTCTCATTTATTAGATTTTCATATAGATGGCTTGATATCATTTGATACAAAATACATTTTCATTTCTTAGAACTTATTACTAAAGATGGTATCTACTCACAAAAAAATTCAACTAATTAAGAATGATAACAAATGTCATCGTCTTCTAACAATAAACAACTAAGATTTGATAGAACATTGTCACAATATTTAAAATTTCGCAATAAATAATGACATATGCTACAATTGAAATTCTTCTTCAAATTAAATACCTACAACCATTTGCAATAAATATTTTGGTTATTCATACTTCCTTCTTTATTATTTTATTTTATGAGTCTAACTACAATGCTTAGCTTACTTAGTTTTTAATGAACACATTTTTAAAAAAGAGAGAAAAAAAAAAAAATAACAAAAGACATATGTCATTGAAGTTTCTATTAGATAAAATTATAAATCCAGAAGATTTAAACCACTAATATATTAGTGTTCTCTGGGTAAGAAATACAATACAATACATCACTATTTTTACTTTTTCAGTATGACTAACACATAAAACTCAAAATACACAAAGAAAATTTTTGGGATATTAAAATTCAGTGCGGCATTTTAGATATTGCGCAATGAAATATTCTAGGAATCATAAGATTTTGTTAGGGTTTAATTAAGAGAGTAACAATAGAGACTTATACTTGTCTACAAAATATAAAGGTGAAACTTATTCAACTTTATTGTTGATGAATGAAATTACCCCAAGAATAAATGGAAAAAAGTACTTTTTTCCATAATTCTTTTTTGTTGGTAAAATTATGTGTTTTTTTTACTTAAAAAAATGTTTAAAAAAAAAAGTCAACTCAAGAAAACTGTACGTAAAACTATGGATTTTGACTTAGCAAATTGGCAAAAAAAAACAAGAAAAAAAGTCAAGAACATAATAAATGTCACGATATTTTCTTAATACCTTTATTTTAGCTATGGTGGGCCCTAGTATGATATTTTATAATTTTATTTTAGAGTAATGCTACATCCACAATATTTTCACAACAAATCTTAAATGGTAAATTTTTATTGGGTTTTAATTTATTGGGATTAGCACTTTAAACTATGCATTAAAAAAAAAAAAAAACAACAAACAAAAAACCTACAGGAGAAATTTGTGCGTGAAACAGTGAATTTATGCTCAATAAATTTGACTAAACCAAAAAAGAAGCTTTGGAACACAACAAAATGTCACAATATTTTCACAATACCTTTATTTTCAATTGTGGTAAGTTTCGGTCTGATATATTATTATTTATTTTATAGAATTGTTATCTTCATAATATTTTCATAACTAATTTTTAAATGGTAAGTTGTTATTGATTTTAAAATGGACCCACGACTGATATCACTTTTTTATCCATCAATAGTAGTTTACCTATGATTTGTTGTGAAATTAATATTAAAATGTTGTGAACTTAAACATTTTTTTATTTGATCTATAAGAAATTAAGATCTCAACAATTGTGAAAATATTGTGATAACAACAAGTGGTATAACATTTTCTCAAAACATTTATTTTCAATTATGGTTGGTCAAAGTCTCATATTTTATTATTTTATTTCGACTTGTAAAAAATTGACACCTCAATAATTGTGAAAATATTGTGAAATTTGTTGTGTCAGTATAACAATATATATATGCCAACTCATATAAATATTTAAAAGGAAAAAAAAAAAAAAACACTTTAGCTACAGTGCCAATTGAACAAACCAAAAGGGCACTGTAGCTACAGTACTGCATCAGCGCATTTGCGCTTTTTATATACATATATATATATATATATATATATATATATATAAATAGAGAGAGAGAGATTTTCAATTGAAACCCTAATCATGACAATCCAAATACTTTGTCCATGTCTATTAAAAACCACTAAAGTAGAACCTATTTTTGGTAGTCATTATTTTAATTCCTCTCTCTTAATTATCGATTTTACACTTCTTTATTTGTGTTTAAGTTTTTCTAAGATATATTGTGTTCTATGCTCTTCTCTAAAAAAAAAAAAAAAGAGTTCTACAATCTCTCGTTTTTGAGTTTCTTTTTCTAAGAGTATTCACAATAACTCATGTAAAAATTTATGTTTATTTTAGCATAAGGATCTACTTTTCTGATTTTACATACTCACTTTATATTAAATTATCTATTTTACACTATCTCATTAAAATATCAAATTTTCTTGATTTTTTTTATACAACAAAGTTTTCTTTTAAATTAATTTGGAAGAATTTCCTCCAATCCATGACAACTTATAAAACTATTAACGTGTATAATTTAAATAGGTGACATAACTCATTAATTAAGTCGTATGACAAAAAGTAGACGTAGATAGTTTTTTCAGTTATCATGTGGTGGTTTAAGAAAATTTTCAATTGCATGATCAAATCTTAGCAAACGTTGATTGTAAATTTCAAAATACTATCATAAAGCTTAGATTTTCATATATGTGACTGTTTCATGGTCAATGACATGAAGTAAGAACCCTCTGCCCCAGCTAATTTGATTATTGATTTTAACTATTTAAGGCTGTTAATTTACTCTTTATTTATTTATTTATCCTTTTTTGGCTGTAGTGGAAAGATGAAAAACTATCATAATGATGATCATTTTATTTCGTTATTACACTCAAGAAACTACCTAAGGTAAAGAGTGCTTCAGCCCATACTATAATGATACATTTTGTTTTCAATTGTTTAGTTTTTTTTGGTACATTTCTAATTTATGAAAAAATCACACTTTACCTACTTAAACTATACTTCTTTTTACATTTACCTTCTTAAACTATGAGAATGTACGCGTACTCCTAAACTATTATTTGTGTAACACTTTATACCTCATCTCATAGGTTATCAAATAATGCATCGGTACATGGTTTAAAAATCAGATAGAAGCTCTTCCATCCATACAAGTGGTTCACGAGCTTCATTAGCTCTTTTTACCTAGGCATGGGTGACACAGTAATCTTGACATTACTTTTACACGACAATAACTCAAATAAGAAGCTATTACTTTCGTTTCGAACATAGTGTATGCCATTGCTAGTTTGGATTGGACCTACTTCCGATAATGCTTTAACAATCAATGTGGAGTCTCCTTCAAACTTGACTCAATCCAAAACCCCACCTACAATTCAAAGATAATGAGTCTTCTAGCAGGCTGCGGTTAATCATTGTCGACTGATTAAGAGCCGTTATAAAAAAAAAAAGGTACAGGGGGGAGACCAAAATGAAAGAGACTTTGGTTCCTTCTTTAAGGGTCTCTGTATGGATGCCTATGTTTCTTCTTAAGGGTGAACCCTTAAGCGAGGACACATCTATCTTTCGTACTCTAGAGAGTAGGATGGGTGTTGCTGTTGAGGCCTTAGGTTAGGCCTTGTTTGTTTTATGGGGCATGGAGGCTTGGTCAAAATGCAGTTCAATTGATTTCTACATTAATCTCAACCGCGGGACCATCATGGTGAGACTTGGCGTCTTTTATTCTTTGATTCTTAGCATTCTAGACTTATGAATGCGGGTATTTCAGAAGCTACGAGGAATTTTAGAAGATTAGTTCCCAAGTTATACAGGATTGCCATCGCACCGTGGAGCATAAAATTGAGGAGAACATTGAAGAATGGATGGCCAAGATGCAAAATAATAGGGGTCGATTCGCAAATGACGAAGGAGGACGTGGCTCACTTGCATGACGAGCGTGGTGCACGAAAAGAGCAATATAAGAGAGAGGTAGTGGTGTAGACTAGGACCCCTAGCTCGTTTTCCCTTTATTTGTTTTCTTGTACTTGTTTTCTTACTCTCCCATTCAATCTTTAGTTTTAACTAGGTCAATGGGATACTACTTTGTGTTGGTGTTTCCTTAGTTTCCCACATACTATTTGTTGTGTTTCCTTAGTTTCCCATTCCACTTGTTGTATTTGTGTTTCATTAGTTTTTGACTAACAGGTTCACTATGGTGTGAAATCCTGTAATTTGCACCTCTCATAGACGACACAAACTGTAAGTGGCTAATATTTCAGAGAAGGACTTCAATGATGGTCGAACAATGATGAATCCCTATATGGATGGCCAAAGGAAATCCTGATGGTTAAAAAAGAGATGAGATTGACAGAGTCATACTGTCTTTGGTTGCATATCTTACTCAACAGATAAGGTATGTATGAAGAAGGTTCGCGACAACTCCTTTTGTGGATTATCGAATTTATTGGTCAACTTACATATCCAACCTACAGAGATGTTGGCCAGATCGATGTTAGTGATCTAGAACACCTTTTTTTGGTTCTGTAAAAAAAAATCTACTTAGTTATTTAATTAAAAATCATTTAACAACAAAAAGGATATTTAACAATACTAGTGTTGGTTATACGTGCAAGGCACGTGCTGCCCTAGTAGTGAGAAAATTAATATAGATTTTGTGTGTGAAATTGTAAATTTTAGCTCACCTAATTTGACTATATTAAAAAAGAAGTCTAAGAATACAACAAAATATCACCATATTTACACAATATCTTCATTTTTAGGATCCGAATAGATATTTTTTTTTATTTTATTTGAGAGAAATGCATTCGTAACATTTTTAGAACAAATTCTAAATGACAAGTTATTATTAGTTTTAAACTGATAACATTGTTATTGTTATTCTCAAAACATTTATTTTTAGTTGTGGTTGGTCACAGTCTCATATTTTATTATTTTATTTCGACTTGTAAGAAATTGATATTTCAATATTTATAAAAATATTGTGAAATTTGTTGTGTCGGTATAACAATATATATGTCAGCTTACAAAAATATTTAAAAGAAAAAAAAACCGATTATTGGGGGAAAAAAAAAACTTTAGGCACGGTAGAAATTAATGTTAAAATATTGTGGACTTAGCATTTTTTTATTTGATCTATAAAAAACTGAGATCTCAACAATTGTGAAAATATTGGGATAATAAAAAGTGTTGTAACATTTTCTCAAAATATTTATTTTCAGCTGTGGTTAATCATAGTCTCATATTTTATTATTTTATTTCGACTTGTAAGAAATTGACACGTTAATAATTGTGAAAATATTATGAAATTTGTTGTGTCAGTATAATAATATATATGCCAGGTTACGTAAATATTTCCAAGGAAAAAAAAAAAAAACACAAACTGATTACTGAAAAGAAAAAAAAAACCTTTAGGCACTGTAGCTACAGTGCCAGTTGAAAAAACCAAAAGCACTGTAGTTCCAGTATTATCCATCAATAATAACTTGCCTATTATTTGTTGTGAAATTAATGAATTTAGCATTTTTTTTATTTGATATATAAGAAACTAAGATCTCAACAATTGTGAAACTATTGTGATAACAATAAGTGTTGTAACATTTTCTCAAAACATTTATTTTCAATTGTGGTTGGTTACAATCTCATATTTTATTTTTTTATTTCGATTTGTAAGAAATTGATACCTCAATAATTGTGAAAATATTGTGAAATTTGTTGTATCAGTATAACAATATATATGCCAGTTTATATAAATATTTAAAAGAAAAAAAAACACAAACCGATTACTGGGAAAAAAAACTTTAGGCACTGTAGAAATTAATGTTAAAATGTTGTGGACTTAGCATTTTTTTTATTTGATCTATAAGAAACTGAGATCTCAACAATTGTGAAAATATTGTGATAACAATAAGTGTTGTAACATTTTTTTAAAACATTTATTTTCAGTTGTAGTTGGCTACAGTCTTATATTTTATTATTTTATTTTGACTTGTAAGAAATTGACACGTCAATAATTATGAAAATATTATGAAATTTGTTGTGTCAGTATAACAATATAAATGTCAGCTTACATCAATATTTAAAAGAAAAAAAACACAAACCGATTAAGGAAGAAAAAAAGAAAAAAAAAAAGAAAAAGACTCACGAAACCAAAGCACTGTTGTCGCTATAGTGCTTGCATAGTAAAAAACACTGGGTGCACAGTGTTGAAGCACTGTAGCGACATAGCCGCTTTTTATGTATAAGATAAAAAGTAATTTATTTAAGATTTTTTTAATAAATGCCCTAAAGTATTTATTTGCGAATCATTTTAGAAACAACTTTTTTGAAAGTTTTTTCTATCTCTAATAAAAGTGGTATAAAAACTTTTGAAAAATAATGAGATGGTCACTCCACAAAGATAAATGCCTGTGGAGTGTGGAGGACAGAGGCCGAGGTTTAAGTCTTTAAGAAGGAGTTTCACATACATATACATTTAGATTAGACTAGAGTAAAATTTTTATCTTGTATAAAAAAAATTAATTAACAAATTCCATAAGGATACCGTTAACCGGACAAATCTATTTAAGCAAAATAAATTTGTAGATGAGGAAAATGAAAAGGGTAGTGTTATGGCTACAATATTTTCACAACAAATCATACGTGGTTAGTCGTTATTGGTTCAAATTTGAACCTATCACCAAAATTATCTTTTTATCCCAACAATAATAACCAATAATAATTTACTACTTATAAAAATATTACGAAAATGTTGTGAAGACGGCATTTTTCGACAAGTAATCAAAAGTTAAAAAAAAAAAACAAATAGACGTGACGTCAGTGTAGTCGGCGAGTCTTGTTTTGAGCTCTTAAACCGCTGCGCCCACGTCAATGGCATTTTAGCAAATATTGAAAAGAGCAATCCATTCAGCAGAGCAGAAATTCACTGCAAACAAGTCCACACTACACTCCAAATCATTCCCTCCTAAAAGAAGTACGAATCACGTTGTCGGCCAATCTCTCACGCGGACATCACGTGACTATAAAATGACGTGGCGGAAGTTCATTGTAAGAGAAACTTTGTTCTTTTCAAAAAGTCCAGAAAAAGAAAAAGGACCCACCGCCTTCTCGGACTAACTGTAGACGTGGCATCAAAGCCTCGAATCTCTCTTTCTCTCTCTCTATCTATCTGAAAATTGATACTATTCTACAAAGAGTATTTCAAAACGCTCTTCTCTGAAACTCAAGAGAATTTTTTGCTAATAGATTTTGATTTTTCGTTGTTCTGTTAGCGTGACGAGAATGATCTGATCGGACGGTGAGGAATCTTCAGGAAGAAGGAAGGAAAGATGTTGGAGGATCAGGTGGCCTCTTTGTTGCAGAAGTACCTCGGGAATTACGTGAGGGGACTCAACAAAGAGGCTCTGAAAATCAGTGTTTGGAAAGGTTTTGCTCATTTCTCATTCTTTTGTAAATTCTAAAACCTTGCTATGACGAAAATGAAAATGAAAATGAAGTTTGGTTGTTTTAGAATATGGTTTCGATTCGGAAAATTGAATTGAATAGAGATTAACATTCGTTCGGTGTGTTTGAAATGTGAGTTTGTATGATCAGAGTTTGTTAAGATGGTAAATTGGGTTGGTAAGGGCTTTCTCTAACTTCCAATGTAACCAAACCACTCTTATATTGTATAGTCTTGCAAACCTGAATAAATTAGGATGTTTATCGCTCGAAGTTTCATTGCTACTCCAATGATCATTTCAGATATAAAAAGAAAAAAAAAGTGCCATCACTCACTTCTATAGGGTAGAAGAAGCGAGTGCCATATTTGCTATCAATCACTTTCCTCCATAGTGAATCCCTTTCTACCACATTAGGCCCCAACCATTTGCTAAGAAAAAATCACTAGTTTTTTTAATGCCCAAACCCCCGTTTTGAATTGGAGTAGGCGCTGTTTGGGCCAGTTTACCAGCTGGAATTTATGCTCTTCAACAATGGGCAATTCCTGTGTGTAGAGATGTATGGCGGATGGACTAATCGAAGTGTGGAGTTCATCCCTGAAGGCCACAACTAGCATGGCTGGCTGGCCTTTGGAGATACCGTTGAAAGCCTTGTGGGTTAGACCTAGACGCCCCAATGACCTTCCACGGCGGAATCATCCAAGTTCTGCCAGCCAAATGCAAGGTGAACCTAGCACAGAGGAGGAGCACTGGTGAGTTCAGAAGCTCAGGAAAACCACCTGCATCAAAGGAGGAAAGAACCCAACATCTGCTGTGATTTGGGAAAGGAAATCAACGTAAATTTTGGGGCGAGATAGATTGACTCGATTAAAGGCAAAAGGTGTCATTAAAAAAATTGAAAGTCGAACTTTTGTGTGGGTCTGATGGTAGATGGAGTGTGGCTGGGGCTAGATGAGCATGAAAATGAGGCAGGCCCATATGTTAATTTTAGGAGAGAAGCAAGATGGGGGAAGTGAGATGTGAATTGGAGCGCCTCATTTCTATGGAAGAGATTTCTTGGAGACAAAAAGCTTAAGGAGGGTTACAACAATACCGGGTTCTTCTATGGGATGGAAAATTCTCATGGGAGGCATAACAGCTTGGGGCTTTTGGAGGTGGATGGTTCAGCGTACGAGGAGGACTTGGAGGTGGATCAGGTGGTGCATTTTTATGGGACTTTATATCAAGAAACTGAAGGGTGGAGTCCTACGGTTGATGGGTTGGAGTTTAATGCATTAGGGCAAAGGAGAGTAGTTTGTGTGAGAGGAGGTTTGAGAGGGAGGAGATCTTATTGGTAGTGGTAGTTAGGGATTTTCAGGGGGGTAAAGCTTCAAAGCCTTTTAGCAAGAATAAAGCTTGGTGACCCTTGAATGCATTTGGACAACTTCGCATATGATAAATTTTCGATTCTCCTAGAATCTTAAGCGGTTAAGAAATGGTGAATTTAATCACTTAACCATAATTCTAACACTTCTCATCACGTGTGGGCTTAATTTCCTCCTAAATAAGTGAGGCTGAACATGTGGTATTTTAACATTTTAAATGGGAGGTAGAGTGGTGATAGGGATCGAAGTTATGACCTCTTGCTCTGATATTATGATAAATTATTGATTATTCCAAAAACTTGAGTTGTTAAGAAATGGTGAATTTAAATATTTAATCATATTTAAATATTCAACCATAATTCTAACAACATCGATTGTGTCAATGATGAACCCAACCACCAGACGTGACTGTTGATTAGGTCAGCTACATTATATCCACCAACTGGGTTCGTTGATTGTGTCATCGGATCTTATTGAGACCATCAAGACCTTCGCCGACCAAGGGGTATCAAGCTTTTCCTATGTGTCACTGATCTACTACTGGATATGGCACCTTTCTAGGGTATTAATTGATTACTTGGAAAAGTTAGAAACAAATTGTTGTTTCTTGATTAAGGCTACCACACATATGTCATGTGGACTTATATGAATTAAGCTTCTACTTAAGGAATTAAAGTTTGATGTGAAGCTGCATATCTCTCTCTATGATGAGCCCAAGTCGCTGATTTGTTTACCAAAGCTTTTTGTGCAAGACTTAGGTGGATTTTCTATGTATACAAGTTGGGATTATACACACACACACAAACACCAGCTTGAGGGGAAGTGTTATGAATTTGAATGTCTTTTAAATTAGGGGCAAAATAGTAATGCCATTCTTGGGGCTGATTCAAGGAAGTCTAGGTGTTGATTTCTAGGTTTATTTTATTTTGCTGTCATCAAATTATTTGAAAATTTTGGTGCTACATCTGTTTTGATTTTGTTCTGCGTCACAATGAAATGAAAATCTAGATAGATCTAACTTTTTTTAATCATTAAAATTAGTTTTGGAAAGAACATATATAGACATGCATATACAGGACTTCATGAACATGATGTACTTTTTTTTAATGAAAATATCTATTACCTATATAAAAAAAAATGCATATACAGTACTTTGCACAGACATATACATGTGGCTTAATTTAAGAATTAAGAATCAGTATTTAAAAAAAAAAATTTATTTTTATATATATATAAATAAACCTTATGCATTTCTGTTGCTGATGAAAACTCACCTGTGAGCATTACTTTGTTTCTTGATGTAGTTGTGATTCTTCTTTTTTTGACTAAAACATAAAACAGGTGATGTGGAGCTGACAAATATGCAGCTGAAGCCTGAGGCACTCAATGCCTTAAAGTTGCCTGTGAAGGTCAAGGCAGGATTTCTTGGATCCGTCAAACTCAAGGTTTGTGGGATTTTGGTCTCACAAGGTCAATCTACATTATGTGTTAAATATAGTTGAGTTCAGTTATGAATTTTTTACCACACAATTTAATTTTGTCCTTCTCTATATTGCAAACAGGCATTTCAAATTTACTTTCTAAAATCTATGGTGTTGGAGTTAATTTTTGAAACTGTAACATGCATTTGGACATTTGTACACAGATGCAAGTAAATAGCTATTTTTTTGGTTTTTGGTTTTTTTTTTTTTTTTTTGGGGGTACTTTTTTTTGTGCAGGAATCGTAAAGCTATATTTAGTGGATGGGGCTATTTAATTTTTCATATTTGGGAGATGAATTATATAAAGCTATCTTCATTGTCATTTTTATCATAACAATTTATTTTTCATAAAGCCAAAGAAATTCCACGTCTCAACGTTACTTAGTAATGGTTACAACCTGGAAAACCTACCACCCTTAAGTTGTATATGGAAACTTGCTTCATGTGAGGCTAATGGTAAACCCATATTGGCTGTATGGCCATAATGCACCTTAGACAAGGGAGCCACACTCCCTTTTCTCTTCTAAGTGGGTGCACTTCTTAGGCAATTAGTTAACTAGAGCACTTTGCTAATTAAAGGACACATGGTGATAATTTTCTGCTGGTTCTTTCTTCATTTATTAAAGGTTTTTGGATGTTATTTATTTGCTTGTGATGGTTGTTAGTTTCTCTTTCCCTTATTAAGGTTATTTTCTACACCCTTGCGTCATCAGTTCAGTTGATGAATACACACACATAAAACAAGACAATTATGCTAGAGTTGGCTTGATAGGATCTCCACCATCTCTCTTTCTGTCTCTCTCCCCCCCCCATTTCCTTGTGGGGGGGGGGGGGTGAGGAGGTTGGTGGAAGGATATAAGGTTACAAATGAAGTAATGCTTTTTCTACTGTCATGGGTTTGATTTTGAAGTGAACTGTTTATGTTAAAACACCAAATTTCAATTTCTGTATGTTTTCTTAATCTCCAACCATTTCTGATTCTGATTTATGGGAAGGGTTTTTCAGTTGAGTAGATTATTGCATATTGCCTTTTGTAGCTAATATCAGTAAGTCTTTTATGTGTGGTTTGGTGTTTTCAATATAAGGTTCCATGGAGCAGGCTTGGCCAAGATCCAGTGCTAGTGTATTTGGATCGCATTTTTTTATTAGCTGAACCAGCAACTCAAGTCGAAGGACATAATGAGGATGCTGTTCAGGAGGCAAAAAGAAGCCGAGTACGGGTATGACATGGTGAACTGTATATATATCTAGACGCTGTTTGCCCGACAGGAGATGTTTGAGACTAATTAATACTTTTCCCCTTTGGAATAGGAAATGGAGATGAAGCTGTTGGAGAAAACACAACTGAAGTTAGAAATGGTATGATTTAAAATTAAATTTCATTTATTGGAGAAGTGCTATTAAAACTTGCTGCATTGACTTTTTGCACTGTGTGCATCATGATCCTATTTCTATGTGCTACTCAAAATAACGCGACAGAACTTAAGAGGCAGGGCATCAACATTATAGTGGGTTTAAGCTTGCCAATTTTAGATGTGACTAGGCACTGTTTTAGTGTTGGTAAAAGATCGCTTAAGCTCAAGGTGCGAAGCCCCAAGGCTCCAGCGCCTTTTGCCTCAAAAGCTAGGCTCATTCAAAGATGTGCGCTTTAGGCACGCTTTTTCAAAAAGCTCAAAGTCCGCTTGGCGCTTTTTTATATTTTTCAAAAAAAAAAAAAAAAAAAACCGAAACTGAATTAAAACTATAGGATCTTCATTATTGATATAAACCATTGATTCGACATATTTTTACTTACTTATCAAAAAAAAAAAAAAATTTTTTTTTTTTTGAGTATAATTTGTCTTGAAACCCACAACCTCACACAGTTCTTCTTTGTTTTTATTTTTATTTTTTCTTGATTTTTTCTCCTTGAAACAGTAACCTTCCCAGCTTCTTCTTCTTATTCTATTTTTTCCCTTTTGGATATTTGCTTCGTACCAATTACCATATTGTTGTGTCCTCATATTCTTTAGATCATCCATGAAAAAGAGAAGTATGATATATTATATTTGTCGTAATTGTTTAGTTACTTTAGTGGTTGATGTTGAACATAGCGGACTAATTCTTATAGACTTATAGTCATTAAGTAATTAAATATTAACTAATATTACTAATAAGTCATAGGGCATTATGGATGTTGGAGATTTGAGAAATGATATAACATGGAAGTACTCATATCTAGTCGATCCAAAAAAATAAAATGACTTGACTTGCAATTTTTGTGTTAAACTTGCAAAAGTAGGGCTTATCTAAATGTTATATGAGTTATATAATTTTTTTTTATTTCAATTTATATGATAATTTGATTGTTGCATTTGTCATTAATAATTAATTTTAAATTATTTTTTAAAAATGTGCGCTTCACTTCAATTAAGCGTACACTTGCGCTTTGCGTCTAGACTCTAGAGGCTTTTGCGCTTAAGTGCGCCCCTTGCTTTTTGTAAACACTTACTGTTTATGAACCTTCAATTTTATATTAAAATCCATGTGAGTAATAAGGACTCTTAATGGGATTAAAATCCTGATTTCTTCACTGCTTGCTCAAATTGCATTATCACGGCTCCTGGGTCAATTATCAACATATTTAAACTCACGAACATCAATCAAAGAAAAATTGTGGTGCCTTGTAACATCCATTTGCTTCTTTTGAATTTTTTCAGATGTGTGCTTTCTAACATCAATCAACAAAGTAAAAATTGTGGTGCTTTAATTATGTGTGTGCCACAAGAACCAAACAGTTCTATAGCCTAGTGTTGGGGGGGGGGGGGGAGGAGGGTGGGTTGGTAATTCTAAATCTTTCTTTATCTCGTCCATGTTATTTGAGTTCCTACTTCTGGTTTGATATCTTCTTAGTGTTGTACTACTATGTAAATGGCACAATGCTCAGCTAACCTGGTGAGGTTTTTATTTTTATTTATATTTTAATTTTTAAAATTTTAATTTGGAATTTATTTATTTATTTGAACTATCTACCTTGGTACTTGTGTTCTATTTGCTTGTTCAGTCATAATCCAAACCTGCCTTAAGTGACAACAAATATGTCATTACTGCTTGTTCATATGGATCCTAATTTTAACTTGCCCTAAACTTGTGCACTTTTATCCTTGAAGAATAAATCATGGTTGGGATCCCTGATCAGCACAATAATTGGAAATTTGAAGTTGTCCATTTCAAATATTCACATCAGATATGAGGATCTTGAGAGGTAAAAGAAAAAAAAAAAAAAGACGTTGAATATTGATATATCATGTTTTATTGACCTGTGTTGAATCCTTAATTCCCATGTTGTAGCAATCCTGGCCACCCATTTGCAGCTGGTGTAACCTTGGAGAAGCTCTCAGCAGTAACAATTGACGATAATGGGAAGGAGACTTTTGTTACTGGTGGTGCACTAGACCGACTCCAGAAGGTTCCTATTTACCATGCAAAGCGGAATCGTTTTTTTCTTTGTATTATGTGCTTGTATGTGTGTGCATATTTCAGATATGGGCTGTGGGATCTTTTTCCATTATTTTAAATGCCCTTTTGCCTTTACTTAACGGCATAAGAAATATTCTTTTATCACCATACTATTATATTCCGGAAAAGAATATTGTTATTGTCAGCTTGACTGCGATGCTTACATGATTTTAAAATCTAAGGAGCTGGTTGCATGTATGCATGTGTTCATTTTTGTTGAACCACTCCCTAAAAATAGGAAATAAAATTGACTAAGTAAATTAAGCACTTTTCACCAGTTAACAGTTGGGTATTTGACTACATACTTATGTTTGTCTATACTGCTGTCTTATTGTTTCATCCCTTATCATTTTTACAGTCTGTTGAACTTGATCGGCTTGCACTTTATTGGGATTCTGATAGTATTCCATGGCATTTGGACAAACTGTGGGAGGATTTGCTTCCTTCAGAGTGGTTTCAAGTATGTCCTGTTTCTAGATAAAGTGTGTGCAGCATATGTTTTACTATTTTGGCAGTCTGGTCATATTTGTATGGTTTAATATGTGATTCAGGTTTTTAGATTTGGTACTAAGGATGGAAAACCAGCTGATTGTCTTATGAAAAAGCACAATTACATTCTGCAACCAGTTTCTGGGAATGCAAAATACATAAAGATGCGACAAAATGAATTTGCTGATAGCAGTGAGCAGAAAGCAGTAGTAAACTTGGATGATATGACACTCTCTCTATCAAAGGTTCATTTAATTTTCGCTTAATCATGCTTTTTTGTTGGAATGGTAAGAATTAATTAGCTCTGAAGAAGTTGGGTAATATTGTTTTGCAGGATGGATATAGGGATGTTTTAAAATTAGCTGATAATTTTGCTGCCTTTAATCAAAGGTTGAAATATGCTCATTACCGTCCAAATGTCTCTGTGAAATCTGATCCAAGGTCTTGGTGGAAGTATGCTTACAAGGTTGTCACTGACCAGACGAAGAAGGCCAGGTATCTAGACTAATTGCATTGTCTGTCCCATATTGTTGGTCTCTATTCCATTTTATAATGTCTTAAAATATTGTCCTCTTTGAAAAGTTCATTTTAATGCTTTCTTAAGTTATTTTGTGTCTTTTTTGGAAGCTTAGTGCTTATTATTATTATTATTGGTATATATATATAATTGTTTTGTTTTGTTTTAAATTAAGGAGGGTAATTTTGAATTATGTCCTTTACAACATTGGATTTTCTTGTCCTTTACTCTTGAAGTGGGTCAGTAGTTCAAATGTCTCCTTGCCCCTCCCCTTGGGGCCAAAACTTTTTAATTAGTAAATAATCTCATCAAAATAGCACAAAGGGGTGCAACCCCATTGGAAGCATTAAAGTGTCACACCTATAAGATACCAATCAAAAGTGCATATGTATATAGACTCAATGAGAGTTGAAGAGGAAACCTCAGTGCTGGCAGCCATCCACTCAAGAGTAATCTCAGAAGAAAAAGCTTCAGCTCCAAGATAGGTTTCTCATGTCCTTTAAAACTTTGGGCATTCTTTTCTCTCCAAAGACAAAGGAATTTTATTCCAAATCTCTATGTTTGGATGCCAACCAAGGAGTAGTGGAGCAATTTATTTATTTTTATTTTTTAAAATTAAAATTGCTTGGAAATGAAATTTGAATTTCTTCCTATATGATAATTCTCTAGATTGAAAATTTGAGTAAACGTTTTCATATAGTCAATTGGTGTTGCATGTGCCGATGATTGAAAATTTGAGTAAACATTTTCATATAGTCAATTGGTGTTGCACGTGCTGATGTAATGGGGAATCAGTTGATCATCTCTTGATTCATTGTGGTGTATCTGGAGGGCGAGGAACAGGCGCACTTTTGAGGATTTGGAGAGTTTGGTAGAGTAGCTTCTTGCATCTTTCATAGGGTCTTTATTTGATCGGTCTCGGGCTTAGGAACTCACATCTAGTGACTCTCTCCTGATGTTTATAGATTCCCTTTGTTCTTGTACATAATCTTGAGTCTTTTCCATATGTTTTTGGCCCTTCTGTTCTTTTACATGAAGTAGTTTTTTTTTTTTAATGAAACTTTAATTTTCCTATCAAAAAAAATTTCTTCCTATATTATCTAAGAACATCATCTCTGTCACAGTGGGAAATTGACATGGGAGCAGGTTCTGAGGTACACAAGTTTACGGAAGAGATATATCTCTCTATATGCTTCACTGCTTAAATCTGACCTCAGTCGGGCAGTAGTTGATGACAACAAAGACATTGAGGAATTGGACCGTGAACTTGATATTGAACTCATACTTCAGTGGAGGTATATTTTCTGGCCATAAATGTATCAATGCTTTTTTCTGATAATTATTTTATATGTATATAAAAGTATATGCATGCGTGTGTGCATCCATGCAAATATTGATGTGTGTGTGTGTATATCATGAGTAATCTTTTTCATTCAAGGTGGTGTCTTTTTCTTCTGATTACTTACCTCTTATTTCAAAATTTCATGTTGATATGAAAGAATAAATGTAAGCACTTAAACATTACACTGACATTGCTCCTCACATGAAGGCCTTGACTTCACCTCAATAATTGGGAACCAAATATGGACTTTAAATGGGAGGTAGATTGGAGACGAGTTTCCACTCCTGTCTCCACTCTTACCTTCCATTTAAAAAGTTCAAGATTTCATGTATTGGGTCCCACTTTGTAATAGGGAGTCTGGATCTACACTTGAGGGGAGTGTTAGAATAAAAAAGTTCAGTGATTAAATTCACAATTGCCTAATTGCTTAAATGTTTGTTACTTTGCATTGCTGAGCACAGCATTTAGAATTATTTTTTTGCTACTTGTGCACTAGGCTTGCCAATAAGTAAGCTCGTGACGGAGGAAAAATGGTGAAAAAGAAAGATGTTTTAGATAGCTAAGTTGCTTAGAGAAAAGAAAGAATGTACTAGCTTTTTAAGAGACACACCCTTGGAATAATACATCACAGGTAGATTTCTTGGATTCAAATTCAACTAGCTACAATGAAGGCAGTTTGCTTATTTATAGTTACATAAGAAAACTGCTGAGTTAGTTACAAGAACCCACCATGTGGCTATCATGTGATTGACCAAAGCCTAACTAACTTCTCTAACTAACTAATAGGCTATTGCATTTATCACTAACAACCTATTAGCTAACTAATTTTCTGTTACAAGTGAAAAAAGCTATGAAAAGTAAAAGGAAACTACTTATTATACAACATAAGCTAGTAACAGCTAGCTTTAAATATGAACTGAATCAGCTCGTGCAAGCCCCCCAAACTGATGTTACTTAGGACTTGCTTCTAGAATCTCCAGCATGAGTACAATGGTTCTCTGCCATGGGATCTGGAGACCTTTCTAAATGCATTATGAGATGGGCCATTGTATGTTAATCCCAATTTTTGGATCCATGTAGCAAGATTTATGAAATTTTCTGCATTGACAATTTTAATTTGTGTTCTTCTTTATTTTTCTTCCTCTAATTTCACTTTTTTTTTTTTTTTTTCAATTAACCTGTGGAATAATACTCTCGGATTTCATGCAGCAGAAAAGGGGGAAAAATGATTTCATGTTAGCGGTGAAAGAAGTAATAGAAAAGACCAACATCCACGTGTATGCACGCATCAATTTGTTGCATACTTTCTAGGCAGTTTGCTTTAACACCATACTTCTTCCAGAATTCCACTATGCATACCCTGTGGTGCTTGTGGACATAGAAACATGCTAGCGTTGGGCATTTCATAATGACGAGTCCACATGCATGGTGACATGGCTAAGTATTGGACACTAGACAGATTTTTCATGCAAGATGACCAGGCCAAATATAAGTCCTTTAATCGTGAAATTACTCGTATCTGTTATTAAATATGAGGTTAATAGTTTTTAAACTTGTGGTTATTTGTTGTGGTAGATAGTTCTAGCTATAGTTTGTTAAGGAGCCGTTTAGCTAGTTGCTAACCAATTTGGTTAAGCATATAAGTAAATAATGTCAGCATAACCAACTCCTTAATGTATAATATAAATAGCTAAGGTTGGCTTTTCAAAAAAAAAAAAAAAAAAAAAAAAAAGCTAAGGTTGGCAATTGGAAACTCATCCTATGATTTTATGGGAATTTTCCTTTGGAATCAGAATTGAGATTTGAGATTTCTCTCATTCTATTGCTACTTTTTTATCTTATCTTAACTTAATTTTATCTCTTTACTTTGAAGTTCCATCTTTTTGGGGCATTATTTTGGCATTAGAGCTTAGGTTTTGACCTTCCTTTTATGAGTGTTCAATATGCTGGAGATTCTTCAGAATTTGGCCAGCCTAAAGACTTTCTATAATAATTTCCTTTGCTCTTGGCCAAGTATATCGTAATTCCCTTTGAGAAATTTTGGTATGGTTTTGTCCTGGCTGAGCACATCAAATAGCTTTCTGATATGGTTTGTCCTTGAAGATTGTTAGAATATTGTTGAATGATTGAATTTACCGTTTCCTAACAGTTTAAGTTTTTGGGACAATTGTTAAATCATGGTATTAGAGCAGGTTCTTCTAAGTCTGAACTCTACCTTTCATTTAAAAAGTTAAAAATATCACATGTTGGGCTTGGGACCCATTTACTAAAGACGTGTATGGTCCCACGCCCACACTTGAGGGGGAGTGTTGGAATATTGGTTAAATAATTAACTTCACCATTTTTCTAAAAACTTAATCTTTTGAGACAATGGTAATGGTTCATCTTCACCTTTACTTCGGTTGTCCTTGAAGTTCTTCCTCAAGAATTTGAGCATAAGTTGTTAATTTTCATGGCACAAGGAGCAAGTGTTCGATGGAATAGGGGACAAAGGAATGGAGTGAGTATCGATTATGGGGTTGATTTTCCTCACATGGAACAAAATGATGACCAGTAGTATCAGCCTCAAGAAAATGGGAAGGAGCAAATTGAGAAGGTAGATAGCTGCCCTGACTGAGATGGTGCAACGCTTGCATTCTCCTAGTGTAATGAGTGATGAACCCAATGATGCTTAGAACTTTGAATCTTTTTGGACTTCCTAAGGGGGAAAGGCCAATTGAAAGGCTTGGACACAAGTGGGAGAACACCGTCATGGTTGAACTTTTAGGATTTCTAGGAGTCTTAAGCTCGATGATTGTCAATTGGTTCAACCCAATTTAAAGAGTGTTTGATTACTATGAAGTTTCTGAAGACATGAAGGTGAAATTGGTGTTTATTTGCTAAGAGGAAGGGCTTATGCATGGTGAGAGCAATTGGAGCAATTGCAAATGAATTGACAAAGAAGGGGAAAGATCAAGATTTAAGATTGGTGTATGATGAAGAAGAAGCTCAAGGAGCAATTCCTTCCCTTCAACTACATGCAACCTTGTACAAGAACCTACACAATTTTAGACAGGTGGGTAGTGTAGAGGGGTATATTGAGGCATTCTATCATCTTATATTAAGAGTTGATTTGAATGAAAGTAAAGAGCAAATGGTGGTGAGGTATCTTAGTGGACTGAAGCCTTCCATATGGATTTGGATGGTTTTTGAGGCTTATAACTGAGCGTTGTTGGTGGAGAAGCAACAAAGACCAAAGTGTTTCAAGCCTTGGCAACAATTTCAAAGCTAATCCCAGGCTGGGTTCTTCTTTGAATATTGGAAAAGGAAGCAATTTTGTTGGGGGAAAACAATGATAAGTTTCTTGTGCCCTCACCAAACCAGTCCAATGCCAGTCATTTGTGTGCCAGGAATCAGCCCCTTGGAGGTGGCTTTAAGTTCTTGAAGCATGTTCAACCTTGCCATAGGCTAGCAGATTGTCAAAATGCAATAGGCCACAACAGTAAAGAACTCTTGTTGGAAGAAGTAGAGGAAATCAAGCAAGAAATTGAACTTCCTATCTATGATCAGCCCCTACACAAGGAAGTTGGAGGAAATTTTAAAGGTGATGTGGGTGTGGCACTTGTGACGAGGAAGACTCCTTATACCAAAACATGAAATAAAAAAAGATCATGTCTATGATCAGCTCCCAAATGAATTAATTGGAGGAGATTTTGAAAATGAAGAGGGACTTATGATATGGAATACTCCCTGTGGACTTGGGCCTCGGCTGCCCTTTTTTTTTTTCAATGAAGTTCTTTTCTTACTGATAAAAAAAAAAAAACTTCTGATATGGAAGATTCTCCTTGTGCCAAAGCATGAAACCTAGGAAGTTGGTTAAGAGCATTCGCATCCGGAATGCTAAATGCCATATGTTGCTTTTATTTAGCATAAAAGCTTAAAACAACCTCTGCATTTGTACTTGTAAAAAGCTACTATTGCAAAAAAATTTGCAATAGCGCTTCAATGCGATTCTACATTTAGAATCGCACTATAGCACTATTGTAAAAAAAATATTAATATTTTATTCTACTTTTTAATTCCTGAAATTTCTCTCTCTTCTCCCTTATTATTTCTCTTCTTTTCTCTCTTTCTCATCTGCTCTCTCCTATCTTCATACCCAAACACCATCCTCCTCCCAAATCCAAATTCACACATCAATGATCAAACCTAAACAAAACCACATCAGAGACACCATCAGACACCATCCTTCTCCTCTCTCGTGTTTTGTGTTAAGGGTTTTGGGTCCTTTTTTTTTTTTTTTTGGTTGACCGATGCCTATAGAAGAGGTGGGTATCGCTGAGATTGGTTCATTTTTTCTGGTGGGTTGCGATCCTCTCTCGTGTTTTGTGTTCTGGGTTTTGGAGTTCCAAGTTCTGGGTTATGTTTTTTTTTTTTTTTTTGTCTGTTGTGACCGATGCCTATAGAAGAGGTGGGTATGGCTGAGGTTGGTTCATTTTTTCTAGTGGGTTGTGATTTGGGTTGTGTTTTGGGTTTTGGAGTTCTGGGTTCTTTTGGGTTCTCAGTTTTGGAGTTCTGGGTTCTTCTGGGTTCTCGGTTTTTTGTTTTTTGTTTTTTTTTGGTTTTCTGTTGTGACCGATGCCTAAAGGAAGAGGTGGGTATGGCTGAGATGGGTGGGTTTGGATCGGTGGAGATTGGTGGGTTTCTCAGTGGAGATTTTGTGGGTTTTTGGGTTTGGATCGGTGCTGTGTGTGGGGCTTCATTGGTAGCTCCGATGGTGGCTCCAATGGTGGGGTTTTGGCTTGGTTTGAACTGATGTTTGGATGGTTTTTTATTTATTTATTTTTATGTGGTTTTGGTTTTGATTTGATGGTTAGGTGGGTGTTGCTGGGATATGTGGGGGTGACTGTGTTGTTGGTGTTGTGGTGGCTATGGGGGTGACTGTGTGTTGAATTGTTTTGGTTTTATCTGTTGTGGCCGGTGCTAGAGGTTGAGGGAGAAAGAGAGGACAAGGAAGAGAAAAAGAGAAATAATAAAAAAAAAGAATAAAAAAGAATATTTATATAAAATGGGGAAAAAAATAGAGTTTTGGGATGTTAAGCGTATTGTATAATAGTATGGTATAATTGATAAAGTAGCTTTTTGGGATGGTAAAATAAGATAGAGTAGCATTCTCGGATGTGAATGCTCTAAGAACCAAAGTTTTTTATGGTACTTGTAACGTTAGTGGAAGAATGTGCAGTATGATTATAAATGGGGGTAGTTGTGAAAATGTGGTATCTCAAGAATTGATACAAAAGCTAAACCTTAGAACTGAATTTCTCAGCAAAAAAGAAAAAAGATAAAAAAGAATTGAAGAGCACCCTCACCCTTACAAGCTTTCTTGGTTTGAAGGGCAATGATCTCAAGGTTGCCTAGAGATGTTTAGTTTCTATTTCCACACGAAAAAGGTAAATTGATGAGGTGCAGTGTATGGATTCTTGTCATGTTCTTCTTGGATGACCTTGGTAATATGATCGTTAATCCATTCATGATGGGATGAAGCACACCTACACTCTTTACAAGGGGAATTAACAATACACTTTGCTACCAATGGTGGAGAAGGTGGGTTCAAAACCAATCATTAAGCTGAAATAGAGGCCTAAGAAGATAACAATAAGGCTATAGTCATTGCAGATTTTATGAACAATGTTCATGCCCAAATAAAGTTTAAGACTGAAGAGTCCAATGATTTAATGTGAAGCATTTACTACCTTATTATGCTGTGGACAAAGATCCCTCAGCATTTGCTCAAGTTTGAGGATAAGTTTTCTTTTAAAGGGGGAATCCTGATGTAAGGTATTTTAACATGGCCATTCCACATGCTGGTGACATGGTCAAGTATTCTACATGGCAATTCGATATGTTTGGTGACATGGCTGAGTAGGGGCACTTGATAGGTTTTCCATGCAAGATGCCCTGGTGAATATAAGTCCTTTAGTCATGAAATTACTTGTATGTTCTTTTAAACATGTGGTTAATTGTTGTAGTAGTTGGTGCCAGCTAGTGTTTGTTAAGGAGGAGTATTAGTTTGTTGGATGGTTGCTAACCAATTTGGTTAAGCACTAAGGGGATGATGTTATCAAAAAAAGAAAAAGAAAAAGGATAACCAGCTCTGTAGTGTATAAATAGCCAAGGTTGGCCATTGTAAATCACCTTATGATTGTATGAGAATTTTCCTTTGTAATAATAATTGATATCTAAGATTTCTCTCTCATTCTGTTGCCACTCTCTCTTTGAACCCAATTTTTTGTCATTTCTTTGAAGCTCCAAATTTTTGTTTGCATCACATGCATGCACGCATATACTTACTGAAGTTCTAATTTTGCTACAATGCTTTGATTTAATTTGCTAGCCTCTGTTTAAGTACTATTGAATCCTGGTTTGAACAGGATGTTGGCTCACAAGTTTGTGGAGCAGTCGGTAGAATCAGACCTTAATTTGAAGAAACAAAAAGCAAAGAAATCTTGGTGGTCGTTTGGATGGTTTGTAGTTTTAGCTTGAAACCAGTTTTGTTGATGCTTACCAAGTCTTCTTATCCGGTAATGTTTTTAGTTCATGTTAGTCACCTATATGCATGGACTTTTCCAGGAATGGCCAATCTGATAAAGATGAAGCTGAGTCATTTAAATTCAGCGAAGAAGACTGGGAACAGTTGAATAAAATTATCGGGTACAAGGAAGGTGAAGAAGCGCAGTCATTCATCAGTACCGACAAGATGGATTCTCTTCATACCTTCTTGGAGGTTCACATGAAACATAATGCTTCAAAACTTCTTGATGAGGCCTTGGATTGTCTTGCTGAATTATCATGTGAAGACCTTCATTGCACCATAAAGCTTTATCCGGAGACAAAAGTCTTCAATGTGAAACTAGGATCATATAAATTGTCATCCCCTAATGGGCTCCTTACAGAGGTTTGAATCCCCCCCCCCCCCCCCCCCCCCTTTCTTTTATGTTTGAGATTGTCTGACAGATGGGCTGTTTTCTTAGTTGTACCATGGTGAATGTTTTCCCACCTCCTTGCAGAGTGCTACTGCTTATGATTCGTTAGTTGGTGTGTTCTGCTATAAGCCATTCAATAGTAAGGTGGACTGGAGCATGGTTGCAAAAGCTTCCCCCTGTTACATGACTGTAAGCTGCTACACTCTCATTCTCTGATTGTTCTTACCATAAATTTGTGGTTGCATGCATACTGATTACAGGTATTTTGGTCAGTATCTGAAGGACTCCATTGATCAAATTATCAATTTTTTTAAAAGCAGTACAGCTGTTAGTCAGACAATAGCGCTGGAAACTGCGGCTGCTGTGCAGGTTTGGTTCTATCATTGCTGATCCTTTGAAGTATTATTCAGAGTGTCTACAGATGCTTCGTTTGTTTCGATAGAAAACCTTATGTGAAGATAGTTTTTCAAGTTTTTAGTGTTTGATATCATCATAAAAAATGAATTAAAGGAAAACTATCTTTGGTCAATATAAAAAGTATGATTTATTTTTTAGATATTGTTTTCCATTAAATTTTTTTTGGAAAACAACTTTATCTCACAACAAGCTAAACAAGAGATATATATATATATATATATATATTTTTTTTTTTTTGAGAAACAAACACACACACACAAGGGAAAGGGAAGCTAAATAAGGGAAGTTAAAAGTTCATTTTTCAACTTATTTAAGATTGCTACCAAACATAGGAAAATGCGATATTTTTATTGAAAATATTTTTTGGAAAATGAATAATTTTCTAGATAACATTAACGTTGAAACAAATAGAGCATGAGTACCAGCAAAGCTTGCTGGAATTGAGCATATTAATGGTTGAAATTTATGTGTTGTTTGTAGGTTATTGCTTGGGTTTTTGGAATTAAGTCCTAATTATATCAACAATAATCATAGAAAGGAATGCATCTTAGAAAATCAAGAATCTTCTAATTTCAATATTGGACTACAATATGGTTCATGATTTTCACCAATATTAGGAGTAATTCAGTGTTTTAAACACCCTGAAATGGTTTCATAGGTAGTGTTGTTCTGTGTGCTTAATGAATTTGAAACAAGATTTGAAATATATGAAGATGCAGAATGTTGTTGTGATGCCAGGTTGATCAAAGCAACCTGCATTTTCCTTGTTTCATGTACAGGTCTAAAACTGGTCTAGTTTAGTAGTTTGTAATAAATCTTTGCCATTTTATTTCTGCACCACCATTTAGAATTATGTTTGTCCAAATCTCACTAAACTGCAGAGGTGCTTTTTCTTCTATTCCAGCAAGTATGGCTAGCATGCTTCATTTCAACAATGTCCTGCTGATGGTCTCTTTCATTGTTTCTAGATGACGATTGATGGGGTAAAGCGCACTGCTCAGCAACAAGTGAACAGAGCACTGAAGGATCATGCTAGGTATTTCACTTTATTTCGACTTTTGATTAGTGTGACCTTGTGGGGGAACACATTAGTCTTAATATTTTATTGGTGCTAGTGTTCCCTTGGCAATATTGAGCTTAAAATGTTTGGAATGTTCTATCTATTCTGATGTGCTCTTTAAGAGTGTGTCTGAGATCATAATGGAAGGCTTTGCAAGTGACCTAGTTTGTTGCCATTTGCTTTACGTTTTATAGATACTACCCTAAAACCCACTCAATGCGCTTTAACTACTTTCACTAAATGTTTAAACCTAATACGATCATATTCTAAGAATGTAAATGTGGTATTATAAAAATTTTAGGATATGTCTATAAATAACTAATCATAGACATGATATCATAAAATTTTATGATAACTCCATAGATGATTATACTTGATAGTAATCTCTCATTAAATCCAAAAGAGGCATGCAAAGGATATTCTATCAAAGGTAAAATATAAAAGAATGAGTTAATGGAAAAACTTTATCACCAAAGTTTTGAAGAGTTAAATTACTATTTCAATTAAAAATCATTTTATAAAAATTTGAAATTTTCTTTAAATATATATATTTAATAGCATCTACGCAAATTGCATAAGATGAGTTTTGTTATAGACATGCTACAGTTTAAGGTTCATTGTCTTTCAGTGACAATATTAATTATTTTCCAACAACATTTTCCATTATTCTTTTTCATGATTTGTGACATTTCAATTTATAAATTTCATATAATAAAATTTGTGGTATCTCCAACATCACTCGTATATATTGTATTCATAATTAAAATTCAAAGTCAATCCACTTTTTTATTTTGAAAAAAAAAAACCTTTTTCTTTTGCAGATTCAGTATTTTTTTTTTCTTCTTTTAGAATAAGATTTTCAGTAAGTAAACTGTGCATCCATGCTTTATCATCACTACTATATTTTATTCTTGTCCAAATTTGATTCAGTTGATACCTGCATCATTTCTTGTCGTTGATATTACCTACATCTAGCCATTGGATTGTTATATACATTCTAATCATCCAATCCTAGAATCTTGGTAAGATTGGTCCTTTTGCCCCATCTTCAATTGTCTAGAAACTTCATAAAAAGCTCTCCACCATTTGTCTCAATTCTTTAACAATCTCTTCCTTCTTTGTCACGCCTCCGAATCAATCCTCAGATTATCTCAACAATTGTACTTATCAAAAAAAGATTATCTCAACAATTGTAAACCACACCATATTCTCATCCAATAAGGTTCTAAGCTTTTTTTTTTTTTTTTTTTTTAATAAATAAGAAGGATCTGTATTTAAAAAAAAAAAAAAACTACTTTGTGCAATGGAGCGCAAACTACAAAGGAAAAAAGAAAAGACAAAAGAATAAAACATAATTACAAGAGAGGAGAGAACTAATAAACATAGGGAGGGATTCACTAGATGGGAGTCCCCAAGCCCGTGACCAGTCAAACAAAGAATCACTAAAAGAAGCAATTAGCTGATTATCCAAACTATCCATATCCTCAAACGTCCACCAATTACGCTCCCTCCATATACACCACATCAAACACAACGGAACTAAATTCCAGATGTCTGAAGAATGCTTCCCCAACCAATTCCACCAACCAAAAAGAAGAGCATGTATAAACTTTGGTAAGATCCACATAACCCCAAAAGATCGAAAAACAAAACACCACAACTAGTGAGCTTTCTCACAATGTAGCAATAAATGAGCTAGTCTCCCAATAATAGCGACACATAACATGCCAATCAAGAAAGTCGAAACCCCTACCTCTCAAATTATCACCCATGAGGTCCTCATTTTATTTATGAATTTTTTAAAAAGTTTTTTGCACTTTCTTATGCACTGGAAACTTCCGTCTCCACTACTGATTAAGGGCGTCCTTTACTTTTTTCTCATGTTATAATTTTCTTAAAAAAAAAAAAAAAATCTAAAATGACATATTTTGATTCAACTTTTGATTTGATTTGTTTGATTGATGATTTCATGTTTTTGCAATTTATAATGTCTTTTCAATCTAATGACCAACTTGTTAACGTAATTATCATATTCCATTTTGTCAAAGAGTGACCCTTTTCTTTTAAAAACTTATTTGGCTTTCTATTTTTTTTCTGTTGTGTTTTTCTGGTTGTTTCCTTCTATTGTGGCATAAATTATATCAAACAAAAAGAAACAAAAAACATATATCTTTAGAAAATAAAATCAACATGAAAGGAAAATTATGGCTGTACTATACTGATCTTTGAACCTGTGGAAAAAAAAAAAGAAGCTTTCCTCCGTGAGTAACTCTTATTTCAGAAAAGCCTATTGACTGAATTGGAAACTATTCTCACAGAATAGGAGGGGTACAAATGGTAAAATAAATATGGTAGCTACCAAAGATGTAGCTGGTCAAACAATGCCGATGAAATTGTGCGCCTTTTACAGTTACAATGCTCTCTGTATCTTTTTTTTTTTTTTTTAAACGATGTGTTTCATGGGGCATCTAAATGGTATACCGTATACATTGCAGTAGTCGAAATCACAACTCTTTTTAATTGCATTTAAATGTTTCGACTGGTACGTTGGTTCTGATTGTACCAATATGTCATTTGGCAGTTTTTTAATATTAGATATGCCACTTGTCATGATGGGAGACAATTTAAGATATACTTTTTCTCAGCTTCTACTTTTATATATAGTATTAGATATTAGATTAGATGTGGTAACATTAATTTGGATTATCCTCAACACCAACAATAATAGCAAAGCCTTAGTCCCTAATTTTTTTTGGGGTTGGCTATGGATCCTTGACAAAGTGGCCAGGGTTGATCAAATGCATTCTTTTCCTCCATTGTATTCTATCCGAAGAATTGGGTTATCCTTATTTTGGTAAAATTTGAGTGCATACAGATTATAGACCTTTTAAGGATTTGAAAGGTTGTTTTTTTTAATGTACTTTATTTTTTATCCTTGGGTATTGGTGTTTATTTTATTCTAGATTTTCTGTTTTACATATTTAACGGAATAATATGTGATGTGTGTCTATTACGGTTGACCCAAAGAATCTTTATAACAAATAATATTTATTTGATGGCAGGTTTTTGTTGGACTTGGATATTGCAGCTCCCAAAATTATGATTCCTACTGATTTTCTTCCTGACAATTCCCATCCGACAAAACTCATGCTTGATTTGGGAAATTTGCTGATTCGTACACAGGTTAATCCACGATATCTATACTACTATTTAAGGGGCTTCCCCTATTTCGACCGGATTTTTTTTTGTTCCAAAATACCCCCGAAACTCCTAAATTTAAGTGGAGACAAAACTAAAGGATAATTAGGTAAAAATGCATGTTTAACTTGCATTAAAACATTGCGTACAAAATAAGAACATTTTCTATTCAGGTATTTGAAATGCTTCAACTACCTAAACTCACGTTTTCAAAAAAAAAAATTTTCCTTTTTTTTTTATTTTACCGTTAATAAGTCTTAACCGTTTCACATAAAAAAAAAAAGTCTTAACAATTTTTTTGGGTGTGATGAGTGTTATGCGTTTGTAGCATAAATATTTTTTTCATTACACCTCTAGGTATTTTATGATTAGAAAATGTAACAATCTCAAATTATAATGAATACAAATTATTAACCTTTACCCAAAAAAAGAAGAACCTCTAAGCGCGTGCTCACGCACGTGAGTGCGTGCTCAGAAGCTAGTTGATTCTTAAATATTTCTGTTTGAATTTGTTTATGCTGATATTCATATAGAGCTTATAAAATGTAAGCAGGATGAAGGTGGATCGCCTGAGGAGCTCAATATGTATTTGCAGTTTGATTTGGTTTTGAGTGATGTATCTGCTTTTCTTGTTGATGGTGATTACCATTGGCCCCAAAATCCTTTGAACGCAAATTCTGTTTCCACTAACATAGGGGGCATTAGTTTCTTGCCTGTTATTGATAAGTGTGGGATTATTTTAAAGCTGCAACAGGTAATTTTCAACATTGTCCTTCAGTTTGATCAGTAATGTTGTGTTTGTGTTCATTTTGTAATGTTCTGGTGAGATATCATGTATTGAATATTTAATTTGATGTCAAGATTCGATTAGAGCGCCCATCTTATCCCTCAACAAGACTTGCCGTACGGCTGCCATCATTGGGTTTTCACTTTTCTCCTGCTCGGTATCATCGACTGATGCAAGTAGTGAAGATCTTTCAGGGGAAGGATAGTGAGGACTTTGATCTCCTTCGCCCTTGGAATCAAGCTGACTTTGAAGGGTGGCTGTCCCTTCTTACTTGGAAGGTCTTTCTCTCTCTCACCCCCACCACTTTTTTTTGCAGTGGTTCAATTTCTTGATATGATAGTATATGCTAACATTTCGTCACCCTTTCTCTTTTGTTTTTATGTGATAGGGTGTGGGAAATAGGGAAGCTGTATGGCAGCGGCGATACTTCTGCTTAGTTGGGCCTTTCCTTTATGTACTTGAGAGCCCTGACTCTAAGTCTTATAAGCAGTATATCAGGTTCAGATGCCAACTTTCCAAATTGATTGATTATTGGCACAGCAATATATTAACATAAAATGAGATATTTGAAATATGATTTAGAGAAGATGGAAAAATTGAATCAAACAATGGGAACATTGGAATGAAAGAAACTGCTTCAAGTAAAAGATTTTGATTCTTTGCATTTTTTTTGGTTGGTATATTAGGAATGTTTATGCCAAAAGAAAAAAAAACATGTAGAAATGTTACGGGTATAAGCTAGGGGCAAAATAGTAATATGATTGTACTCCTTTATATATATATATATATATATATATATATAAAATATTTTAAGTGATTGGGTTAGGTTAACAAGCCCGATATACGAAAGTAATAAGAGCTTGTTTGGATTGCATGAAAACTGAGTGATATCACTTAGTTTTCATGATCCATCATCCAAAATAAGTGGGTCCCACAAATAAATGGTTGTTTGGTTTAGTTTTCAGTTATTGTTTTCATCACTCAATTCTCTGATTTTTGAGTGATGAGTTATGAAAATTGAAAACACATTTTAGGTGTTTTCAGTTTTCAAAACTCAGTTTTCAATGGCATTTTCGTAATTAAATACACATAAAGGGACCCACTGTCAGAGCAACAACACTGTCACGTTGCTTTCTTCTCCACTTTTCTTTCTTTTTTTCTCTCCTTTCTCTGGTCTTCGACTCTTCGCTGCCTTCAATTCTTTTTTCTTTCTTTTGATGGTCTCAGGCACTTTTTTTTTTAATCACAGAACCCATTTGCTCTTCGGCTCTTCGCTGCAGTTCTTTTTTTTTTTTTTTTTGTTCTTCATCACAGAACCCATTTGGTGTTCGCCGCCGGTGGTGATGGTGGAGATCGTCGCTGCATCAGTTCGTCGTTTGTGCAGGTCCGATCTTCGCTGCATCAGTTCTGGGTTTGTGCAGGTCCGATCTTCGCTGCATCAGTTCTGGGTTTCTGCAGGTCTGATCGTCATTGCAGGTCCGATCGTCGTTGTGGGTATTGCTAGGCTTCATCTGCTTTGTTCTTCACGCATCTGTGCCGGGGGGGTTTTTTTTTTCCTTGCCGAAGCTGGTATGATATTTTACGAGAGGTGGAGTGAGAGCTGGAGACAGAACCCAGTGAGGCGGAGTCAGCAGGTAGGCTAATAGAAATCATGAATGGGTCTCTGACCAAGTGCTCAGGCATGGGACCCACAAAAAGGTAGAAATGTTTGAGTAATGTGAAGTGAAAACAGTGTCCAAACGGTGGGGTAGTAAAAATTGGGGTGTTTTGAGTGATGAGTAATGAGTGATGGGTGACGAGTGATGAGTGACGAAAACTGAGTGACAAAAACTGAACGATGAAAAAAAATTAACCAAACAAGCCCTTAGTACGTTTTTAATATTTTGGCCAGGAAAGCGTGTGATTCTTTGCAGTTTTTTCTTTGTTTTGAGTAACTAGAAGTATGGGATGGAAAATTGGTGATGTATAACACTCCACTTTCACCACAGCCACACAAACAACTTTATAGCAATCCGAAATACTCAAATTTAGCACTGTAAGTCAACCCAAGGCTACCCAAAAAAGAACATAGAGAGGCCGGTGAGTAGAAAATAAAGACAGATCAGTACCCAAAGCTGGAATTCCTGCGGTGTGAAGATTGGAGTTACGGCTGGCGGCAAAAAATTGTGTAGGTGGGTTGCCAGAGGAAGACAACTAGAACCACGACGATATTGCGGTCAGGCGATGACGGAACAATGTCGCGCTAATCACGAAGTAGTTGCCGGAGCTAGTTGATGCCTCCAGCCAGAAAATCGGTGTTCATTGTCATTGTTGGCGGTGGAAATTGGTTGGGTTCTTGGTTGTCAGCAGAAGAAGGTGGGTGGTGGTTGTCGGCAGTGGAAGTTGATGGGTTGTGGTTGTGGGGTTAATGGCAGAGGGTGGCTAAAGCTCTGATACCATGTTTTGGAGATAACACACACACACACAAATATATATTTATATATTGGTATACACTGAGTTTACTCTTTTGCCCCTAGCTTTATACCATAATAGGTGAACAATGAAAGCAATATATAATGTGCTCAATATCCTGGCCATATTGCATTGTAGCGTAAAAGATAGAGCAGAGCAGAAACATGAGGAACATATTTCATAATTGCATTCATGGATGTATGTACTTTGTCCAGTAAAGAATCCTAATTGTCTTAGTTGCCCAAGTTATATACATTTGCATGCTTTTAGCTCAAATGATGAGTTTCTTGCTCGGGACATGTACATGATCAATTTGTAATGTCATGGGCCAAGCATCTCAAAGGAGGCTTGATTAAGCTAGACAGTTAATGAAATCTTTCATTCTTCTTCTATTATAGGCAGCAAATATGCAGAATGCATATTTCTTAAGATTGATAGCAGTTTAAGATATATAAATTTGTTGAGCTGATTTGTTCACTACATAATTGATATGCTTCAATATCCCAATTATTCCATAGTTAAAGAACAACATTAGACTATGATGATACATTTATTATGCACTGATTTTTTTAGTTGCACAGACATTGGCATTTTTGCTTGGATTATCCTATTTTTTTCCTACTAGGTCTTATACTGAGTTGTGCAGTGCAATTCTTGTTATTTGTCCCTTTTTTTTTTTTTTGGTTCGGAATTAGGTGTCCACAAGAATCCTAACTTGCCTCTATGGGAATGTTATCGTCTTACAGAACCTGTCATGTTTTTGGAGTCTTTGTATTTGAACTAGTCATTTATATTTACAATATATTAAAAAAAGTTTCTGCATCTTTCCATTCATATCTGATTTTATAATTTTTGTAATGATATGCTTGTTGTAGTTTACGAGGAAAACAGATATATCAAGTTCCACCTGAGTTTGTCGGTGATGCAGAAAATGTTTTGGCTCTTTGTAATGCTGCACGATCCAGTAGCAAGGTCATAGTTATGTCTTTACAAGTTACAACTAAGAGAATTTACTTAATATTGTCCATTTTATTTTGATGGTATCTTGCTTATCAGTTCATATCAGTTATCATTTGTATGCAGGTTGTGGAGGATGTAAATGCATTAATATTGCGATGTGATTCTGATGATTCAAGGAAATCTTGGCAAAGCCGCTTGCAGGGGGCAATTTATCGTGCATCGGTAAATAATTTTTTTTGTAGTTTGATTTGTCTAAAAATATTTTTAATTTTGAATGTCTTATTTTAATCATTGTGCAACCTTGTCATATTTGTGAGTGGAACATCTCTCTTTTTGTTTGGGCTTGCACGGTTCCTTAGGGTGGTATGATGTACTTTGATTGTGTGATGATTTAGAGTCTTTAATTTTAAGTAATGTGTCGTTTTACTTATAAAAAAAAAAAGTTTTGTTAGTTTGGTTAATGTGCTTTGTGTTAATTAACCTTGCTTGATGAGGCTTTCCTTTACTTCATATTCTTATCAAATAAAATTTAAGGTTCTTAAATAATTCTGGTGTTTTGTTAGTTTTATGGAAATGTTTTGTTTTGCTTATACTCTAGCATTGTGCTAGAAGTCCAAAGAAAGTGGCCTGTTGTTAATGGTTTCTTCAATAGAACTAATAACTAGTACATACAGGTTCTTTTTTGTATCACTATATGTCACAGGCACCTATGTTTAAGCAGCATAAATATATTTTCGGTCTCAACAAAAAATCATGGTTTGATGGACTCTGAACTTAAAACTTTTCAAGTGGTTTTCTTTTATTTCTGTGCCGTGTACCTTTTCTAGTTTGTCATCTACTATAATAATTTTATATGTGGTAATAAATGATATACTTTCCACAAGAAAGTAGGTGCTAGAAATTCTATATGCCAGCCCTCAGATAAGTTATTCCTTATTGCGGAGAGGTGGTTACAATAGGATGGGGAGTATTCTAAGATGGGGGGAGTCATCAAATGAGGTGATATTTAGTAGGGACACATCACTAGGGACATCTTATCACTTGAATATTCCAGACTGTTCTTGAAGATTATCACTAATACAACACAAATGTACAACACAATGTTCCCTATATAATTTACCTCTATAACTTTGTAACACTCTCCCCTCAAGCTAGCTCATATATATGATATAAATCCAGATTGGAACAAATAGACGATAGTCATTATCTACATAATGCTTTTGTAAAGATATCGGCAATTTAGATTTTATTGGCTAGAGGTGAGTGTAAAGGGCTCTTCTTTAGAAAGGTTCCCTATGTTATCAGAAAAACAAATGAAGATATCAACAGTGTAGCAATGGCTCCATTAAGAATTTTGATTCTCACAAAATGTCAATCTACTTCAATGTGCTTCACCTTTTCATGGAACATTGGATGCAATGTGTATAGCAGCTCTATGTTCACAGAATATTGGGATAGGAGTAGATACCTGCTAAGCCTGACTCCTGAAGTGAAACCAAGTAAGCTAACTGGCAAGTATGTGCCATCAACCTGTATTCAGCTTCTGCACTAGATCGAGCAACTACATTTTGCTTTTTACTTTTCTGTGTTACAAGACTTTCTCCTCCCAGAAAGGTGCAACACCTCGTGGTGGACCTTTTATCTGAAGATGATCCTGTTTAGTCTGGATTAGTGAAATCTGAAACCTTCCACCATGTGATGTGATAGCAACAGAGATGGAATTGATAAATGACTTCCTTTGGGTGGAAGACAAACCACAATTCAATAGCAAATTTTTCAACAATTGGCCTAATGCTATACATGTTTATTAAAAGAGTAACAATCTCCTAAGATAACTAGATATAATTACTAGATAATTATTCAAATATTCAAATAGAGATAAGATACTAGATAACTAGGACTACTCAAATAAAGATAAGATAACTAGTAAAAAGGATAAGAAGGACTCTCAAAGGTTGGGTCATAGTAGGACTCTCATGAGACATTTACATAATACCCCATCATTCACCCTCCCTCGAAGTTGAACCTTGTCCACAAGGTTTGTCATTCCAAGTTGAATCTCTACCACCTTCTAAGAATTCTTGATATGGACAAAGGCTTGTGAAGTTGCACAGCGATGTCCTGGTGTGAACTTCTCATTGCAATTGAAGCATAGCCCTTTGTCCCTCTGCCTTTGCATTTCCTCCCAAGAATTTTTTTTTTGTACTTACAGTTCCGTTTGTTTGATTCGTTGGTCCGGATATGTTGGTTGGAGTGATACTCTGCTCTGACAAGGTTGCCTTATTTGTTTGTGGCCGATCTGCCTTGTTTTGTCGTCGCTGTCTATCCAAACTCTCATCCCTAATTCTAGCTAACTCAATAGCTTCTGAGAGTGTTTTTGGTTTGAACATCCGAATTTCTAAAGCAATGTCATCCTTCAGTCCACCTATGAATGCTCCCACCAATGCCTTTTAAGGCCAACCATCTACCCGATTAGCAAGTTTTTCAAACTCCCGCTGGTACTCCCTGAGTGTCCCACTTTGACATATTTGAGACAAAGCCTTGTCAAAATCCTCAGCCTCAGTTGGCCCAAATCGGACCAGCAACTCCTTTTTAAATTTTTCCCAAGTGATTTCAATCTTCTCCTCGCGATACACCTTCTTCATCCATTGCCACCATTGGTTCGCTTCCCCTTCCAAATGAAAGGCTGCCAACGTTACTTTACGATCTTTAGGTGTCCCTTGGTAATCAAAATATTGCATAACATGGCCAAGCCAAACCATTGGATCATCACCCGAGTACTTTGGAAAATCCATCTTGGTGAGTCGTGGTTGATCGTGTGTTGTAGTTTTGAATCCAGATGACTGATCTAATTTCTTTCCAATGTGTGATGATGTCCCTTGCTCATCTGATTTTGGGGTTGAGAGAAAATTTGATTTGTCACGGGATTTGGATAGCATTTTTTTAATTTCATGCACAGATGAACCAAGAGATTGGGACTCTGTGGTCATCATTTGCATGCTCTCTTTCAGCTCCTGCATTTCACTCTCTAATTTCTCAATCCTGTCCTTGTTGGTGGCCATGCTCTAATACCAATTGATAGCAACAGAGATGGAATTGATAAATGACTTCCTTTGGGTGGAAGACAAACCACAATTCAATAGCAAATTCCTCAACAATTGGCCTAATGCTATACGTGTTTATTAAAAGAGCAACAATCTCCTAAGATAACTAGATATAATTACTAGATAATTATTCAAATATTCAACTAGAGATAAGATATTAGATAACTAGGACTACTCAAATAAAGATAAGATAACTAGTAAAAAGGATAAAAATGACTCTCAAAGGTTGGGCAACAGTAGGACTCTCATGAGACATTTACATAGTACCCCATCATGATGACCATTCTTTTTAAAAAGATGCCTTGACTTGGGGCTTTCTTCAGATATCTAATAATTCAAATAGCAACATTCTAATGTAATAGTCTTGGGGCTTCTAGGAATTGACCCTAACTGCATATGAGATATTTGACCTTGTGATGGTGAGATAGTTGAGCTTCTCAACCAATCAACGATATCAGTTAGGATCTGAAATAGGTCTCCTTCTCCTCTCAATAGTGTTTGATTTGGATCGTAACTGTCAATTGGATGAGAACCCAGTAATCCCATCTCCTTGATGATATCAAGTACTTACTTCCTTTGAGATGAATTGATGCCTTGCCTAGAACTTGCAACTTCAATCCCTAAAAATGCATCTAAGTTTGCCAAGATCTTTGGTGTGAAAGTGTTGCAAGGATTGCTTCAATCTGGAGATGCCTTCCGAGTTATCTCTAGTAATTGCTATATCATCCACATAGGCCACAAGTAGCATGTACCCATCATTAGTGTGTGAGTGGAATACTGAATATGATTTGTTTGCCAATGATGGAGATCAAAATTCATGACAACTACAGATAATTTTCCAAACCATGCTCACAGTGACCGCTTGAGACCATATAATGTTTTCTTCAACTTGCAGACACTGCCTCTATATTCCCCCTAGTAACAAACCCAAGTGGCTGCTCTATAAATACTTTTCCAAGGTCATCGTAGAGAGAGAAATGCTTTACAAGTTTCCAAGTCTAGTTTTGATGTAAAGCGGTCATCTCCAACCAAGATTAGAGAGTGCATCCTAAATAGTTTTAGAAATTGGATGTTAGGAACCCGGTGATTCCTAATGGATAATGATGGGAATTATAGGGGAATTGATGAGTATTGTAGGGAAATTGACTTAATTTGAGGTAGTCACTCTCTATAGAGAAAGAAAGAGATTAAGAGAGAGAGATGCACTAATGCATTAACAAATTAGTTTATTCTTCAATTGATATCTCATGTTAGATTACAACCATGTATTTATAGAAGAATAACTCTAATTTCATTGGCCCACATGGCCTCATCCTATTGGTTCTATTATTCCAATTGTGCATTAATAATTCCAACATGTGCTAAATGTGATTAACATGCTTGAAATTGTAACTAACTAACTAACTAAATCTCAATACAACAATTATTATCCATATGCTTATAGCATTCCTAACATTGGAATACCAGAAAGTGTGGAAATAAAGCAAGAAAAGAAAGCGGACAACGACTGAGAAGAAATAAAGTTGCTAATGGGAAAACTTAAAAGAAAAAAAAAAAGTTACTAATGGGATAATTAGTGGCACAAGAATGGCAGCTGGTAGTGACATCTCACTTGGGACATCACATTTCATTCCAGCCCTTAGATGTTTCATTCCTTATATTTGAGTGAGGTGGTCACATTCAGATGGGGAATATTCTGATGAGGTGACAGCTGGTAGGGTCATCTCACTATGGACACCATATCTTGAATATTCCAAAATCTTCTAGAAGAGTATTATTCATACAGCACAAACTTATAACTTAATGTTATATCTCTGTGACTCATAACAATATGGAAACTAGGAGGGCTGTAGCTCTCGTAACAATATGGAAACTAGGAGGGCTGTAGCTCTTATGTTAATGGTTTTATAGTTTTAACATCCCATGCTTATTTTATTGTAGATAGCACTATATTATCCCAAACATTATTATGATTACTTTAATGATCTCAATTACTACTACTATTACTAATGTATTTTTTTTTTAAGGAAAAATTTATTAATCAAGAAAAAAAAAAAAAAAAAAAAAAGCAAGGAGTACACGGTTATGGTACTAGCAGTATAATGAAGTTACAAAAAAGTACAATAGTCCATAAAACCTATCAAACTAGAGAAGGAATGACCACTCATAGTAGCCATCCACTCATATAAAGTGTGCTAAAAAGCTAGCTTCATCACAATCATAGGTTGTGTTAGAATTGTGTGGCTAAATGATTAAATTTACCATATCCTAATAACTTAAGTTTTTGAGATAATTAGTAATTTAACATGCTATTAAAGCGAGAGATCTTGAGTTCGATTCCCGTCTCCTCCACTCTATCTCCCATTTAAATTTCCACGCGCGTTGGGCCTTAACTATTAAGAGGTAGTTTCGGCCCACACGTGAAGGAGAGTGTTAGAATTGTGTGGGTAAATGATTAAATTTACTATATCTTAATAGCTTAAGCTTTTGGGACAGTTGGTAATTTAATAGGTTGTTCAATGCTTTCATATGTCCGGAAATTCCTTTCACTCCAAATGATCCACATGACAAAAAGAGAGATTTCGTTCGGAAATGAACCCCAAACAAACAAAGAGCTAACACCCAAAGTTCTTGGCCATAGAGCAATGTAACAGTAGGTGATCAACTGACTCCAGGCCTTGCTTACGCATGCAATGCCATTCCCCTACGAGCGTCATCGTAAATTGTCAATTGTGAGAATCTTCCCTAAAGCAGTACACCAAACAAAAAATGCTACTCTGAGAGGAGATTTTACCTTTCAAATACCCTTTTAAGGAAAATCAACTACACCCTCATTATGCAGCATTTCATAGAAGGATTTAACTTCAAAATGCTTGCTTTCTTTTTGTCGGCATCCAACTGATATTATCTTCTGCATCCCTTCTAACCTTAATGGAATAAATTAGACTAAGAAATCTGCCATCAGCTCCTGCTCCCAATCATGAAGGGCTATATAGAAGCAGACGTCCCACTGAATCTTATACACACTCCAACTCATTAAATCTGCTAAAGCAGAATCCTCCCTTTGAGCAAGAGTATACAGCCTAGGTTACATCTCTTTAAGAGTCCTTTCCCCGCACCATCTATCATGCCAATACCGAACATTTGTACCACATCCAACCTCAAAACTAATGAATCAAGAAAACTGATTCCAGCTCCTTCGAATATGTTTCCAAAGGCAAACTCCATCAGAACCAGCAGCAAACTTTGAGCACCAGCTACCACACTCAATGCTACTACAATTAATTAGTATTAATTTTTGATGCAGAGAAAGCTTAGGAGTTAATTTTCCCCATATGTCTGTAGAACTAGATGGTACCAAGGTAAAGAATATGGAAAGAGACAACCACCTTCCCTATTCAAACTTTTACTGCCTAAACTGTGGTGAGCAGCCATTGTGCTAATATGCCCTTAAACATTTCTGAAGACATAACGAAGATAGCCAATTTGGTTTAGTTTGGTTGAGTCTATTAATGAGTACTATTTCAAATTACACCTTTTTTATTTCTCCCAAGATAATCTCTAGTAGGCAATAACAGAGAGCACCGGATTCTGTTTTATATTGGCTTTAGGGTTATTGCTAATTGATGTACTTTACACTGCAGTGCTATATAAGGAGTACTGGTGCACAAAATATATACTTTTGTTCAAGATCAGTTTCTGCCTTTGACCAGATAATACCTTTTGCTGCAATGAAATTAATAGGGATTTCCCTAACTGTTGTGCAGGGTGCTGCTCCTATCACTACTTTATCGGAAACTTCATCAGACCCAGAGGATTCTGAAGCTGAATATAGTGACAAACTTGATGTGAATATGGAGAGGCTCTTTGTCACTGGTTTTCTTGATGAACTAAAGGTTTGCTTCAGTTATAGTTACCAGGTAAGCTTAGTTTTTTTTATTCTCTATGAAGTTACCTTGTGATGGAAGTGCTTAGAGATTTGAGAAATCTGCAAATTTTTTCAGCATGAACAGAGCCTCATGAATGTGCTTCTTGCTGAAGAGAGTCGTCTATTTGAATTTCGGGCAATAGGTGGTCAGGTAACATAGATATAGAACGGAGCATCAATTTATGCATGTTTTTGTGTATTTGCTCTTTTGAGGCTTTTCATTGCAACTACAGGTTGAGCTTTCAATTATAGAGAATGATATGTTCATTGGAACTGTGCTGAAATCTTTGGAGATTGAAGATCTAGTTTCCTGCAATAGATTGTCTCGTCCTTGTTTCCTGGCGAGGTCTGTCATCCGGAGTGCAGCTTCACATTCATCCTTCTATGATGCTGGGAGTCAGAGCTTTGAAAGCAATGCAACTCCAAGTGAAGGAGATGATAATTTCTATGAGGCACCAGAGAATTTGGTTGATTCTGTTGACCATCCAATGCAGTCACCAAGAAATGAATCCGGATCTGAAATTTTATCATTGAAACCCCCTAGTTTTGACCGTATGGCTGGTCTACTCCCTATGGATGCTCTTCAAACCAAGAGTCAGGAAATTGAATTAATTGATACTTTGGATAGTTTTGTGAAAGCTCAGATAATTATTTATGACCAGAACTCTCCACGATATAATAATATGGATAAGCAGGTGGGGTATTTGCTGCATTTAAAATTCTCCCTATAGCTCATTATTTGATTATTTGACTTATTACTTCATATTCAGGTCAAAGTGACCCTGGCTACCTTGTCGTTCTTCTGTCGTCGAAAAACAATTGTTGCCATTATGGAATTTGTTAATGCTATTAACATTAAGGATGAAAGGTTTGAATCATTCAGTGATAGCTCTTCGACAGCCATTATGAAACAGGATGTCTCCAAGGAAGATGTGGTTGATGATAAGTATTCAACGTCATTTGAGGAGCCCATAGTTAAAGGCTTGCTAGGAAAGGGGAAATCGAGAATCATGTTCAATTTATCATTGCATATGGCGCATGCTCAGATTTTGTTGATGAACGAAGATGAAACTAAGCTAGCCAGTCTCTCACAAGATAATTTGCTGATGGATATTATGGTCTGCTTGATCTTCTCCTAACCTCAAGACTAAAAAATTTGTTTTATCTTGACTTAGTTGTAAACTTTTAATAAATAGTGCTTATTGACTGTTTTTTTGGGTTTAAGGTGTTCCCATCATCTTTTAGTATTAAAGCAGCGCTGGGAAATCTGAGAATAAGCGACGACAGTCTTCCTAGCAGCCATATGTATTTTTGGGCATGTGATATGAGAAATCCAGGGGGCAGTTCATTTGTTGAGGTACTCTTTCTCTCTTGTGCTTGCAGTGTGTGTGTTTGTGTATTTGGGTTTTTTAAAGACTAGAATAAAATAATATAGAGAAGCAGAAGCAAGAAAGGGAGAAGAAAACAAGGGATAAGTGGTTCGGCCAACGGCCTACATCCATAGAATAAAGCCCTAGCGGCTGCATATTTACTATATACTCAAATCAACTGTTACAATGAACCCTAACATGGTATATATAGAGACTAGAAGCCAGGGTGAGCCCAATATGTGCTTACAACATAATTGGGTCTCTTGGGGCCTTACATCAACTAAATCCAATACTTTAACACTCCTTCTCAAGCTGGAGCATACAGTCATATAGGTCTAGCTTGTAACACACAATTGCCAACTTGCTTGAAGAGGCTGAAAACGATGTGAACCGGCCAAAACTTAAGGGAACTGGTCAAAATTGGAGTTGAACCGACCAAAAAATGAGATGAATTGGCTGAAGTTCTTCAATATCAAACAAAACCAAACAGAGGTTTCATAAGGGTTAGGCTATCCTTATCATGGATAAGGGACAACCAAAACCTATACCCAAACCACCAAAATCCACCAAATAGGCAAACACGGGATTTCCCTATCTACCTTGACTAACAACCAACACCGGCGGCTCCCGAAGACACCAGTGACCACTGCGCTAGCAACAATAACTCCGACGAAAACAACTAACCACCACCGAGAAAACCACCCCGAGACCCCTTGAAACTACCTAGAGATCGAGGCAAAGCCACCGTGATCTTTGGTGAGCAACCTCCATGACCAGAAAACCACCGGGAAACGCCGAAACCCACTGTGGAGCACTGGATCTGCCATCAACATGCTGGAAACAACAACCAAATAACAGGAGGGCCGCCAAGAAGCGTTGAGAATACCAAAAAAAAAAAAAAAACTGAAATTTGTCGAGGATGGTTGGAAACCACCACCGATCCGCCAAGAACAACAAAAAATAGGCCAACCACCGATATCTACCAAGCTGGGTTGCGGTTAGATCTGAATCTCGGGCAGATCCATGTATAGAGGTTGGATCTGCAACACCAATGACAACAACAAAAAAAGCATTAAGACAACAAGCTGAGAACTACAACAACCAACAGCAATAGCAGCCAATCTGCCGAGAACAACAACCAACAGCTACAATCACCAACAACTACCATAATCACACAACAGCAACCAATCAACAACTAACAAAAACAACTGACAAACTTAACTTAGATTTGAAGGTTGCACAAGCAAATAACCACAGACAATTATTGGCTTTGATACTATGTTAAAGGTGTTAAATTACCGATTGTCCCAAAAGCTTAAGCTATTAGGAAATGGTGAGTTTAATCACTTAACCATAATTCTAACACTTCCCCTCACTTGTGGGTCTACACTTCCCCTTAGTTAGTGGAGGCCTCCAACAAATGGGAATTTAACATTTTAAATGGGAGGTAGAGTAAAGACAGGGATCGAACTCAGGATCTCTTGCTCTAATACCATGTTAAATTACCGATTGTCTCAAAAGCTTAAGCTATTAGGAAATGGTGAGTTTAATCACTTAACCATAATTCTAATAAAAGGCAAGAATAAAATAATACAGAGAAGTGGAAACAAGAAAGAGAGAAGAACACAAGGGATTATGTGGTTCGGACAACGGCCTACATCCATGGAATAAAGCCCTAATGGCTACATCTTTATTGTATACTTAAGTCAATTATTATAGTGAACAGCCCTAACATGGTATTATAGAGGCTAGAAGCTAGGGTTAGTCCAATATGAGCTTACAACATAACTGAAATTTTTGGGCCATTACATCATCTTAAACCCAATACTTTAATAGGGTTGTTGTGGTAACTATGGATGTATTCAATTATGCACTGACCTTCACATTTTCTAAATAAAAAAAATCGATAAAGGAAGAAGAATCAACAATAAAAACCTGAGGGCATCTAGTCTAAGGTTGTAAGAAGCTTTATTTGTCTAAGGGTGGTATATATATGACGTTGCTTAAGGGTACGTTATCTAGTCTTCCTACTTATTTTTTATCGCCTTTTACCATTCCTATTCATGTGACTAACAAAATTGAGAAGTTGCAAAGGGACTTTCTGTGGGGTGATTCCAAGTCACATTTGGTAAGATGGGATAAGGTGTGTGCACCTATGGCAAATGGTGGATTAGGAATAAGGAAATTGACTACCTTAATTAGCCTTACTAGGGATATGGCTATGGCATCTTGGGGTTGAGGAGACATGGCTTTTGAGGAGAGTGGTAGCTTTGAAGTTTGGGGAAAGTGGAGAGGGGGGGGGGGGGGTGAACTTGGGTTGGGGTGTACATGGGTGTGGTTTATGGAGAGGCATCCGTATAGGTCTGGAGACTTTTAGTAGAAATACTTGATTTGAGATTAGGGTGGGGAATAGAGTGAAATTCTAGCAAGATTGGCGGTGTGGGGATCAACCTCTTCAATTGAAGTTCCCGGTTTTGTATGAGATTTCCATTAATAAAGAGGCTTCAATAGATTTTTCCTTGACAAGGCAGGGGTGGTGGAGAGGAGGAGTTTGGATGTACGTTTCACTTGGGAATTCCGGTATTGGGAGTTGGATTTAGAGGTGGATTTCCTTCATATTTTGGAATCCAATAGACTTTCAACGGAAAATGGAGACCGTATGGGATGGAAGTTAAAGAAAAATTGGGATTTTGACATCCATTCGTTTTATAATGAGTTGCAAGGTTGCTTCTTTGTCAGTCTTTCCTTGGAAAGGTATTTGGAAAGTTCAGGCCCCTCGGTGTCTCTTTTTTTGTTTGGACTGCAGCTTGGGGTAAGATTCTCATGAGTGATAATATGACTTCTAAGTTGGGTTGTGGTGTACATGGGTGTGGTTTATGGAGAGGAATCCACATGGGTTGGGAGACTTTTAGCAAAAATACTCGGTTTGAGATTGGGGAGAGGAATAGAGTGAAATTCTGGCAAGATTGGTGGTGTGGGGATCAACCTCTTCAACTGACCTTCTCGGTTTTGTACGAGATTTCTGTTAATAGAGGCTTCAGTAGACCATCCCTTGACAAGGTAGGGGGTGGGGGAGAGGAGAATTTCGGATGTATGTTTCACTTGGGATTTGAATGATTAGGAGTTGGATTTAGAGGTGGGTTTCCTTCGTATTTTGGAATCCAATAACCATCAACGGAAAATGGGGACTGTATGGGATGAAAGTTAAAGAAAAATGGGGATTTTGACATCCGTTTGTTTTATGAGTTGCGAGGTTGCTTCTCTGTTACTCTTTCCTTGGAAAGGTATTTGGAAAGTTAAGGCCCTTTAGCGTGTCTCTTTTTTTGTTTGGACCACAGCTTGGGATAAGATTTTCATGAGTGATAATATGACTTCTAAGTTGGGTTAGGGTGTACATGAGTGTGGTTTATGGAGAGGCATCCATATGGGTTGGGAGACTTTTAGCAAAAATACTTGGTTTGAGATTGGGGCGGGGAATAGAGTGAAATTTTGGCAAGATTGGCTGTGTGGGGATCAACCTCTTCAATTGACCTTCTCGGTTTTGTACGAGATTTCCGTTCATAGAGAGGCTTCAATAGACTTTTCCTTGACAAGGTAGGGGGTGGGGGGGAGAGGATTTCAGAAGTACGTTTCACTCGGGGTTTGAATGATTGGGAGTTGGATTTAGAGGTGGATTTCCTTCGTATTTTGGAATCCAATACACCTTCAACGGAAAATGGGAACCGTATGAGATGGAAATTAAAGAAAAATGGGGATTTTGACATCCGTTCGTTTTATAATGAGTTGGGAGGTCGCTTCTTTGTCAGTCTTTCTTTTGAAAGGTATTTGGAAAGTTAAGGCCCCTCGGTGTGTCTCTTTTTTGTTTGGACTGCAGCTTGGGATAAGATTCTCATGAGTGATAACATGAGAAGTATGGGTTTTGATTTTGTTGATTGGTGTGTAATGTGTAGCTGTTGTGAAGAGACTGCGGATCATTTGTTGCTTCACTCTAAGAAGTCTCATCGGTTGTGGAGCTTTGTTTTTAGTTCTTTTGGTGTTTCTTGGGTTTTACCAAGAACGGTTTTATATGTTCTCTTTGGTTGGAGAAGCACTTGTCAAACATTTGGAATTTAGTTCCTTTGTGCTTAATGTGGTGTATATGGAGGGAGCGTAACCGGCAGACATTTGAGGACTTGGACAGTTTAGGAGACCAGTAGCTTGTTTCTTTTAGTGGTTTTCTATTTGACTAGTCTCAGGCTTGGGGACTCACATCTAGTGACCCCCTCCCTTTGTTCCTTCGTTCTCTCCTCTTTTGTAATTAATTTTCTTCTTTGTTCTTTCTTCGTTCTTCCTTGTAACAATTGACTGCTTTGTGCTTCTTTTGCATAAAGTAGCTTTTTCTATATATATCTTTCTTATTTCTTAAAAAAAGAAAAAAAGAAAAAGAAACCTATGTGGATAACTGTCCATGAATCCTGGACTTTAGATTATGCATTTAAAGTTCCTTTCCTCAAAAAGTGCTTCGTTCTTCCTCTCTTTTATTTTAAATAATTCATTATCAGGTTTTCCCTTTTTTTTTTTTTTTTTTTTTTTTTTTCCTTCCAATCATTAGAAATCTTGTGCTTTCTATTAATTTTATCTAGTGTAGTGAGCTGTTTCAATGGTGAGGATATTCGATGGTAGTGGATATATCAGTAAACTAGTCTTTGTTCACATTTTTTTCTTCCCATGAATGCCTTTTCTAAAACATTAAGTTGTTTGTCTAGTTTTTCTTCCCATGAATGGCTTTTATAAAACATTAAGTTGTCTAGTTACTGCACTATGAAGTACTGGGATTATGCCAATATTGATGTGTAATGTCAATTGCACCATGGGAGTACTAACATATGGACATGGATACACAAACAAGTTTGATGTAAAATTTCAATTTTCCATGGTCTGTTGGAGTCTCAAACAATGCTTTTTATTTATTTATTATGGTGTCCTGCACGATAGCTCTTGAAGCCAACATATTAGGGACTATCTTTAATCTTTAAAATCTTCTTATGTGCCAATGAATATTTATTTTCTGTAAACTTTCACTAAAGCCATACCTTGGTAAATCAGAATTATGAAATTGCTTTCCAAACATCATATACCACATTATTTAATACTTAGATTTTCCATGTTGAATCCCTCCCAAAACGGATCAATAAAGGATTCAAAGGAAACAATGTGATAGGAAACATCACTTGCGGCCCCCTTTGAAGATTTATAAGAGGCAAGAGGAGGTTTGTTTTGGTGCCCAAGCATTAATTTGGGGTGTTCTAGATGATGGAGAGCTTTCTTGAGAGATTGAATAGCAAATCAAAGTTGAATTGAGTCTTGTTTGTTGTTATTTTCTGCTGATTCAGTTTTAATTAAGCTTTACTAATATATAGGTAATCTGATAATTTCTATATTTTTTAGAATGAGCTGTACCAGAGGCCCATGGTCTTATTATTATTATTATTATTTGTTTTTTATCCTTTTTCCTATTTGTTTTAGAAGTTCTTAATTACTTTTCTTATTTATTAGGAGTCCTAGTTTTTCTAGGAAAGGGATTGGCAATAGCGTATATTAAAGCTTTTATGTAGACAATAGCTTTGATGGAGAGATTGAATCTGATGAGATTCCAGCAGCTTCTTAAGCTTTGAGGAGGTGATTGTGACGCAGGACAAGGGCCTTAATGGGCTTTTAGAACAATTTTGATGCAGGATCTTTAGAAATTTAACTTTACTTCAGGATTTCTTATGAGAGTTTTAAGGTTTTCTTGGATAAGTTTTGATGTTTAAGGTTTTAGGTAAGGTTAAGTCATAAAAAAGTGTATCGGACTGAATTTGATGGCTGTTTAGTGTCAAAAAAATGAGTAGAACAGTGAAAATGACAACCAACTCTCTAATTGCTTTACCTTAAACCTTGAAGCCTTTTCTTCTCTTCCTCTCTTCTCTGCTACTGCTGGCATGATTTTGAGATATAATTACCTCTGTGTTGAAGCCTTGTAGGGGAATGACAACATTTGGCTTTCACAGATTTTGGCAAATCATGTGAACAATGTGCCTAATGCCTATGGAAAAATTTAGCTCATATATTCTCTCATGTGAACAATCTTTTTTCCCTATTCCTTATTACTCTGATATTTTGTCTAATGTGTTATGTGCTTTTGTTTGGCTATCATGGATTGTATTACAAATATTTACTCATGATCATGCAGTTGGTTTTTACTTCATACAGTGCTGATGATGAAGACTATAAAGGTTACGAGTACAGTCTTGTTGGAAATCTTTCTGAAGTACGAATTGTTTACTTGAATCGATTTATTCAGGAGGTAATCAGCTTCTAGAATCATTTATCATGTACTCAAATTCTATCCAACTTCTCATATATCTTTAAAATGACATTTAGGTGGTTAGTTATTTTATGGGTCTTGTTCCCAACAATTCAAAACCTGTTGTCAAGTTAAAGGATCAAGTGACAAATTCAGAGAAGTTGCTTACAACTAGTGAAATTGAAGGATCACCTGCAGTGAAATTGGACCTTTCTCTTACAAAGCCTATAATATTAATGCCACGGAGGACAGACAGCCTTGAGTATGTGTATTTTGGCCCTATACTAATTAATGCATTCTAGTGGTAGTGATATGACACTTTGTAACTGTTTGAGTTCTCTATTTTACAGCTACTTGAAGCTTGACATTGTTCACATAACTGTCCAGAACGCATTCCGATGGTTTTGCGGACATAAAAGTGAAATGAACGCTGTGCATTTGGAAATATTAACAGTTCAGGTGAGGTTTATTGCATATATTTTGATTGAGTGAGTGGCTTCAATAAAAAAGGGGTCACAAATGTAGTGGCAGGGTCTGGATGTTCCCTTAGTGGGTTTGATGCAGCCAGAACAAGGCTGCAAGATTGAAAGGTTTGCTGTAAAACTGCAGATAGAGTGGATAGTTAGTAGGTGAGGCCCAACAAGTGGGATTTTAAATGGGAGGTAGAGTGGAGGAGACAAGGATCGAACTCATGACTTTCTGCTCTAATACCATGTTAAATTACCGATTGTTCCAAAAGTTTAAGTTATTGAAATATGGTAAATTTAATCATATAACCACCTACTTCTAACACTGTGAAATACAATTTGCAAAAAAAAAAAAAATTAACAAGCAATGCTAATACCTCCAAAACTAACTTCTTATATATTTCTAGACATCAAAATCTTCAATTTGTTCAAAGAACTTAGTTGGCATTCATGCTTACATCTGGGTGTAATCTCTAAATAAATAAATAAAAGAAAATAGAAACCTTGATTAATATTGTATTCTACAAAGAGGTGATGCAGGACAACCTAGGCTTCCCACCTAGATTAGTCCTACGATGAACCTTAGGCTTCCCACCTAAGGTGTTTGGAATCACCACCAAACAAATCAATGCAAATAATCTCAATAATAATAATAATAGTCTGTCCAATACAAAAGGAACCATCTGGAGCTTTATATACAGCTTGCAGGAATCACAAAGATTAGGATAAACTCTCCTAAACAAATCCTAAACAATTTCAAATACTAATCGGATAATCCTAAACAATTTCAAATACTAATCCGATAATCCTAAACAAAGGATAATGATAAACTAATCCTAACCAAACTCAAATACTAATCCAAACTAACAAATAACTACGTTACAATCTGAAATTATCCGCTGAAAATCTAAAATGAAATATTGAAATAATTTTTGGTTATGCTCCTGCATTATACTCCCCTGGTTTAAGAAAACTCGACCTCGAGTTTTGTAGTGATGAAGAATTAAAACTTTGGGGCTTAATACTTTCTTCAGATCAAAAATCACCCTAGGAAGCACTGAGAGTAGAATAACCTTCAATTCCATGACACCATAGAACTCCACTGGAAACACAAAATCAATGTGTTGAACAGGCACAATTTTATCTTGAACCATAGTATCAACCTTTTGGACTTCAACAACTTGTAGATGTTCATCAACCTCATGGATCATGACGAGCTCAATACCACTTTCATCAGAATCAACCTCCACATCAAGTGCACCCTCTACATCTTCGCTCACTTGTTGAATTTTCTCTTCTTGTGTAGACTCTATAATATGTTCTTCTTGCGGCATGAATGTTGAAACATCATCTATTGGCACTTGTACCTCTGTTTCAACAGTAGTCTTTGGTGGAACTTGAGCATCTTTTTTCTGAGTAGAAGAGTTTAGCAAAACCATTATTTTTCTTAAGTCTTGAGCTATGGCAGTGAGTTCTTGACGGAAGGATGAGGTGTTTTCTTGCTGAATACTGTCTCTATAGTGTAGAAAATTCCCATGAGAGGATTGAGGTTGATAATTCTCTTGATAGCATTGGGGAACATATTTCTCTCTAAGTATTTGTTTCATTTCATTCCAATCAGTTATGGCAGGCTTGCTCCTTCCTTTGAGATTATTTTCAATACCACGCCAAAAGTCTCTAGCTCTACTTCTCAATTTCAACCTGGCAAACCTGACCTTATTAGCATCTGGCAGACATATCTGATCAAAGAATTGATCCATCTCATCTAACCAATTAATCAAGGTCCATGGATCTGGACGTCCATCAAATATTGGTGCTTCTGAAACTACCATGATTCACTGGAATGGACTTTCAACAATTTGAAATGAATATGGGCTTGGTAATCTCGTCTTTGGTTGGGGCTCTGTACTGATCATTATGTGGGGCTTGATGAACGTGGCTTGTACGTGAACTCCAGTGTCTGCTGGAACTTTTCTGCCTTTGACTTTTTTTTTTTTTTTTTTTTTGAAATTCAATAAAGAAAGAACAAAAGTATAAAACTAAAGCCTACTAGTGCCAAACAGCAGCACGTGAATCAAACTGAAACATAAGCAAAAGAAACGAGAAAACAAGGGAAAACGAGAAAGAGAAGGAATCGGCGAAGAGGCTCATCGGTGGTCAGGCAGCGGCACTCGAAGGTGGAGATCGGAGCTAATGAGAGGCAGATCTCGGTGGCTGGTGGCGGAACTAGGAGCTTCATGAAGTGGCAGGGAGAGATCGGTGACGGCGGATCTCAGCAGCGGCTGTGGGTGATGACTTCGGCGGCGGGTTGTGCGACGGCGTCATTCCGTTGGTGGGATCGACGGTTGCTTGCTGACTTTCGAACTCTTTCTCTTGATCTGACAGGCTGGGGTTATGGTGGAATTTGGGTTCTTTGTTTTTGAGCAGATTTGGCTTGATTGGTGGTAATTTGCAAAGATCTTGTGGGGCATGCTTGGAGTGTTGATGATCGTGGGTTGTACTGCTGGTTGGGCTGTAGAGTTGCTCAAAGTGGCTGGATGTTTCCTGTTTGGCTTACAAGGAGTTCACAGTGATGTTTGATTGACAGTGGCTGAAAGAATGACAGATTTTGGGTTGCTGAAAGGAGAGATTGGATTGGGCTCTGATACCAATTTGATGCAGGACAACTTAGGCTTCCCACCTAGATTAGTCCTACGATGAACCTTAGGCTTCCCACCTAAGGTGTTTGGAATCACCACCAAACAAATCAATGAAAATAATCTCAATAATAATGATAATAGTCTGTCCAATACAAAAGGAACCATCTGGAGCTTTATATACAGCTTCCAGGAATCACAAAGATTAGGATAAACTCTCCTAAACAAATCCTAAACAATTTCAAATACTAATCGGATAATCCTAAACAATTTCAAATACTAATCCGATAATCCTAAACAAAGGATAATGATAAACTAATCCTAACCAAACTCAAATACTAATCCAAACTAACAAATAACTACGTTACAATCTGAAATTATCCGCTGAAAATCTAAAATGAAATATTGAAATAATTTTTGGTTATGCTCCTGCATTAAGAGGTTTCTATCTCAATCAATAATAAGATAATAAACTTCAACACTATAATAAACTATCTTTCAATCAACCTCAATATAATAACTGATTATGAAAATAGTAAATTATTTAAGTTTAATATTAAATAAAAACAAGACCTAACTTAAAATCTAGGATTTAAATAATTTGTTACTCAGCTCCTCAAAATTTTTATAAATAATATTTTTCTTCATTTTTTTTTCTTGCTGGTTACTGAGTACACTGTCTGTGTGCTTTGGTTCCTTGTATAATTTTCATTTTTTCTTAGATGAAGCATTATTTACTTATCAAAAAAGGAAAAAAAAAAAAAAATCCCAATCCTGAACCTGCCTCATGAATCCCCTCCATATAATCACATGCAATTGTAGTTTTTTTTTTTTTTTTTTTAATTTTTTAATTTTTTTTATTGTAATCTCAAACAACTCTATAAATGAATCATTTAATTCCTCATCCATGCACTATACATCAAACTAGTGCTGCTCTTTTATTTCATCCCCAATTCTAAATTTAACATATCTAGGAAAAAAAAAAAAAAATCCGCATCCTATTTCAGTCCCCTTCCAGATTACAACCCCATGTGAGCAATGGACTGAGCTCAAGGTAACCTCCTTCCTGCTCCCCATTTTTCATCACTGCCAAGTGTTTCCACAAGTGATCTGTCTAATGAATAAAGCCTGGAATAATTTTCCTAGCAAAGTGAAGTTAAAGGTAAATAACTTCCTAATACTCAAGCCTCTTGCACACAGGGGAGAGCACACCAACTTGCAAATTCACCAAATGAAATCCTATCCTCTCCCTTGCCATCCCAAAGGAAATCCTATTGCAATCTCTTCAGCCTGTTTGCCACCCTTACTGGCATAGTGAATAGGGACATGAAAATAAGTAGGTAAGTTCAACAAAGTGCTATTTTGAGTGAGTTTTCCCGCTTCTGAGAGACATTTTCTTCCACCTAGCTTACTTATTTTCAGTCTTTCCATTATACAATTCCACAAGGATTCAACTTAGACTCCAATGGTCAGCCCAAGTCACGGGTAGCAAAAGTTGCACGTGGCTTAATGAAAGCTCTTTAAGCCCCCACCTTTTGTTTGGTGATCATACGACATTGAAATCTTCTGCTAAATACCATGCCCATCTCCCATCGCCCTTGACTGTTTTAAGTCCTCTCATATTCTCACCCTTTCCAAACCAGAACAGCAGACATCAACAAGTCTTAGCACACGTTTGATGTTACACAGATCAAATAGAGGAACCAAGAAGATAAAAGGAGCTAGAGTTTGCAAACCTTATCTTAGCACACTGTTTGATTTTACATAGACCAAATAAAGGAAGCAAGGAGATAAAAGGAGCTAGAGACTAGAGTTAGTAAACCCTACGGTATCACCTTGTGGTTAAAGAAGGGCCATAAGAACTGTCATTAATAAAAATAACTTCTTAACCTAAAACTCCTGAGCCTATTAGCTTGAGTGGTGCCACTGCCTCTCCCCCATGGGAAGAGTGGGGCTTCAAATCCCGGGGGCTGTAGCCCCTTAAAACTTTCTTTGGGGGGAGGGGGGGAAACAAACTAATTACTTCTCGAAGTATATATGGCACCAATCCAGAACTTCTTGTCCTCAATATCAAGTTAAGGAAGTAAATCAAGGAAGATTTCAAGCATTTTGGGTGTTCAAAGTAAAAATGATATCAAAATTGATCTGATGTCTCAGATCTGATGTCTCAGTTGTTGCATTGCTATTTTGTTGCCTGTTGACCTTGTTTCTTGCGGATAGGTTGAGGACATCAATTTAAATGTTGGTACGGGAACAGAACTAGGTGAAAGCATAATTCAAGATGTGAAGGGCGTTTCTGTTGTCATCCAAAGGTCACTCCGTGATTTGTTGCATCAAGTACCAACTACTGAAGTTGCAATCAAGGTAATAAATATCATGGTTATTGGGCCGATCTTTCAAGAGCTTATTGTTGTTTACTTTGTTAATTTAAGATGGTTACAATTCATGTAAGGACTTAATATCTACCTTTATATTTGACATTATGCTTTTTCAGATAGAGGAATTGAAAGCAGCTCTTTCTAGTGGGGAGTACCAGATTATCACTGAATGTGCACTAAGTAATATTTCAGAGACGCCACGTGTTGTGCCTCCACTGAAACATGATTCTCCGACATATTCAGTTGATGCTGTAGAAACCATTGTTCCACAGGATACAACTGGTGTTGTATCTGAAACTGTAGAAACCATTGTTCCACAAGATACGGCTGGTGTTGTATCTGAAGCTGCAAATGGGGAAGCCTGGATTGTGATAAAAGTGTCAGTTGTTATAAATCTGGTGGAATTGAGCTTATATGTAGGGTCAGCTAGAGATGCATCCCTAGCTATTGTGCAGGTATTTTATTCATTAATTTGTAAATCTACTCTTAGCTTTCCATAATAATATTGTAATTTTTTTTTGTTGATATTTTGAAGTCTTTTATTGTAAATTCTATCCCATGAATGGTTTAAAAATCTCATCCCAATTTGTTAAATAAGCCAGTGCATGAATATAATTGATGGGAAATCAATTGTAAACAATTCGATTAGTATTGGCCTTTCACCCAATATTTAAACCTTTTCAGATCCATTTACTCCATCCTTCGGCTGTTTTCTTCCTGAACCATATTAACTAAAAACATGACCTTCATCCTCTGACACAGTTCATTTCAAAAGCTAGTTGTTATGCAATAGCCTAACAGTTAGTTAGAGATGTTTGTTAAACTTTGGCCAATCACATGGCAGCCACATGGTAGGTTCTTGTAACTAACTTTCTAGCCAATCAGCAGCTTGCTTATGTATCTATAAACAAGCAAGGCTGCCCTCATTGTAACTAGTTGAATTTGAATCCAAGAAATCTCTACCTATGAGGTATTATTCCCAGAATGTGTCTCTTGAAGAGCTAGTTCATTCTTTCCTTTCCCTAAGCTACTTAGCTTTCTAAAACATGTTTCCTTTTCACCATTTTTCCTCCATCATCCTCATCTTTTGCCTTCCTTTATTCAGTGGACATTAGTTTTGAGGTGTGGTCTTCTCTTTCCGTTTGGACTTGGCTCAGCTCCACACAGTTTAACTTCATTTTAATCTGGTGAAGTTTCTCTTGGTAAATACTGACCCACCAATGGACTAGAGCTACTATTCAGAAATTGTTTAGTAAATTTGGACACGAAGCCACTTTTTTGAATGGAAAATCAGTAAACAGTGAAACCATTATATTCGTCTCATCATAAAATATTGAGTTTTCACATGACCTCTACATGAGGTGCTCTTATATCCATAGCTGTATCTTCTCTTTTGACCAAGACATAATCAGATTAAGAAGTTGATGCTTCCTTGGCCTGTGGAACATGCATTAGCATAATGTCGTTCCTATAAGTGATTTCCATCTAGGATTGGAAAAAGTTCTCTGTGCATGATAAACTACCACTTATGTGTGTGTTTTTTGTCCTTTTTCCTCTGTGTGTGTATCTTCCTTTTTTAAGTTGTTTTAAATCAGGATGTTCATTACATTTTAAAATTTTCATTTTTTCATCACAGTGATTGTATATAACATTTTCTGGTTTCATTTCTTCTGCAGATTAGTGATGCTTGGTTACTCTACAAGTCTAACACGCTGGGAGAAGGTTTTCTTTCAGCAACACTAAAGGGTTTCACAGTGATTGATGATCGTGAGGGGACTGAACAAGAGTTTAAGCTGGCGATAGGAAAACCTGAGAACATTGGTTCTAGCCCGCTTGATACTGTGACTTACGATGAAAACCAGCATGCACTTGATGCAAATGAATTTAGAGAGAATGATATAAAACCACTTCCTACAATGCTTATTCTTGATGCAAGGTTTAGCAAGCTGTCAACATATGTTTCTTTGTGTGTCCAAAGGCCACAAATGCTTGTTGCACTTGATTTTTTGCTGGCTGTAGTGGAGTTTTTTGTCCCATCAGTAGGAAAGATGCTGTCAGATGATGAAGAAAAGAACTCTTTACATGTAATTGATGCAATCATTTTGGATCAGTCAACTTACAGGCAACCATCTGCTGAAGTAACTCTCTCTCCTCAAAGACCTTTAATTGTTGATGATGAAAGATTTGCTCACTTCATTTATGATGGCAATGGTGGAGTATTGTCATTGAGAGATAGACACGGATTGAATCTCTCATCATCTAGTACAGAGGCTATCATATATGTGGGAAGTGGGAAAAAATTGCAATTCAAAAATGTGGTGATCAAGGTATTACACATTACCTAAAAGCTGCTTTAGTTTACTTTCAATTTAAATATATAAGTATAACACTTGCTTCTTTAAAAAAAAAAGTAAAAAATAGAAAACACATACTTTCCCAGAACTTTTAACTGCTTTTCATTTTGTTTGTGAAGAATGGCCGGTTCTTGGATTCTTGTATATTTCTAGGAGCCAACAGTAGCTATTCTGCTTCAAAGGATGATCAGGTCTACTTGGATGAAGAGAATGAAGCTCCTCACACTAGCTCTTCAAGAGAAAGTATTAATGATGTACCTTCTCAAGATACAATGGCTGACAGATCGACAGAGTTTATCATTGAATTGCAGGTCCAGTATCTCATAATTCCGTATTACTCTGAATTCATCATAATTTTTTCTACTTGATTCAAAGGTTGGTTAGAGTTCTTAATTGTAGTTGTGACTTGGTCGTAATAATTACCTTGAAGATAAATATGCTAGTGAACTCTTTATAATGAGTGCACTAAAATTTCTTTCCATGTCTAACACGGGAAAGAGGCCAAAAAAGAGAGAAGAACTGGAATAAGTTTTTTTTTGTTCATAAGTTGTAAAATTCATCAAAAAAGTGCAAAACGGATGCAAGCCTATGTACCCAGAAGTATATAAAGGAAGTTCAAAAAATAAAAAAGAAGTGTATATTATCAACGCATTAGACTAGGCAAGCCAAAGAGAATGTACAACTACTTCAAAGTAGAGTATGAATTTGAAGACAAACCCCACTAATATGATCAAACGCATTAGGCTTTGCTTGGATGAGCTTATTTTCACCTCAAAAGAGTACAACCTTTTAAAGTACCTTATGCAAGGACAGTTGTACTTTTAATAGTAAAAGTTTTTTTTTTTTTTTTTTTTATCTATTATAAAAGAGCATTTAAATTCTATATTAAATAATATATTATATAGAGGATCTAATTATATTTATTCATGTAATGAATCTAATTTGATGTAATTATTAATATGATGATAATGAGTGTATCATTGAATTGAATGCACAATCCCTGGATTTCTCTCACATATTCTTTTTTTTGATCAAGAGATTCATAACTAGAAAGTTTTTCTGGCCCTTTGTGAATTAGTTCTAAATTTCCCGAAATTAGAAATGCCAAAATAGGAATAACACTTGCTATTATTAGAAATGCCCAGAAAATATCATATTTGTAAAGTTGAAACATAGACAGACTCCTTGCATGGGAAACATATGCTGGATTAGTTGATTGGAATTGGAATGAATTGTCAGGTCATCCATAACTCTTTAGTTAAACAGAAATTCATTTTGATCTTGTGTCTACCATTTCACCACCATTGCATCTTGAAGGTGACTCGTATTCCATAAATATGATATCTATCTAATGTGATATCTAACTCACTTCCTTTTTTCTTTGTGAATTTTGCGAATATCCCCATTCATAGGTCCGACAGGTCTGAGATCGACATCTATGAATTGAAAGGTCCAAATGATTAACTTTGCAATCATTTGTTAGAATCAATAGGTCTTCAAATCCTTCATTTGAAAAAGGGATATAATTCACATGGGTATAGTAAGTCTTGCTTGGGCTTCTTTAATAGTAGTCTTTACATATTCTCTTTCACTCATATTATGGGGGTAGAAGTGGACTCTAGAGGTACTACTAATTGAGTGGAGGAATCAAACTCAACCCACATCAATTGTTTTATAGCAAAGCAATTTTTATTTTACTTTATTTGTTTTTGGTTTCCACCTCTTTTTTTTTTTTTTTTTTTCAAAGAGAAAATGGTTATGTTATTAAGTGGATATAGACTTTCTATGGGAAACAACATAGACATAGTGGTTGTCCAACGAAATAATCCACATAATAAAATATTACTTGGGGCAAGTCACATATTGCTCGTTACTGCTTGTTTTATCATTTGTTGTATTATTTTAAAAATTAGATTTATGCACACAACTTCGAAAGTCATGATGATATTACTGAGTAACGTCTATCAAATATTTTTCTTCTCATTTCGGGCAATTAGCAATAATTTTTTTGTGGACTTCTAGAAATCTATTTCATGTAGCTTGAGAAGGAAATTTTGATTGCACAATAAACAAAATAAGCTCATCTAAACACGCTAGGAAATGTAAATTCATTAATTCCCCTCAAAGCAGTAATAATTATTTTTCCTACATATGCACTGTATTGAGCCTAATGAAATAGCTTTCCATATTTTACGATTGCTTCTCTTGCCAAAATATCCTTTCTAACGGGATAGCAGAACAATCACTAAGCTGTGCATTACACTGGCAAGCATTTTTTTAATGATCACATCTCTTGAGAAATAAGCATGATATTAATGATCACATTTCTTGAATAGTTTCACAATCTAAAAATAGACATGCCATTGACTCCACATGACTCTTACACGTATAACCAATGTGTTAAAAATCGGACACCACCACCCAAAGCAACCAACAAGCTGGTTATTCCTAAGAAGCTGGACAGAACAAAAATAGGCTGGGAACAGTTCAAATGACTGTTGAACCGGCCAGTCTGGCTACCATTTTCTGGTCGAGGGGCTGTTCTAGCATTTAACTCCTCCACTGGTGATACGACCTTGAGCCGCACATGACTAGTCCACCGGAACTTGTGCTCTCTCTCTCTCTCTCTCCCTCTCTCTTCCTGTTCACCAGTGAGTAAACTCCTCCAACCACAAATGACTTGATCTCTCAAAATCACTGATTTTGAAAATTTTTTTACCGGTAACATATGCCACCCACCATCATTTCTGTCTTGGTATTATTAATCATGGTTGAGGGGGCCATCAGAGCTCGTTTTTATGGTTACTAAGAGTTTTTAAATGATATACTCTTTTGTTATTTTGACATAGAACAAGGGGGAACAAACAAAATCTGATTTAGAACACCTGGGGCAGATCTGGTATAGCTTGGGTTAGGGTTGGGTTTTGGTGGGGAATAGGCTAGAAAATAATAGGGATTATAGGGTTTCAAGGGGGCAAGGGTTAGTAGGGTTTGGGAATGAAAACGAAGGTGAAAATCAAGATTTGGGTTGCTTTGAACAGTGCTGTGAACAGTAATCCATGAATAGTAAATTTAAATAAAAGATAACTTTCTAAGCATCACACCTAGAGTTTGTAAGCATCACACTTAGGGTTCCTTGGCATCACATCTTGAAGAAGGTTGCATCACAATAACCATAAAAGAAAGCTTCATAGCTCTTAAAAAATATATTATTATTTTTCATCTTTAATAGAAAGTATTACAACCCTTTAGATAGAAGTCTAATACCTATTCCTAGTTGAACTAGGATTTCTTAAAGCCCTAATAAGACTTGGACTGTTGGGATTTTAGTACTGAGCCTAACTAAATAACTAAACTCAAATAAAACTAAAGCAAGACCCAATGGACTATTAGCATGGCCCATTCTAGAATATTATAAAATTACAAAATTTCTCTTGATACATAAAATCAAATTAAATATAATAAATCTGTCTTCACACTGCCTCCTGCGTCGTATTTCTTTGTTTTTAAAGTTCCATCAGTTAAATTCTAGAGTTTTTATTTTCTTTTAGTTAAGTTTTTACTTTTGTTATGTGATTGTGTTAATAATTGGATGTGATGATGTATGAGTTGTCATTCATGCCTTGAATGACAAGGTGAGATGGCATTAATGAGGATTTTTTCATACCAAAAAAAAAAAAAAAAAAAAAAACTAAAATTTTGAAAATACCATTGGGCAGCTTTCATTACAATGAATTTGAATTGTTTTTATTTAATTAAATATCACAATTATTAACACACTTCAAAATATTAAAGTAAATAAAACTCATGATGCATAATTCAATCTCACTTTAAAAGGAATGTTCTAATTTATCAAAGTAATTTACGTACTTGATAAACTACTATTTTTCATCTTTAAAATGCTAGATATTCTATTTGCCTTATAAAATTGTGAAAATATCTTTGAAATTTGTTTAGAATTCTTTAGAATTTTTTAATCAACATTGCTAATTTTATAAGTTTATATTTGTGTATTAAATAATTATGATCTCATTAGGATCCAACTTCCAGTTTAACTTTGGTCCGGCCCCAAACCTTGAACCTATCCATTTTCAGTTCTTTAGATGGTTTTGTTTTTTAAACATTGCATATAAAACCACTCCATGATTATTGTCACCCACCTCGTCAACATTTCCCCAAGTAAAAGCCACACTCTATAGAACCCAAACTCTCCATATGCTTTGCCTTGAATTCTTCCCCCCCCCCCCCCCCCCCCATCCCCCATTAACAATGCCTCCCCCCCCTGGTTCTCTTCCTTACTTGCCTGTACTCCCTTCTTGTTTTCCTTTTATTAACAACTGGCTCCCTGTCCTGTACCTCTCCCTTGGCCTGGGAATGATAGAAGAAGGAATGGAATAAGCCGATAGAGGAATCTGTTGAGTAAAGCCCTCCCTTGATTGAATACTTGATGGAATAAGCTTTTCTCCCAGATGCAGCTAGATGAGATCAATAGTTGGAGATTGGGGGAATTAAGAGTTAGAATGCCTTGTCCCCTTGATTGAAGAGATAGGTCCCTAACATCTTCCTAGATTTATCGGTTGTGGAACGAATTGAACTTATCGATATCTTGACCTCTCGCTCCCCCTCTCCAGATATCCACATTGGAAGGTTGGTTTAGCAGTAACAATACGAAGCACTCTTCCCTCTACCCACAAATGGTATTTTATCAAGTACGTTTATCAATAATCATCATTTCTTGATGGAAGCCATGAACAAGAACTGGCTTTCTGTGAACTTCCTTTGTTTGCCACCATCGAGTGAAAAAGAATGGAAGTGAGGCCATCTCAATCAAGGTTCTCTCTACCACCCTCAGCCTCTCCATTCGAACCAACCCATCAGTGACTCCATTTGTGGCTAAGCATGCCTCTTAACACCTCTCACAATCCCTATCAATATAGTCTTCCATTTCTCCCAAACAGTGCCCCGATCAATCTTCTCCCGCTGTCTAGAGGTAGGGTTAAAAGCTTTCCATTCCTTTCCCTGAGTAAGTGATAGGCAACAGTTTATGTTATTTCTCTCCCCGAGTCCAAATGGTCTCATTCTTCTTCCTGTCTGCCTAGCATTGCAAGGAAAGCTAGTGGCCATGACCTTTATTTTAATTCTCTCCAAGACCTTGGTCCATTGGAAGCAGCCTTCAAAGCACCAGAGGCGGATCCAAAACTGACTATTGACTCTCTCTCCATGTAGAAGTCCCCTTCTTCAGTGAGCTTATGCTCCAAATTATCCCACACAAAGAACAAATTTTTGTCATGTAGCTCTTCATTTGAACACAATGTTCTTTTAATGAAAACTAAATCATTTTGTCTTCCTTCCCTAATTGTCTCGTGATGTGTATAAATCATCTTAGAAATGCTCCATAGATTTTAACTCTCAATCATGAATCGCGATGAAGAATAGTGCTTCCAATGAGGACACCTAATTCCATATTCTAGATAAATTACCAATTTGGCATTCTTGTCCATTAGAGTTGGGAAAGTTCAGGATAGTTCGCCTTAGGCATGGCATCACCATTCACCAGTCTATATATCAAGCCAAAATTGAATTCTGGATCTAATTTTCATATTGAACTTAAAAAATTTAGTGAAGCTATTTCAACCTCTTCTGATTTTTTATTTTTTTAAAGTACAAATTATTTTGTTCAAAAGAGGAGATAGTTCACATATATAGGGTGTGTACGAACCACTCCTAAAATATTACAATCTTAAAGAGGATATATATAAAAAAAAAATTAGGAAAAGACAATATGGGGATGCTGCCTAAAGTGGACATCCAATCTTATAAGCATCTCATCAAAGGCGGTTTGATAACATGATTGGGTTATTCTATGCCATCAAAGGTTCAATTATTCCTTTCTTGCCAAATTGTCTGCAAAACACATAATGGGATGGACTGCCAAATTTGTGAGCTTTTATGACAATTAAAACTTCATTGGCAACACTCCAATAGCTGATCATAGTCTTTGGCGTGACCCGAGATGTCCCACATAAAGTGATCACAAAAGGCCAGATATCTGTATCAGACAGCAGACAAAAAGATCAACTAATTCTGCACTATTATTACACATGAAACACCAATAATTAATCATGATATTTCACTTTCAAAGATTATCCACATGAAACACAAATCACTTTTGAAGATTATCTAAGAAATGTAATTGGTTGATATGATACTCTACATCCTAGGTTCCGCACCAATTGTGTTAAATCTGTTATGTTTCCCACAGAGAGTATCTTAAATTTAATAAGCTTAATCTTCAATCCTATTTTTGGTCATTTGTGCATTTGTTATTAGTAGTGTTATTGCGGTTCCCATGATTTCCACTATCAGTGCATATTCTCTTAAATAAGTTACGTTTGAGATGAAGCCATTTTTTTAGTCTCACATTCCATAATCGTCCTCCTATTTTGCCAATTTGTTCAGAGTTCGAGTTATTCTCATTAATTAAACGATATTTTAATTTGTGTTTGTGATAGGAAATTGAATTTAATAATCTTGCTAAGATTAACCAAAAATGTGCTGAACCTTAGCTGTTTCTGATTGTCTTAGTCATTTTTCTGCCCTTGCTTCTACTTTATTTTAAATGGTTTTATGAGGGCACTGTACAAAATCTGCGTTTAGTTGGTAATGGTGGCATTTTTTTTTAAGTACTTTCTTCATATCACCTCTGTACTTGTGATGTTTCGTGCAGGCTATTGGCCCAGAACTGACCTTTTACAATACATCAAAAGATGTTGGGGACTCACAGATACTCTCTAACCAACTTTTGCATGCGCAGTTGGATGCATTTTGCAGGTCAGTTCTTTGAGGACTATTTCATGCATTGAAATTGCTGTTTTGATCTTTTGAAGTTCTCAATGATAAAAGTCTGTGGAAGCTAGTAGTACTTGTATGTTTCTGTTTAAAGCTCTCTTCAGCCTGCAAGTGTGAATGTTGGTCACAAATACCTATCTTGTTAGGATACTAAAATTTAGTCTTCCTCTTTGCCTCAATGTAAGTTTTTCTTTTTGAAAAGAATGTTTTAATTGGATAATATTTTTAGAGAAAATGACACCAAGAGCCTTATAGTTCAATAGACATCTCTTGGCTTTTCCAACGAAGACATCCATGATTCAAATCCTCCCACCCCCATTGTAACTATTTAAAAAAAAAAAGAAAAAAGGGAGGGAAATGACTTGCTTCTTGTGTTTGGTTGTGATCTTGAAAATGAGCCCAAAAACTTTAATGCTATTTGGCTAACATGGAATCATTAATATTTTATGTAAATTCGTAAAATTATATAAACAACTATTTTCATTTATCGCATGTACCCTATCAACCCAATTCCAAATTGGGTAGGTGATAAGCCAATTTTATTATAATTTAATTTTATGTCTTAGGGAAATTCTTTAACTTCCACAAAATAACACCTTTGGATTCTTTCAATCTTCATTGAATCCAAAGGATTTTTGAGAGGTTTGGAATCAGGAGGATTTTTTTTTTTTTTTTTATCTGCATCAAGGGTGGTTCTCGTAGTTTTTTTGTTGAATCCAAACTTTTTCAACTGGTGGTAGAGGAAGGGGGACGGTATTTTTCTCTAAGGATTTTTGAGAGGAGTAGGTACTTCATGAAGTCAGTCTTCATGGGTAGGAATGCGGCACAATGGTTGATGAAGAGTTTAGAATAGATTGTCGTTGGGATTAGTCCAAAGTATTTTTACACGTTCAGGGAAGGTGATGTAGCCTATACCACACACCCCCCCCCCCCCCCCCCCCCCCCACAACAGAGCTCCAACTCTTTTGGTTTGTTCCTTCTATTGTTTGAACTTAAAGTTGGTGGGTCTAGGAGGTCCATTATTGTTCCAGAAGGCCGAGCAAAAAATGGTTGGAGGGTTTTTGGGTTAGCATTAAGGAAGATGTTGGAACCTGAAACTATGTGAATGGAGGTTCTAGTCATTTGAAATTTGTAGCTCAACTTCATAAGGTTAACTCAAAGGTTCAACCACTTAAATCTTTTGCCGGTGCGGTGCGTGGGCATCAGGTGCCGGTGAACAGACCAGGTTTGATGACTCTAGGAGGAAGAGATGTGGGGTCAAAAGTGGATTTTGAATTGGGAGAGACAAATCAGGTAGGAAATAGAAGGAGCTTTCCAGTGAAATTCAAATCAAAGTTGAATGAAGCTATTTTTGGAAAAGAACGTCACTCGAGGAATTCTTATTGGAAAGGAGAAGGCTTGACTGTAGAGGTGAATGGAGAAGGAAAGAGGACTGTTGCATGGAATCCTTATAAAGGTGGATTGAGGATGTCTAAATGGGTCTCAAGGAGTCAGAGGGAGCACATGGTGGGTCCCTCTAGTGAGTCACAAGTTCTAAACTATCCTGTGGTGGGCTTGGACCTTTTTAGGTGTGTTGTTGGGAATTATAATAAAGGTGGTTTGAGGAGTCCTACATGGGTCACTAGGAGTAGGGACGAAGTGGTGGATCCCTCTAGTGGGCCACAGGTCCAAATATATCCCGTGGTGGGCTCAAACCAAAATTGCAACACACAAGTGTGTATTAATACACAGTTAATTGAGGCTGCCAATCTGATGCATAGGAAAGATGCTGCCTGCCGAAAAGCTGTCTCCAAGGACAAAGGGAAGAGGGAGTTGAGGAATTTGATTTCCTCAGTTAATTATGATGCGAGATAGTTTTCTTTGACTGCTATTCTAAGGTTGTAGGACGGAGTTTACAGTTTTTTATGAAGTTGAAAATGGTGTCATGGAATGTTCGAGGTTTGAATGATTCACGGGAACGTTTGGTAGGTAGAAATTTATTACGGGAGTGGAATTGTGATGTAGTTTGCCTTCAAGAAACCAAGCTTGTGGGCATGGATAGATAGTTGATTTGCAGCTTGTGGAGTTGTCCCTATGTAGATTGGGTAGCTTTGGATGCGGATCAAACAGCTGGCGGGGTTTTGATGATGTGGGATAGGAGGGCTTTAGAAAAGTTGGAGGTAATGGTGGGTCAATTTTCCGTATCAGTTCGGTGGCAGGATATGGGGAATGTTTTTATTTGGGCATGTTCTGGGGTTTATGGCCCGAATAATAACAACGTGAAAGGGTAGATGTGGGATGAGCTGATTGGAATTCGACAACTTTGGGAAGTGCCTAGGTGTTACATTGGGGATTTCAACATTGTTCGCTTCCCAAGTGAATGGCTGGGGGGATCTCGCCTTACTCTAGCTATGGATAATTTTTTTGAGTTCATTGAGGAGCTTAGTTTGATAGATCTGCCGTTGGAAGGAGGGAGTTATACATGGGCTAGTGGTTCGAATTAGCCTTCGATGTCTAGGATAGACAGGGCTCTGGTTTCTCACGACTGGAAGGATCATTATCCGGATGTGATTCAGCGGGTTTTACCTCGTCCTATCTCAGACCATTTTCCCATATTAGTGGAGGCAGGAGGGATATTAAGGGGGGAAAAGTCCTTTTAGGTTTGAGAACATGTGGCTAAAGACAGATAGGTTCAAAGATAGGGTTCATTCCTGGTGGAATCGATACTCTTTCTTAGGTACTCCCAGTTTTGTACTTGCCAAGAAGCTGAAGGCATTGAAAGAAGATATTGTTTAGTGGAACCGTAGTGAGTTTGGAAATGTAAACCGTCAGAAAAAAAAAAACTGTTGGAGGCTTTGAAATCTTTGGATGCTAAGGAAGGGGAGAATGGCCTTTCTAAAGTGGAGATAGGTGAGAGGGTTGTGTTGAGATCTCAATTACAGAACCTTCTCTCTTTGGAAGAAATCTCGTGGAGATAGAAATCGAGGATGCTTTGCATTAAGGAGATAACAATACCAAATTCTTCCACAAGGTGACCAATTCTCGGAGAAGGTATAATCATATTAGAATGTTGGAGGTGAATGGGATAATTTATGAGGACAAATCCGAGATGGCAGACCAAGCTGTACAGTTTTATAAAAATTGTACAAGGAGACACAGGAGTGGAGGCCTTTTGTGGAAGGCTTGGAGTTTGATCAGTTAGAGGGGTTGGAAAGGGACTGGCTTGAATGAAGGTTTGAAAAGGAGGGGGTTATTCGAGTTGTCAAAGAGTTGGAAGGAGATATAGCTCCAGGCTCTGATGGTTTCACTATGGCCTTCTATCACCATTGTTGGGGAGTTGTGGAAAGAGATGTCTTAGCGGTGTTTGAAGAATTTTATCAACACAGTAAATTTGGAAAATCTCTTAATGCAACTTTCATGGCCTTAATCCCTAAGAAGAATGATGCTTCCAATATTCGAGATTTTAGATCCATTAGTTTGGTAGGGAGTGTTTACAAGATTTTTGCTAAGGTTTTGGCTAACCGCCTGAAAGAGGTTTTGAATCAATTGATATCTGAGTTTCAGAACAGTTTTGCGGGGGCTAGACAGATGCTTGATTCAGTTCTTATTGCTAATGAGTGTTTTGATAGTAGGGTGAAGAGTAAGATTTCGGGGGTTATTTGTAAATTAGATATTGAGAAAGCCTATGATCATGTGAATTGAGAGGCTCTTCTAGATTTGTTGAAGAGAATGGGATTCGGGGTGAGGTGGTGTAGGTGGATCCGCACTTGCATTTCTACAGTCTAATTCTTTGTCTTGTTCAATGGGGCTCCAGCTGATTTTTTTGGAAGCTCGAGGGTATTAAGACAAGGTGACCCGCTATCTCCCATGCTGTTTTTGGTTTTGATGGAAGTCTTTAGTAAGATGATGAATAGAGTTGAAGGGGTTGGTTTGATCCGAGGTTTAGGGCTGATGGTAGACGGGGTGGAGGGGTATGTGTCTCGCATATTTTATCTGCGGATGACACGATTCTGTTCTGCAATGTAGTTGAGGAACAGATTCTGCATGTCCGGATGCTTCTTCTTTGCTTCCAGGCAGTGACAGGTTTAAAGGTTAATGTTCTGAAGAGTGAGATGGTTCTCATTGGGGAGGTTCCTAATGTCCATGTCTTGGTAGAGATTTTGGGTTGTCGGATTGGATCTTTGGCTATGACCTATCTTGGTATGCCATTGGGGGCGTCCCACAAGTCCCCTACTATTTGGAATCCTATCTTGGAGAAAATTGAGCATAAGTTGGCCGGATGGAAGAAGATATATTTGTCAAAAGGTAGAGGATTGACATTGCTTAAAAGCACATTAGCTAGTCTTCCTACTTATTATCTATCTCTTTTTACCATCCCAACGCATGTGGCCAATAAAATAGAGAGGTTGCAAAGGGATTTCTTGTGGGGGGATTCCAAGACTCATTTGGTGGGATGGAACAAGGTGTGTGCACCTTTGGAATATGGTGGGTTAGGAGTAAGGAAATTAACTACTTTCAATAAAGCCTTACTAGGGAAGTGGTTATGGCGGTTTGGGATTGAGGAGACAAGGTTTTGGAGAAGGGTTGTAGCTCTAAAGTTTGGGGTAGAATGGGGGGGATGGACCTCCAAGCAAGATAGAGGGGTACATGGGTGCGACTTGTGGAGAAGTATACGTATGGATTGGAAGGAATTTAGCAAAAATATTCGGTTTGAGGTATGGGAGATAGAGTTAAGCTTTGGACAGATTAATGGTGTGGGGATTCTCCACTTCATTTGATTTTTCCGAATGTGTATGGGATTGCTTCTAATAAAGAGGCTTTGGTGGTCTCTTCTCTTGATCGGTTGGGTTTACAGGAACGGAGAAGTTGGGATGTTCGATTTATTCAAAGACCAAGTGATTGGGAAATGGGTGGGATGGATGAATTTCTCCGTACCTTGGGCTCAAATTTACCTCCCACTGAGAATGGAGATCGTTTGCGATGGAAGTTGACAAAGAATGAGGATTTTGATATCCGATCGTTTTATAATAAGTTACGAAATCCCTTGCCCGTTATATTTCCTTGGAAAGGTGTTTGGAAGGTTAAGGCGTCTCGACGTGTCTCTTTCTTTGTGTGGACTGCTATATGGGATAAGATCCTTACAGGTGACAATTTGAGGGGTAGAGGGATGGATTTTGTTGACCGGTGCATTATGTGCCGTTGTAATGGGGAGACGGTGAATCATTTGCTACTTCATTGTGGTAAAGCTCATCGATTATGGAGTTTGGTTTTTAGATCGTTTGGGATTTCATGGGTCTTACCAAGATCGGTTGCGGTTACGCTCTTTGGTTGGCAGAATTGGCTTGGAAAGCATTCATCTAGCACTTGAAATTTAACTCCATTGTGCTTAATGTGGTGTCTTTGGAGGGAGCAGAATAGGTGGACGTTTGAGGACATGGATAGTTTGGATGACCAGCTGTTGGCTTCTTTCAGTGGCTCTCTGTTTAACTGGTCTAGGGCTTGGGGACTCACCTCTAGTGATTATCTCCCTATGTTCCTTAGCTCTCTCCGTTGTAATTAGTATCTTTTCCTTTCTCTTCACGTTCTTGTGTTTCTTTGCTCTCTGTAATTTTCTCTCTGCCTTATGCTTTTCTGCATAAGGTAGTGTTTTTGAATATACTTCTTTATTACTTATCAAAAAGAAAAAAAAAAAACTTTAATTTTCTATTTTTCTAAGCATAGGTTGTAGTATTGGTCCATTGGGTCTTATTTTGGGTTTGATTGTGTTCTTGGGTTTTATTTGTGAGTTTAGTTATTTTGTTTGGGCTTAGTTATCTTATCAAACCCTAAAGTGTCCAAGTCCTATTAAGGTTAGGTATGATGCAAGCATAAGGAGGTGCCCAATTATATGTCACGATGATATAGCCATGGTGATGATATTGTGGCTTCATGATGATGTGGATGTGGCTGAGTTTGCATGATGAGGTGGCATAAGGGGTGGCCAAATCTAGCAAGGCTTATGGGGCAGCTGATGTAGCAAGTTCAACAAGCAAGGCTCATTGGACGTATGACTAAATATTTTAGGCATGTGCTTAATTGTTGTAGAAATTTTGCTAGGAATGTGCTTGCTTGAATTTAGAATTTTTTTTTTCATTTAACATTAGATTGCTAAGGATTTCGTTAGTTGCCTAGTTTCAAAACAAAGTGGAAAAGTAGCCTTTCAAGTTCTGGGTAGAAATCGAATTTCTAATACTCGAGATCCTGCGTTACAAACATCTGACGTGGACTTTTTTCCACGTAGAGCCACGTTGAAATCGAGTTTCTAATACTCAATTTGTGATCATATTTCAAACACAAAACACAGGCTCAGCTTTTATTTCACTTCTCACTCTCACTCTCCTTCACACCCAAACATACAAACCCCATACCCTTACTCTATCGGAGACAAGCGCATCTCATCAGCGGCAGAAAACCCATTGGCGGTAGAAAACTCTCGTGTCCTCTCATCGGCGACCTCTCACTCAAAACCTCACTCAGCTCTCTCATTGTCTCGCACTGAGGCCAGTAGTAAAACACAGCCCCTCTCCTTCTATATTTACTCACAAACATTTGGCAGTTCTCCTATCTTTTATCACTACTCCCATTTATTCATTATCAATCCACTGGGAATTTTGTTTTTTCCTCATTTCCACATAACCCCAAACTAGATACATAAAACACGTAGATTTTATTCCGGTAGAAATCGAGTCTTGTAGACTCGAGATCAGTGGCATTTCTCGAAGAAAATCAAGTCTTAAAGACTCGATTTTGCTTTGTAGAACTCGAGTCTTTAAGACTCGAGATATATGTGGCATAATAGTGTTCCAACTTAGCAAGTAGGAAGCGAGTCTTTAAGCCTCGAGATTTATATAAAACTCGAGTTTCTAAAATTTGAGATGCTAGTTTGCAATTATCTATTAAACGCGTGTTAACTTACTATATTCTATCCCCTTACTATGCTAGTCCCCAAATATCCCCCTTGAATTTAGATGTGTGATATATATGGTGTAAAGCAAAAGGATAGCTATAGCTTGTAATAGAATTTTAGAATGTGATAAATATTTTGTTCATGTTGGCTAAACTTTAGGAGTATATGAGTGATGATGTCAGCATGAGTTTATCATTTTAACCCCTTAGGCTATACATAGCCGTGCTTAGCCTTATAAAAATCCGTCTAAAGAATGAATTCAAATTAGTCTTTTTGACTTGAGATTGAAGTAGAGAGTTTTTTCTCTAAAGATTGAGAGTTCCTCTCTATCTGCCAATCAATGAGTCTTTTTTTATTTATTTATTATAACTGACTAGTTTGTTGGGGATCCATAATTGAGCATAAAGTTTTGGCATTAATGCTTGGTTTCCAAAATGTGTCCACATTTTCTATTTGGCTTTTTTTAAATGGATATTTTCATTGTGTTTAACGTTTAATTATTACCAGTTGTGGGTCAACCAAATGACAGACCAATGGTGAAAAGGAATGTTTTAGAAAGCTAAGTTGCTTAGAGAAAAAAAAAGAATGAACTAGCTCTTCAGGAGGCACACTATTGGAATAATATCTCATAGGTAGATTTCTTGGATTCAAAGTAGTTACAATGAGGGCAGCCTTGCTTATTTATAGTTACATAAGCAAGTTGCTGAGTTTGTTACAAGAACCCACCATGTAGCTGCCATGTGATTGGCCAAAGCCTAACTTTTCTAACTAACTAATAGACTATTGCATTTATCTCTAACAACCTATCAGCTGACTAACTTTTTGTTACAAGTAATAAAGGCTATTAAAAGTAAAAGGAAACTACTTATTATACAATATAAGCTAGTAACAGCTAGCTTTAAAAATGAACTGCATTAGGACTGTCCCTCTTTGGAACTCACTTGTCCTCAAGTGTGGCTAGTTGCAAGATGATCTGGTGCATGACAGGGTAGCAAGTGATGAACATTGAAACTATTTGAGATATGCATATGATCTGGTAGTTCCACTGATCTACATTCTCATTAGTTGTTGTATTAAGCTGCTACATCATGCTAGAGATTAAGGGTCTGTTGCTGCTTTGTGTCAAGGCTGCAAGTGTAAGCAGCCATGTAGATGCTCTTCCATCCAACCTTCATTTTGACCATTGGTTTGGGACTAGCTTTCCCCTTCTTTGGCTGCAGTGTGTAACGATCTCCTTTCTTGTATAAGCTGGATGTTTTGCTCCTTCCACCCAAAATGGTTTGATATGGACATCATCTTTCCCACCCAAGTAAGAGATGGCAAACATTCATGGTGGTCACATCACAAAGAACATAATCTTGAAAGTCATTAATTAAGAGCACTAAGTACTTTCTAGAATCTCTAACTTCACCTCTTTTCCTGAAGCAAGATAGCTTTTGGGATTGGGGCTGGTCTTGAATCTCTTGATTCTTCAATTCAAGATTGTTAAAAACTTCTTGTGACACCATATCCTCGTAACTACTACTTCTAACCACTTGTCATCCTCCATTTCTTTCTTTGGAACTTGCAAGACGTTTGTTACTAATGATAAATCCTCTTTTTCCTCTATATGAGCATCTACTTCATCTTCCACGTATTGATCATATACGGGTTCTTGAATACATTCCTCTCCTCTATTGTCTTCAATTATCAATACACTATCACATATTTCTTCTTCTTCATATATTGGAAATTCTTCATCTTCCTGGTCTTCACAACCTTCAATCATCAAAGCTTTACCCTTACCTTGAGCATTAACTCCTCCTTTCTTGCAATCTGTGGCCTTGTGCCCAGCTTCTCCACACTTGTTGATGCAGGGGATGTGATGGGCTGTTTGTGTATGATTTAGAAACAATGAAAGGGCTGAGTTACTTAGAATAAATTGATAGGTGGATAAGTACCTCTGCAAGAACACTTAGTTCCAAATAGCACACAAAGGCTAACAATTTATTCAATTACGAAAAACTGATTTTCAAAGAGCTTACATTCTCCTACTTATACTAGTTGTTTGGCATTGGCAGCCTCTAGATGGTTAACAAGTGTCTAAATCCTATAGGCTAATGCTTAAGAAATCTTCTAACTAACTAACTAATTAGTTACAAGTGGGTTAGGATAGGCATATAGTTGCTTGAAATGCCCTGCATCACTTGTAGCACTTAAATGTAAAGTTTTGTGCTGCTTTAGGGACTGGTTTGACTATACTAGAAGTTGAAGGCAAGCTTGCACTGTCAATCTTGAAAGGCTGTGCACTATTAGTAGTTGGCCTTCCTTGAGTGCTGACTTGGGTACTTCTACTACCACCATAAGCTTGGAACTGCACAAAAACTTTTCTTTTAAGTTGCCTCTCAAACATCAAGGCTTAATTGTAAGCTTCAGAAACAGACCATAGTTGGTGCAAAGGTAAGGCATCTTGAATTGATGATTTAAGACCACTCAAGAACCTTGCAACCATCTACTCTTCACTCTCATTCAGGTCTACTCAAGTTACCAGTTGATAAAATGCCTTTGTATACTCTTCCTCACTACCATGTTGCTTCAAATTATGCAGTTGTTTGTTCAAGGACTGCATATAATTGAAAGGCAGAAACTGGTTTCTCATTTATTGCTTCAACTTGGACCAATCTTGGATCTTTGTTTTACCCCTCCTAAATCTTTGAACTTGGAGTTGTTTCCACTAGGCTAAAGCTCTCCCTCTCAGCTTGGTAGAGATCAATTTCACCTTCTTGGAATCTGGTACCTCATAGAAATCAAAGATTCTTTCCACTTGGTTAAGCCGATCCATGAATTCTTCATGATTCAAGCTTCCATAGAACTCAGGTAACTCAATCTTGAAGTTTGATTTGCATTTTGGTTCTCCCCTTGGAGGACTAGGCACTTGCCTTTGAACACCTCCTCTAGGCTAACCAATTGGGTTATTGAAGTTGCTTTGACTGTCAGTTTCAGCATCTTCAGCAGGTTCATCATCATTTCTAGGATGATAACGTTGGTTTCTTCTCACTTTCTCAGTCAAGGCAGCAAGTTGCCCCCTTAGCAGCTCCACAATTTGCTCCAATGTCACCTGGGGTTCTCCTTCTTGGTGTGGTTGTGACTGCTGCCTGGGATGAACCTGCACCTCAGGTTCATGTGCTGCTGAAGCCTTCTTGTTCCTTCTATTGTATACTATTGGTGCCATCTACACAAATCCTTAGGCTCACTAGTAGAGGATAAGAAAAAGAAATCAAGATAGGATCTTGACAGGTTCTTGATGACAGAAAATGAAGAAAATTTTTTTAAACCAACTTGAATCCTAAGGATCTCAAGCTTTGATACCAAATTATGATGGAGGACAAATGGTGAAAAGGAAATATGTTTTAGAAAGCTAAGTTGCTTAGAGAAAAGAAAAAATGAACTACCTCTTTAAGAGACACACTCTTAGAATAATACCTCATAGGTAGATTTCTTGTATTCAAATTCAACTAGCTTATATTGTATAATAACCGGCATTTTGAGGATTTAGAGAAATCAATTTCAGATCTTAAACTCTTCTTCCTTAAGACTCTTCTAGATTGGGTTGCAGTGTTAGGCTTTCATTCTTTTTCTTTAGTCCCGGGTTTCATGGACTTTTGTACTTTATGCACTTGATTTGTTTTTGTCCTTGATGTATACTTCCTGTATACCCAGGTGACACCCTAATTCTTTTTAATATATTTTTATTACTTATAAAAAAAATATATATATATAAGCTAGTAATAGCGCTAGCTTAAAAAATGAACTACATCATTTATGTACATATATGTTTGCTAATGTCTTTGAAAATCATAATTTATTAAAGATGTTGCCATTTTTTATTTTAAAGTTTATTATTGTTTAGACCCTTGTCCGCTAGAATAACTATAACATGAACTATTGTGCACATGATTCTTGTAATTTCAGAACCTTGTTTTATATATTGCTTCTATTCATCTCTCCGTTTTCAAAGTACTGGATTACCAGGAAAATACGTAAAGTAATGAGAATTTAATAGAAAGATGATATTCAATGTGCTTATGCTGCTGCCAGGCTTGTTTTAAAGGGTGATACTATTGAGATGAGCGCCAATGCACTAGGCTTGACTATGGAGAGTAGTGGAATCAGGATATTGGAGCCTTTTGACACCTCCGTTAAGTACTCAAATGCTTCTGGAAAGACCAATATACATTTATTTGTTTCCGATATATTCATGAATTTTTCATTCAGCATCTTGAGACTATTTTTAGCAGTTGAAGAGGACATTCTGGCATTTCTAAGGATGACTTCAAAGAAAATGACAGTTATCTGCTCCCAATTTGACAAGATTGGAACAATAAAAAGTACGTAAACATGATGCTGATCCTTCTCTCTCTCTCACACACACACACACATTAGCAATGGAAGAAGTTAACATTTTTAATTTAATTACTGATGACTGCCGGATTGTTGCACCCTGCAGATCCCAACAGTGATCAAATATTTGCCTTTTGGAGACCTCATGCACCACCTGGTTTTGCTGTTCTTGGTGACTATCTGACACCACTGTCAGTGAATTCTCCTCTGATTGTTTCTTGAGACACTTTTTTTTCCCCATAGAGATTGATGCTTTTTCTTCCTTGGGATAAGTTCTTTTTAAGTTGTCTTTGTAATATTGGCTTATCAGTGTTCACATTACAGGGACAAACCACCTACAAAAGGAGTTCTTGCTGTAAATACCAACTTTGCTAGAGTTAAAAGACCAACATCTTTCAAACTGATTTGGGCACCTTTATCTTCTGGAGACCTTTCTGGTCATGTAGTAAATAGTTTTGACTCGCTACCAAATGTTGTCCGTGGTAATGGAGACAGCGGTTGTTCAATTTGGTTCCCTGTGGCACCCGAAGGTTATGTTGCATTGGGCTGTGTGGTTTCCCTTGGAATAACACAACCACCACTATCTTCTGCTTTTTGCATTTTGGCTTCTTTAGTTTGTCCTTGTTCCCTGAGGGATTGTATTGCAATCAGCACTACTGATACGTATGTAAAATTCCAGGACTAAATTTTCTGTTATAAGTTTAGTTAATATGATGTGCATTCACTTAAGTGGTAGGAATTTTTTGGGAACAGTTTAGATTGCATTGGGAGCTGTTTAGTAACAGTTATTTATAATGGTTTTGTTTATTCAATACGATGTCAGTTTGCCATCTGTATGCGTGGGACATAATAAATCTGGGTGTTTACTGCATGCAAGCCTCTCTGATCACTAACTCGTTGGTGAAATTGTATCACAAAAACAACAGCTTGCTATTGTTGGATCACCACCCCCAAAAACATAAGCTGTTAGGGAGTGGATCAACAATGTATATAAGGCATACTACACACAAACACTCCCTCTCATGTGCAAGCCCTTGCATATAGAAAGAAATTGTAGGAATGTGGGTTACCAAGGCAACCATGCTCTGACATTTTATTGGGCATCTTGAGTCCTAAAAGCTTAAGCTGTTAGGAAATGGACTATCAATTTATATGAAGCATATTACACAATAACAGCTCTAATAAAATCACGATTTTGATTTCTTCTTTAATGTTTGAATTGTAGATACCTCTCAAGTTTGTCATTCTGGCGCATAGATAATTCTCTTGGCACTTTCTTGCCAGCAGATCCTGCTAATTTTAGCTTAAAGCCTAAAGGATACGATTTGCGTCATATGATATTTGGGTTGTCAGAAGACTTTGCAAAAGCACCTACCAGTACAGATGCCCAGACTTCCCCTTCTGGTCATTTACACAACCAACAGTCAGGAAGATCGATTGCTGCAAGCTCCGGCCGGCGTTTTGAGGCTGTTGCTAGTTTTAGATTAATATGGTGGAATCGAGGGTCAGACTCAAGGAAGAAACTATCCATATGGCGTCCGGTTGTGCCACAGGGGATGGTGTATTTTGGTGATATTGCTGTTAAAGGGTGTGTGATACTTGTGAATTTCATATTGGATGTCTATGTTTTTTTAGATTTAATGTTAACTGTGGATTATTATGTGGATTTAGGTATGAGCCTCCAAATAATTGCATTGTTCTTCATGATTCTGGAGATGAGGAGCTTTTCAAAGCCCCTCTGAGTTTCCAGCTAGTTGGGCAAATCAAGAAGCAGAGGGGAATGGATAACATTTCTTTCTGGCTACCTCAACCTCCCCCAGGTTATGTTTCCTTAGGTTGTGTTGCAAGTAAAGGCCCCCCAAAGCAGAATGAATTCAGCACATTAAGATGCATGCGCACTGATATGGTCACTGGGGATCAGTTTCTGGAGGAAAGTATATGGGATACATCTGAGGCCAAATTCACATCAGAGTCATTTAGTATTTGGGTGGTTGATAATGAGTTGGGAACCTTCATTGTCCGTAGTGGTTTTAAAAGACCTCCAAAAAGATTTGCCTTAAAGCTGGCTGATTCAAGTGTGCCAAGTGGGTCAGATGATACTGTTATTGATGCAGAAATTGCAACATTTTCTGCAGCACTCTTTGATGACTACAGTGGTTTGGTGAGAATCCCTATTCCAAGTACCTCCATTTAATGTCATTAATAAGACGTCAGACCAGCTTTTGTGTTTGGAAATCAATGCTAGTTAAAGAAATGAATAAATATGGTAATTGGTGAATTAATTGTGAATGAATTACTATTGTACGGTCAGGGTTCACCCTTTGTTGGGCCTCGGGTGTGGCATTTCGTCATGCGGCCCGTAATCCTTGTCAATTTACTCAAATATGGGCTAGACCGGACCTTATTAAATTCCCGTAAGATTGGGCTTTAACGTAGCCACCCGTGTCATAACTCAGTAGCGAATGTTGCCGAGAATATTTGCTCGTGGGAGAGTATTACAATTGAACTTGGCCGGCAAGGTATCCGTGAAGTTGTTGCCGGACATATTACTAGCAGCGATGAGCAAGTTCCAATGCCACTCTTGCCATTCAACAACCAAACTCCCACTTATCAACAACAACATTGGACCCTTTTTTCCATTATCTGCCTGAACAATTATCATCCCTCCACTAAATGAGGGCTATAAATAGGAGAAGACTACACAAAGGAGGGGGAGAAAAAAGTTGGAGGAGAAAAAAAGAGCAAAGAGAGTGTGCAAGCCGAGGAGTAAGAAATTGATTGTTGGGCCTCAGTGCGATGATCTCACCATTGTAGGAAATACTTAACCCACTTCATAAATTAGTTGTGAACCCAAAAAGGAGCCCAGCCCAATAAGCTCTTATTTGGCCCGCACAACTATTACGTACATCTCTTGTTTAGGGGGCTTTCAGGTTGCAAATAAAACAAATGCTTACATTCATCTGCTTACAACCTTCTGGATTGCAGAAAAAGGGTGATATGAGTTGTATGTATGGTTTTTGATGGCAAGCAAGAGCGCCATGAATGAAGTTCTAAGAATATGCAGCCAACCTTGTTTAAAATGTCTGGGGAAAAGATTTAGAGGTTGAGATATTGGACTAACCAGACTTATTAAAAATGTATTTTTGTTTTAAAATAGAAAAAGAAAAAAAAAATGAAGGACAAATCTGTTCAAGTGTGACAGTAGTGATGCAATCATGCAACAGTCTCTCAGGCTTGCCTTTTCTTGTATATGCGGCTCATATTTTGAGAATAATACTGGATCTCGTTAGCAATTCATGAAATTTTTTTTTTCATTGTTTAATTTGTTTGGTTAGAAGTTCATTTGTCATATTAATTAAAATTACATCTTTTTTTTTTTTTTTTTTTTTTACGTTATACTTGATTTTCAGATGTTTCATAGGAACTAACTTTCTTAAAGATGACAAATGAACCTTTATTCAAAAAAAAAAAAAAAAAAAATTCTTAAAGATGGTTTCTTACTGGTGAGGTATGGTAGCAGGGTTAATATTCAATATAATGAACTAGCACAAATGGTTCCTCCTCCTGTTGTGAGAGTAAGGTGGAAGGTGACGTTGTGGATTTAAAACCCACTTATGCACTTGTAACCAATAAAAAAAATATTTAAATATAATGGCATCCTCATTATTTTTTTCTCCTAAGAGTCTTAAGTAATGCAAAGATCTGTTCTATTGCTTCAGGTTATATATAGTCTTTCTGAGTGCAAGGGGTATATTATTTTTGTTCAAAATTTAGTGTTGTTTGTTGTGACACATGAGCCTGTTTTTCATTTTCTCTTAGTGCCCAATCGAAATATTATATATTTTCTTCTTGTGCTGCTCAAAAGTAGATTGTTCCTTTTTTGGATGATGATCATGATTTAGAACTCAGGAACCTTGGGCTCTTTTTTTTTTTTTTTTCTTCCTTGAATAGACAAATATGGCCCTTTGATGGCAAATATATGATTTTGTTTCTGACTTTTACAGATGGTTCCGTTGTTCAATATATCTTTTAGTGGAATTGGGTTTAGCCTGCATGGAAGAACTGACTGCTTGAGTTCCACTGTCAACTTCTCTTTGGCTGCTCAATCATATAATGATAAGTATGAAGCTTGGGAGCCTCTTGTTGAGCCGGTAGACGGATTTTTAAGGTACTTTATTTATTGTGCTTATTACATCAAATTAAAGCACTTTACTGTACTTTGCATCAAGTTATATTTAGTGTTGTGGAGTGTAAAGATATACTCTGATACTGTAGTAGATGGAAAAAGCACATCTTCGCCAACACCTAGGGACTTCACCTTCTTTTATACAATTATTAAATTCCATAAATATCCTTGCTTTATGTCTATTGTAGGAAGTGTCCCTTCCTTTCTTCTTCTTCTTCTTCTTCATTTTTGGATTTTCTTGGTTGTCTGGATTTCAAGCATTTTCTCTTGCGCACATATCCAGAAGATCTTGAACCCACAAATTCATCCTCTACCCCGTTCTTATAAGGGGAGGAAGTACTATGTAAGCTAGATCTCATCGGCACTTCTATCTATAACCTTTAGCTTTTTAAAAAAGAGCAAAAATGACTGTTAGTAGAAGTTGTGCCCCCCCAAAGGGGGGAGAGCGAGTAATAGATGATTTGGATTTTTAGGATGGAGTATCTTATTAGCAAAATCTTTGTAAGTTGGAGAAAATCTAATTTCTTCTCTTGATGTATTGATATCTTTCCTTGATTGAAGAGGGGGTTGGAGGGCGTGGGGTGAGTTGAGTTTATAATCCCTGGCTTGACATTTTTGTTTGATTTATTTTCCTTTCTTCATTCTTTTGGATTTTATTTTTTAAATAATTTTTAAGAGAGAAAACCTTTCATTTGTATTATGATAATTGGTTTTATTTTTATTTTATTTTGTTAACTAATCAACCAAAAAAAAAAGAAAAAGAAAATTAGGTTTCAATGTTTACCTCCAAATTGTATGTTTATGTCCTTACTAATTTTTGTCACTTACAAGTTACAAGTAATATATGAAGCTGTTGATGATCTTTACCCGACCCCAAAATATTGAACCTAAGGCTTGGTTGTTGTCCTTATCTACGAGCAAGGAAGCTTTGCCTTTTTACATTTTCTTCTGTTTTTCAGCTGTTAATATATTTGCTTTAATTATAATGATAATATTCTATTTAAACCTTTGCAGTATTATTTCATATCATTTCCTAATTCAGTCAATTTTGTAGGTACCAATACAATATCAATGCCCCTGGTGCAGCTTCTCAGTTACGTCTTACTTCAACTAGGGATTTAAACATAAATGTTTCAGTGTCTAATGCAAATATGATTATCCAAGCTTATGCAAGCTGGATTAATCTAAGTCATGTTCATGAATATCATAAAAAACAAGTAAATCTCTTCTATTTCCTCTCGTATTTTGTAATATTACTTTTCTTTTTTCATTTGTTGCTTTTATATAACGGTATGTACTAACATTTCTTCCCCCCTCCCCCCACAATCCCCCCATGTGTACTTGCATCAAATAGGAAGCATTTTCTCCAACTTACGGTGGAAGATCTATTATTGACATTCATCACCAGAGAAATTATTATATAATCCCACAAAACAAACTTGGACAGGACATTTTTATTAGAGCCACTGATATCAGGGGACTTCCAAATATAATTCGGATGCCATCTGGGGATATGAAGTCTATAAAAGTTCCTGTTTCAAAAGATATGTTAGATTCTCATTTGAAAGGAAAACTTGGCAGAAAATTCAGAACAATGGTGACTGTTGTTATAGTGGATGCACAGGTATGAGCATTTTTATTTCATGATGGAGGTTATTGCTTTTAATTCTAAATAATTACTTTCAAATAAATTTATTTCTGAAAAATATATGATAACTGGAAAATTTTGTCCTTCAATTACTATTATAAATTTTTTGTTACTACTATAGCTGTAGCTGTAGCTGTAGCTATCATTATTCATTGACTTGATACTAAATTTAGTCATAGCCTCTTGCTTTTGTACTGGTTTTGATAAATCACTAATTCTTCCAAAAGCATAAGCTAATAGGAAATGGTGAATTTAATCAATATTCTAACACTACCCACACACCCCCTCATGTGTGGGTCCAAACTCTTCCTTAATAATTAGCGCCTAATACGTGGGATTTTCAACTTTTTAAATGGGAGTTAGAGCGGGGATAGGGTTTGTACTCAGGATCACCTACTCTGATGCCATTATAAATTACCGATCCTGTCAAAAGCTTAAGTTGATTGGAATTGGTGAATTTAATCATTTAATGAATATGCTTGCAATTTTTTTATGAGTTATTTATTCACCTGGATATACCTGAAATGCAGTTCCCAAGAGTTAAAGGCTTAACTTCTCACCAGTACACTGTCGCAATTCGACTCACTCCAGACCAAAGTGTCTTGACTGAATTACAGCTCCATCAACAGAGTGCACGGACATCTGGAAGAAGTGCAGATAAATTTTTGTCTTCTGAGCTTGAATTGGTCAATTGGAATGAAGTATTTTTCTTCAAAGTTGATTCACCAGTATGTGGATAATTTTTTTTCCCACTAGCTAACTTGTTTTTTTTTTTTTTCAAGGATATACATGCTTTCTTTCTTTCTATTTTTGGTTTCTTTTCATGAGTTGTTACAACTTTCATTTGCCTGAGCTTTGAGCTTAGTCTGAAAAGTAAAAAAAAAAAATATACCATTGAAATTCCCCTACTATATTATTTTCATTCCTGATGGTTGCTGATAGCAATTTGACCTTAGCATTCAGCAAATTATTTCAAATGCCTGTGTTGCATAATTAAGATTCAGTAATATTCTAGAGTAGTAAATTCTTCAAAATTATTTTCCTTGCTTGCTGCAAACTTGTAATTACACGCACTTATGAAAGGATTTTCAGGCTTTTGATCATAAGTACCCCAAAATATCGCTAGCTTAGCTGTGCAACTGCTTAGACAGCTGCTTTCATGCTTAATATATCCCAACTTGTTACTCTGTTTTCGCAACCTCATCTATATAGATAGTGGAAGACTTTTACTGGTTCCATAGGATTTCCCAACCTTTTACTTGTTCTATTCTTAGGACTAATTTAAAAGAAATTTAACTCAAGTTGATGCCGCTAGTAGCCCTCTGGATTCTGCATCAGAGAATTGGTTCACTCAAATTATGCTGTTGTTGCTTTTTCTTAGTGTGGATATTCATGCTGTATAGGGTTTACATGGTAAATTCTCTTTTTTCTGCACAGTTTTGACATAATTTTAGCCTGTATGTATGGCAATCATCTTTTTACAATAGCATTTTTAACTTTATTCCTTGTTCTTTTTTTCTAACTTTTTTTCCATGGCCACCTTATGATATCTTATCATCCAAATTTGCACAGGACTATTACTTGATGGAATTAATTGTAACGGACATGGGAAAAGGTATTTCTTTGAGTGTACCTATCAGTAATTTTTGTGTTTTTCCTACATCTTTTATTGTTGCATTTGGACACCGTAAAATTATAAAAAAAAAATGGCTCTACTTATGGCGTACAATGAATTTATATATGTATACATACGTATATTTCTATCCAAAACTAGTAAGATTATTTCCGGGGAAAGTGATGCCTTAAGCATCAGATAAAGTCACTCTTCATAACTCTGGCTTGACAAAAGAAGTAAGGAAATGCAAAGACTTGCACGTATCGAGGATGTATGTTCCAAGCATTGGAATGTTTTTGAAAACAGCTTGTTGTTTGCAATGGAATGCCACATTTAGCATTACTTATTTTCTTAGGCTATGGTTTTGTGCAATAGAAAGAAATCCTCATAGTTGGAAGTCAATATTTACCAAGCCACCAAGACTATATTCTGTTATTTGGTAGAAAACATTTTTTTAATGAATAATGTCTGAACTTTATTAATAAACAGAAGAAGTCAAAGAGCTTCCATACCCATCTAGCCCCCCTTAAAGTATTGTAAATTTGAAATATTGCTTGTATAAAAAAATTATTGCTGGGGACGGAATAGATGGGGATTCTCCACTCAAAGAACAATAAGTTGCCCACTGGACTACAGAATGGACAACAGATTTTTCCCTACAGAAGACATGGGGAGATGTAGGAGTCTAATGCATAACATGGATGATGACGGCTTGGCATGGTGATGACACAAGTGGTGACAAGGCCAGCCAAGCCTAATGGCTGAATTTCACAGTTGCCATATAGTTATTGTAGCTAAATCCACATGTTGCAAGTTTGTTGTAAAATTGGAGGAAAAATTAGTTGGCAGCACACTCGGATGCTATATTAAATATAGCATGTGATTGATATGTTACAACTGTATTCTAGCATGTGATAAATGTGACTTAGTTATGGATGATGTTATCCCCAATGACCAACTCTTAGGATATAAATATCCTTGTACATGCATTGTAAAAGGAAGAATGGTTGTTAGTAAAATTAAGAATTTCGTATGTGAGTATAGAGTGAGGTGTGAATACCCTTTCTTCTCTACATTGTCTCTCGCCTTATTTCTAGAATCTCTCTCTCTCTCTCTCTCAATGCAAGTATTTTTGTTTCTTGCATCATTTTGGAATCAAAGCCTTGTGTTTTGATCCTTGTTCCGTTGGAGTTGATGGGATTTCTGGTAGAAGTCAGATTGGGCCAAAGCTGAATTCTCCCAAACCAAGCTGCTCTTCAATGCACGTCTTGGATTTAGTTCCAAGCATCATGTCATCTTCTTTTCTTGATTAAACCAAATAAAAAAAAACACCCTAGAACCAACCTGTTTCACACAGAACCAGATTGCAGAAATTGTTTTTAAGAACCTGCTTTTCTTCATTTGCCCCATTCAATCCCTAAATCTGAACACATGGCTCCGAGAATCACCTTTTCCCACTAATACTTGACTCCATAACCTTCTTGATCTTGCACAACCTGAACTAAATCCTTTGAAAGAACCTGGCCAAGAAAGAAAATTTCTGCAGAATTTTCATATTTGTGTTCTGCAGAAAATTTCAACCCCAATTCCAAGAATCATTCTCCCTTCACACATAAGTCGATCCTAACCTTAAAACCTTTGTTTTGTACACCAAAACCTGACCTAGGTACCTTCTACTTCCAACAACTTTCTAAAGTCTAGCATGCACATCAATGCATGTGCCAATAACTAATTTTCCCTCCAATTTCAAATACTACAACAACTTGGCACATGTGGATATAGTTACACATGTGAAATGAACTCTTAGGCTTTCCTTTCCTTGTGCCATGTCACCATGCCACTCTCTTGGGTTGCTTCATCATCATCCTTGTAATGCATTAGGCTCCTGCATCAAAATCAGAATTTCAGATTTGAGTTTAGATTGAGGCGTGAATTCCCTTACGAGAATCTCTCTCTCTAGAAGGTGAAAGTGTTAATCTTCTTGCACCAAAAGGTATCAGAGCATGGGATTTTGATCCTTGTTTTTTTAAGTTGTAGGTAAATCATCTCCCTCAGATTGCAGTCACAGCAGCAAGGTTTTTTTTTTCCTCTACAAAATTTTTTTCCCGTTCATTTATTTAAGCTCAAGTGTCAAGATTTTGACCTAAACCACGTAAATTTCATTTCTCCTCTCATATGCCTCAATCCTCCAGAAATCCCAGCCACACCATAGTTTCCAAGTCTGCTATAGCAGAATTCTCAGATCTGCAAAATCTACTACTCCATTCTTTCATATTCTCCATTTCAAGAAATCCCTTATCCTTCACTCCCTTGCCTAGTAGAATACTGCTACAGAACAGCACGACTGTAATGTTATTGTAATTTCTTTCCTTTTCAAGTCCTTGGGGTAGCAGTTTTGACTGGAGATTTGAACATACAACATGGATGTTTTGTGCCCTCCTATAATTCTGCAAACGTGTAATATTCTAAATAAATCTCTTACCTAATAACAAATAAGTTATTTTACAAAGGCATTATCTTTCAGGAACTGTAAATAAACTCCTTTAACCATGCATTGTAGTTGTTTTTAATAATAACTGCATTGTATTTTTCATTATTAACTTATTGTCTGGTTTTTCAGGTGATCCGATTGGATACTTTTCAGCCCCCCTGAAGCAGATAGTAGAAAACATCCAAAACAGTTCATATTCACATGATTATCAGAGCAAATTGGCCTGGATAGAATTATCGTCGATAGAATCTGTGGTGATTTTTTTTTTTTTCCTCGCATTTGCTTGTCTATTTTGTATCTTGGAAGGTTGAATATATTATTGTTTGCCCCTTATAGTTAGATATTAAATTTTTAATTAGAAAATTCAATTCTTAAATTAACACTATTCATGCAGAATATGATTCAGAGTGATAAAAATAAAAGCTCATGTGGGAGAATAAGATGTGCTGTAGTTATGTCACCCAGACCTGAAGTTGAGAGCAGAAATCAACCTGCCTGTGCTGAGAGAAAATCTGGACATATTCAGATTAGTCCTAGCAAAGAAGGGCCTTGGACTACTGTGAGGCTAAACTATGCGGCACCTGCTGCTTGTTGGCGGTTAGGCAATGACGTTGTTGCTAGTGAAGTAAGTGTCAAGGATGGGAACAGATATGTGAATATCAGGTCTCTGGTTTCAGTACATAACAATACCGATTTTATACTTGATTTGTGCCTTGTATCCAAAGCTTCCACAGAGAACGTGAGACCACAAGATGGTGCAAGTAATTCTAAAGGGTTACAAATTGATGGTAGAAATGTTAAAACAGACGAATTTTTTGAAACTGAAAAGTGTGACCCAACCATTGGCTGGGTTGGCTGCTCGGTTCAATCAAGCCCAGATGTTTCCAAAGGTGGAAGCCCCCATAAGGTGAGTTATTAATAAAAAATGTTTCCCAAGTGCCTTGGAACCGTTACTATGTGGGATTCCTGACCCCCCCTCCCCTTCATTCAACTCTTTTTCTTTACCACATGATGGATGTATCACTAATGCCAAGTGTAGTCACCTTTAATCTCCAGTTCAGGTGGGTACAAGGGCTGGTGTCATCTATACTGCTTAAGTTGTTATTTTTATTTCTTCTCTTCTTCAGTTCCATAACCCATTAGTTTTTCTTGAAAAATATGGATTCTTTTTTTGTTTTTGTTTTTGTTTTTTTTTTTTTCTCTTTTATTGATGCTGCTAATTGAAAAAAAAAAAAAAAATTCAAGTTTTCCCCCTTTTTTTCTTTTGTTGTCTTGTGACCAAGTTCATTAAATAATTTAGTGTGATATAGATTATTCTATAATTCATTTTTTTCATTTGAGTTGTACAATATTAGAGATTAGGGTTAGGAGAGATTAAAGGATAAGAGATTGAGGGGGGAAGGGAGATGTTTAAGAAAAGGTTTGTGGCTATGTTAGTTGGTCCCTTGCCTTAGCAGATATTTATATTAAATAAGTATAGAATGATTACAAAAATATCCTTACACTAATACAAAATAAAAAGCTAATATAAAAATAAATATATGAATAAAAGAAGTAACACTAATGCTCCCCCGCAAGATAGAACATGAAGATCAAACACGCCAAGCATAAAAAAACAACCATTGAAAGCGGGCACAAAATAATGGCTTTGTGAGATATCACCAAACTGAAATCTGATTGATAGTCTATATCCATGTCAACAAATCTTGAATAAAGCAACAGTCAACTTCGATTTGTTTGATACGCTTCTAGAAAGCAAGATTTTTAGCAATAAATATAGCAGCCTATTGTCATAATACATCTACATGAATAGGAACATCAATGATGCAGGGCGTTTCAAGTATTTGCATCCTAATTCTCTTGTAACTAGTTAGTTATATGATTTCTTAAGCATATGCCAATAGGATTTAGACACTTGTCAAGCATCTAGAAGGCTACCAATGCTGAACAACTAGTATAAGTACCAAATTGTAGTTACTTTTTTATTAGTCTTTGAATGCAATTACATAGATTAGCCTAGTGCAATTTTCAAGAGATGGATTTCTCAAAGGAAGGTTTTTTCACACCTTGTTCCTTGTTCTAAGCAACTCGCATTTCCTTTAATCAATTCTAAACCTAAACAGAAGCCCCCTTAAAATCCCTGCATCAATCAATACCCAAGTCATGAGGGAGGGAATGGATGTGTAACATCTCGAAAGCAGTATGAGTGATAGCTCTATCCTCAGCTTTAGAATTAGAGCAGGCAACAACATTTTGCTTTTTACTACTTTAGGTGACGAGATTGCTTCTAACAAAGGTAATGATGAACTACCACTTGTCCCAAAAGTTTAAGTTGGTAGAAAATAGTGATTTTCACTTAATGTAATAACCACACCCCAACTATGTAGATTGTTAAATTACCGATTATCTCAAAAATTTAAGCTATTAGGAAATGGTGAGTTTAAACACTTTACCATGATTCTAACACTCCCCCTCACTTGTGGGCCTAAACTTCCCTTTAATAAGTGGGGGCCCAACAAGTGAGAATTTAACATTTTAAATGGGAGGTAAAGTGAACACAGGAATCAAACTCAGGATCTCTTGCTCTGATGCCATGTTAAATTACCAATTGTCCCAAAAGTTTAAACTGATAAGATATGGTAAATTTAATTATTTAACTAATACTTCTAACAAACCTCTCATGTGTGGGCCAAAACTAGCTTTTAATAGGTGAGGCCCAACTCGTGGGAATTTAAATGGGAGGTAGAGTGGAGGAGACAAGGATCGAACTGAAGATCTCATGCTCTGATACCATGTTAAATTATCGATTATCCCAAAAGCTTAAGCTATTAGGAAATTGTGAGTTTAAACACTTAACCATAATTTTAACATAGATATTGTCCACTTTGAGGCCCATACCCCTCACGGTTTTGTTCCCCCCCCCCCCCTTTAATGCACACAACAATGGGAGAAAATGTCTCTACACATTGAAGGGAGATCATTCTTTATAAGCACATCCCTAAGTGTTTCCCAGGTACTGTGGGACTCCAGGATTGCTTCTCCCATTGGTTGTTCGCAATCCACCCCTGTTACGAGCACACGCGTAAGGGGAAGCACATAAGGATGTGCTTATAAAGAGTAATCTCCCTTCAATGTGTAGAAGTCTTTTCCCCCACTGCTGTTTGCTTTGGGGAGAGAATAAAATCATGAGGGGTATAGGCTCCAAAATGAACAATATTTACACAATTGGGGGGTAGGGTCATTACAAATGATATTAGTCATGCCCTAGCCGGACATGTGGGCCCCACATGAGAGGACGCGTGTGCCCGTAAGAGGGGTGGATTGTGAAGGACCAGTGAGAGAAGCAATCCTGAAGTCCCACATCGCTTAGGGAAGCACATGAGAATGTGCTTATAAGAAGTGATCTCCCTTCAATGTGTAGAGGTTTTTTCCCTAATCTTGTTAGAATCACTAAAACCTATCACGGATAGAGAGCAAAGGGTTTATACAACAGTTCTCATCCAAGTTTACCCTTTGGATAACACAATATACGACAAATTGAATTGAAGTGAGGTTGACAAGGAGCATGTATATACTGACTAACCACACCAATAACATAAGTAATATCAGGACAGATAGTAGTAAAATAAATTAACTTCACAACCAGTCATCAACATCAGTAAACAAGTCACCTTGCTAACCATCAGGGAAAATGAAACCCTATTCTAGAAAATCCAAAATAAATACAAAAAAAAAATTAATAATAATAATAATAAATTCTTCCAATAACCATGGACAATGTCCCACATTACTATTCTACCTGTTCAAGGTCCCTGCTTGGTTCAGATTACTGGAGGCCTCCTCCCCTCGCCCCAAAAAATATCTCTTAACCACTTAGCTTATGGACTGGATGTCACCAACATGGTGGACCTTGATTTGACTGGGTGTCAATAACACGACTTTGTAATTCATTATCATATAGTGCGCAATCATAATGTTTAGGGCCCGTTTGGTATGTGTGTTTAAACAACAGTTTTCAGTTTTTTTTAAAATACGTGTGGGTGAAAAGTGTAGAAAAATACGTGTAATGTTGTTTAAAAACTGAATACATGTGTTTGAACACATGTACCAAACAGGGCCTTAATCATTGCAAATGTGCATTGGAACAATGAATGCATAACAATGTAATGAATTGTTTCTATTTATATATATATATATATATATATATATATATATATTTCAGCTTTACATTGTTAGAAAAAAAAAGAAAGACATAATTTAGATGTTAAAGACCTTTTATAGGCCAAGTTAAATGACTGATTTTGGAGCTGTGAGCTTGTGTCTGAACACCATTGATTTTGCAGGCAATTTATGAGGTTGAGTTACCAATGGGTTGGGAATGGATTGATGATTGGCATTTGGACAAGACATCTACCAATGATGCTGATGGTTGGGTTTATGGTCCAGATGTTCAAAGGCTAAAATGGCCCGATTCTTTTGATCCTTCAAAGTTTGTGAACCACGCAAGGCAAAGGAGATGGATCAGGAGTAGAAAACAAATAATAAGTGAATTAAAGGGCATTTCTGTAGGACTACTGAAACCTGGAGACACTGCGCCCCTTCCTCTGTCTGGTTTGTCACAATCTGGAATGTATGTCTTGCAATTAAGACCTTATAGTTCCATTAATCCTAGTGAATATACTTGGAGTTCTGTAGTGGATAGGCCTGGTCAAAAGGATTCTGGTAAGCCAAATGTATGTTCTGAACTATGTGTATCAACCCTTATCGAGTCTGAGGAGCTGTTATACTGCACCCGGATAAGTGGAACTTCATCAAGTCGTTCACATAAATTGTGGTTCTGCTTGAGCATACAATCAACAGAGATTGCTAAAGACATCAATTGTGATCCTATTCAGGACTGGACTCTTGTCGTCAAGTCTCCACTGTCTATTACAAATTTTCTTCCCCTTACAGCTGAATATTCTGTTCTTGAGATGCAACCAAGTGGTCATTTTGTTGACTGTTCTAGAGGAATATTTGGTCCAGGAAAAACTGAAAAGGTTTACAGTGCTGACATAAGAAATCCGTTGTTCTTCTCACTACTTCCGCAAAGAGGATGGCTTCCTATGCATGTAAGAGTTGTATTCTTGTGCCTTTTCTGCTGGAATGTTTTCTTTCTTCAGATATAGTAGTCACGTTTGACCCTTTAATTTTTTTTGGTTGTTATAGGAAGCTGTTCCTTTATCTGATCCTCATCGAATTCCATCTAAAACATTAAGTTTGGGAAGTTCAATATCTGGAAGGTTCCATATCTGCTTCACACTTTATCTTACACTTTTTTTTATCATTTAATCTTTTCCTTATTAAGTTCCATGTATTGTTTAACTTTTGCCTATATATTGAAGTCTTTTCTTTTCTTTTTCTTTTTTCTATTGTGCTCCCAAATAATGACATATTCAGGATTGTTCAAGTCATTCTTGAGAAGAATTATGACCAAGAACAGCCATTGCTGGCAAAGATCGTTAGAGTCTATGCTCCTTATTGGTTTGAAGTTGCTAGATGTCCCCCACTTACATTTAGGCTCCTAGATTTGTCAGGGAAGAAAGATACAAGGAGGATTGGTCTTCATTTTCTGTCTAAGAAGAAAAACGAAGTATTATTGGAGGAGATAACTGAAGAAGAAATAATTGAAGGTTGCACATTAGCTTCTGCTTTGAATTTTAATATGTTGGGTCTCGCAGTGTCAATTTCTCAATCTGGCCAAGAACATTTTGGACCTGTTGAAGATCTTTCTCCTCTTGGTGACATGGTATTTTCATATCAATACTATTTGATGTCATCATATTTTCAAGCAAAGATAGAATGTTTGTTATGAACAAATTTTCTTTTGTCTTTAGGATGGATCATTAAATCTCTATGCTTATGATGCTGATGGCAACTGCATACAGCTTTTTATCTCTACAAAACCATGCGCTTATCAATCTGTTCCTACAAAGGTAGTTAAGAAGTTGGGAGCTTCATATAAATCATGTTAAGTTATGTAGTTTCTGACTTGTTATCCTGTTCTTAGGTAATTTCTGTCCGACCATTCATGACATTTACAAACAGACTTGGCCAAGACATATTTATTAAGTTTTGCAGTGAAGATGCACCTAAGGTTCTTCGTGCTTCTGATTCAAGAATATCCTTTGTACATCATAAAACAGGTGGTTTAGATAAGCTCCAGGTTAGTAGACTGGTTGCAGTTGCAGTACTGTTAACCTTTTATGCATGTTTCACCACTCATCGGTGTGCCTTTACCTACTTAAAGATTTTCTACTATCAATTTACCTTGAAATATCACACCCTTTTGAATTTGATATTATATCAAGTTTTGAATGCTTTCCCATATTGGGAATGTGTTTGGTAAGCATCTTGAGAGTGTATGGCTAGATATTTAATTTGGTTGCTGCGGCAAGACTTCCTTGGTAGATGGCTCCCATGATAAGTGGGTATGTCGGTTAGATTTAGAGTTTAGTAGTCTAAATGAGGAAAGTTTTGTACTCCTATCACAGGGATTTTGATGAATAAAATTTCTATTGAAATTGTCTCCATGGTCTGGTGCCGACTCTAGCCAACCCTAGGTGTTGACTCCTAGTGGTTTTCTCATGCTGCGTGCTAACTCCACGCAGGCCTAGGTTCTGACTTTTTGGTTATTTATCTTTAATTTTCCTGTTATTTAGTTTTTATGTTGCAAAATTTTGGTTAATCCTGCGTAAAATCTGGTACAAGAGCAAAATCCAGTCCATGGAGTGGTTAGAGAAGCAATATCCACTTTGGAAGCCTAAGGTTAAGGCAAAGTCCAGGAAGAAGTATCCATGGTAGTTAATTTTGTTTTTATATTTTATTTTATTTTTTATTGGTTATTCTAGAGTCAAGGATATTTTAGTAATTCTGTAATTGTTGGGTACAGACCATAGTTGTGGGCCCTTAGGTTTTATTTTATTAATTAATAAATCTTATTTAGTGTATGGGTATTTAATATTTACCGTGTGGGGTTTGGTTTAATTCAATTAGGGTTTGGTTTAGTAGTGAAAGTAAGAGTCCTTAGTTCTATTAGAAGTTAAGATTTTGAGTCTATACAAGTGTGTGATTGTATTCAAAAAAAGAGTTGATCAATAAAATATTTAGTGATTTTTAGCATTGAGGCATGTTGGCATTATTGCATTTCCTTTCTCTCTCTCTTTTTCTTTCTTTTTGATATTTTGTCACCATTCACATATATGCGCATGTTCATGCTACTGTTCATCTACACTGTTCACAGTACTATTCACAGATTGTGGAGGAAATTTGATTTCCATTTTTTTTCCCCTCTTTTCAACCTAAAATCATGTTTTTTTTCTTCCCGACTGAATCCTATTCATTCTTCAACCCTAAACACCCTTTTAAAAAGTTCTAGACCCTTGATCCCCAAATCCTCCTAAACCTTAACCCACCACATGCACATGAAGACGAATTCCCTAATTTATCCTATGTCAACTCAAAAAGCTGTCAAACAAGATTCACAGAGAAGGGAAATAAAAGAAATCTGAAGAAAACAAGAGTTAGATTAAACTAATAAAATTTGATAAAAAGTTGCATGGCTATTGCTGTTATGAGATGTTATAAGTTTGTTCTTCTAATCTTGAGGAAGACCCCTTCCCATTTACATTGCCAATCCTTCTAAAGTTAGGTGTGAAACATGTGGCATTTATCTAATTGTTTTGTAGTTTACATGAGTTTTCTGGGACCATTGGATTTTTTAAATGCTATGTGTCTCACTTCTTGCTCGAAATTGGAGGGAATCGGAGAACTTTAATGGTCGGGCAGCTTCTCCCATCCTTCTGTATTATGGAAAATACACCATTGTTTGTAATTCCATTTTTTATGTATGAAATCACTAACTTTTATGTGCATAGAATATCCCTCCCATCCATGATTATTATATTTGTAATGATCTTAAGGTAATCATTGTAAATTAATTTGGTCAAGTTTTCATAAAATACGTCAGGTCCGATTAGAAGATACCAGTTGGTCATTTCCTGTACAAATTGTAAAAGAGGATACCATATTCCTGGTTTTGAGGGGGCCCAACGGTGATCGAAGATTTTTGCGGACAGAAATTCGAGGTTATGAAGAAGGATCACGTTTTATCGTTGTATTCCGTCTTGGATCAGCCAATGGTCCTATCAGGTGCATTTCCTTCAAGCTTAGTTACGTACTTAGCAAAATAAAAATCCATTTTAGGAATCTACCAGTGCTTCTACACACACACATTCAGTGATTCACATGCAAAAGATTTTCTTAAACAGAATTGAGAACAGATCACGTGGTAAAACTATCAGCATTCGCCAGTCTGGATTTGGTGAAGATGCCTGGATTCAGTTGCAACCTCTTTCAACCGCCAATTTCTCTTGGGAGGATCCCTATGGCCAAAAATTCATAGATGCTAAAGTTGCTGGTAATGATAGCAATAGTGTCTGGAAACTCAATTTGGAAAGGAATGGATTAATTTCAACAGAGGAGCAGGAACTAGGAATGCATTTCCTAGTTGTTGAAATGGATGATATCACGGTTGCTAGGTTCATGGATGGCAGGACACCAGGGTCAAGTTCACATGAAGAGATTACGAGCCCAACACTGACTGGAATCCATGGAAATTCTCAAATACAGAGCATGGTGCAGAACAATGCTGCACCTGTGGAGCTCATAATTGAGTTGGGAGTTGTTGGGGTTTCCGTTGTCGACCAAAGACCAAAAGAGATGTCCTACTTGTACTTGGAGCGAGTTTCCATTTCATATTCAACTGGCTATGATGGTGGGACAACTAGCAGGTAAGAGCATTTTATGTATGTTTTAGTCCTTTTTCTCATAACCCTAGGCACAGAAAAAAGTCATGGCTTCTACTTCTCTGTAGTCGCAATGAGCTTATGAGTTTTCTCATCATGATTGAACTAATAGTCTCCTGTACTTCTACAAGATATTCAATTTAGGGTTATTGATTTTTCTGCTTTCTTTTTATCTCCTTTTGGGTGATAGTAGACCGTTTGACTGCAAAACTTTGGATAGTTCCTTTGTCCGGTGGGAAACAGTCCACCCATTGCAAAGAAGGTTTTTTTTTTTTTTTTCTTAGTAGTTTTTGCAGATGATTTACATAAAATTGTGCTGATTCAATTGACACTAGTACATTTGGTTGTTTTGTGGGAGAACAAGATAAGGGTGCAATGTTTCATGAAGTTGCAAATGTTATCCCTGTTTCCCTCCATCTTAGATTGACTGTTACTAGTCCTGTGTTCTTTTTATTGTGGGTGAATATCATCAAGGCAACATTGTAACTTCTTTTTTCTTTTGAAGTGGCCCCAAGGAAGGGGGAGAGGAGGTGGGGAGGAAAGAGTGGGACAATGACCATTGGACTGAGCATTGGTGTCATTGGAGTTCACTTGTGGGTTTTTTTTTTTTTTTTTTTTTTTAATTAGTATATTCTTTAATAATGATAAAATATCACCTGTTGCAAAAGCTTTATATTTTTTTTGAATATATTTTATAACTTTTTAAATGGGAGGTAAAGTGGAAACAGGGTTTGAACCCAGATCACTTGCTCTACTTTCATGATAAATCCTCACTTGTCCTAAAAGTCTAAGTTAGGAAATGATAAATTTAATCTTTTAACCATTATTATTTTTTTTTTTTTGATAAGTAATCTTTTAACCATTATTATAACCAAATAGAAACTTGTTGGGTCTCTTTTCCTTTTTGATGTCTTTGGATGGAGGTAGACCATCAAATATGTCTTGATTTGATTTGTGTGTGAGCCTGTGTTTATGTCTATAGTTATAGATAACAAGAAGCCAATCCTTCTTGTGAAATGAGAGAATTCCTAGCTTTTAAAAATGGTGAATTTAATCATTTAACCATTATTCTCCATTCCTTCTTCGGTGTGGGCTCAAACTCTCCCTTAATAAATGGGCCCAACATACATATTTTTTTACTTTTTAAATTGAAGGTAGAGTCGAAGCAGGGTTCAAATTCAGGTCTGGTTCAATGATAAATTATCACTTGTTCTAAAAGTCTATGATGTTAGAAAATGGTGAATTTAATCATTTAACCATTATCTAACCAAATAGAAACTTATTGGGTCTTCTTTTTTTTTTTTTTTTTTTTTTTTTTTTCCGGGTGGTAGACCTTCAAATATGTGTCTTGATTTCATGAGAGCCTGTGTTTGTGTATAAATGGTCATAGATAACAATGAGAAAATCCTTGGAGTGAAATGAGAGAATTCTCTCTGTTATTGTTCACTGTGCAATTTCATCTCTTAATTGCGTTACATTAATTTTATTATGATGCTTCATCTCTACAACTTCTGTGTCTTTTGTTTATGCTAGGTTCAAACTGATACTGGGTCATCTGCAGCTGGATAACCAGCTGCCTCTAACTCTAATGCCAGTGCTCTTGGCTCCTGATCAGACATCTGATGTGAATCATCCAGTGTTCAAGATGACTATTACAATCCGCAATGAAAATAGCGATGGCGTACTGGTCTTCCCATATGTATATATTCGGGTAATGCTTCATTAAATAGAATGCTTGGGATGTAGTTTACTACATTGTATACATGAGAAGGTATATGTCCATCATCTCATCATCACCCATGTTGACATAATAGGTAACTGAGACTTGTTGGAGGCTGAATGTTCATGAACCAATTATTTGGGCATTGGTGGATTTCTACAATAATGTTCAGCTAGATCGCATTCCCCAAAGTTCAAGTGTCACTGAAGTTGATCCTGAGATACGTATTGAGTAAGAAATATGGCTTTCTTCCCACCAGCTGAATTGTAAAGTATGAAAAATTAGGGTTAAGAGAGAAGAAAAGAGGAAGAGGAGAATAGAGAGACAGATACAAAAGAAAGAAACAAAGCTTTAGGGAATAATGAATCAAGCCAATACCTTAGAACATATTTATATTAGAATGATTGGCAAGATTACAAGAATACCCATACGCTAATATAAAATAACAAGTGAATTGAAAAAAATAACAACAGTAACTCTAACATCACCATTATCTACCAAAAGTGCAGTTTCAATTTGATTGCCCAAAAGATTATCTTGATATGCAATTTGGTCAGACCTGCTGGCTGAGTGATGTGCAAGATTTGGTATCATTTGCCAAAATATCCAGCTGCTGCTGCAGTCTCCATGATTTCTATTTTATCATGTGTTTGTTTCATGTATTCTCCTACCAAGTGCCGGATAATTTGCATCATTGACTATCTAGGACATGGAAATTAGAAAAGAACTAAAGTTGTCAATATTATGTCAGTACATGCATATGAATGGTCTTGATAACAATTTTGCAATCCCCCTCCCGCCCCATTCCAGTCTTTTAACCTATGGTAATTTATAGTTTCTTATTTTTAATAAAGTTGAATATAAAAAAAATGTTATTTCTTAATGATTGAAAAACAATTTCTTATGGATCTCCCCCAACACCCCCCCCCCCCCCCCTTTTTTTTTCAGCCTAATAGATGTTTCAGAATTTAGGCTGAAGTTGTCACTTGAGACAGCACCAGTTCAGAGACCAAAAGGGGTTCTAGGTGTGTGGAGTCCCATCTTGTCAGCTGTTGGAAATGCATTCAAGATTCAGGTCAGATGGCTGACTTATCTGGGAAAACAGATTGCTTCCACATTGCATATTCTAATTCCTCTATGTTATTTATAATGGGAAGTATGAGATGTTACCAAAATTTGATTTCCTTTTCTTTTCCTGGATGGAGTTGATTTATTTTCATAAAATAATATGCAAATGGTTTAGATAATACTGCGTGGTGCGCATTACATGCATTTTGGCCATGGTGACCTAAATTTCATTTCCCTTTCTTTTCCTGGATGGAGATGTTCTGTTTGAACAAAGATAGATGAAAAAGTTGTAGATAATACTCTTTTAGATTTTGGTGTTCATTACATGCATTTTGGCCAAAATTAGACTTTACCTCCTGAACAATTGCTATAAGCAGAAGCACTTTCCTTATGGCAGTTTGGTGGACCCTAGTATTCTGTTCTGCCCACATCATTCCAACTTCCAGAGAGTATTAATCCAACAAAGAATTAAATCTTTTTCCAGATTTCTTTAGCATGCAATTGGAAATATGATTCTGCTCTCTGTTACAGCTCTGCAAATAGATACATTATGTTTAGCTTGTGAATCCCACTGCTGTCTTTCAAATATATTTTATTTTTGATAATTCACCAATTGTCTCAAGTGCTTAAGCTGTTAAGCTTTTAGGAAATGGTGGATTTAATCATTTAACCATAATTCTGACACTCCCTCTCACGTTGGGCCCAAACTCCCTCTTAATAAGTGTTTGTTTGGAAACAATTTATTTAAATTTTTGCTTAAAATACTGTAGATAAAAGGTAAAAGTTTAATAAAATAAGTAGGTCACTCATTTGGGACCCGTAAATAGTAGGAAAAATAAGCAATAAGTTGGATTATAAGTGCATCCCAAACGGGCACTAAGTGAGGCCCAACATGTGAGCTTTTAACATTTTAAATGGGTGGTAATGTGGAGAGAGGGATTGAACTTGTTAAATTACCCATTGTTCCAAAAGTTTAAGTTATTAGAAAATGGTGAATTTAATCACTTAACCATAATTCTAACACCCCCCTTATGTGTGGGCTTAAACTTCCCCTTAATAAGAGAGGGTCCAACACGTGAGATTTTTAACATTTTAAATGGGAGGTAGAGTAAAGGTAGAGATCAAACTCAAGTTCTCCCCTCATGTGTGAGATCAAACTCCCTTTTAATAGGTTAGGCCCAACACATAAAATTTTAAATGGGAGGTAGAGTGGAATGAGGTAGGGATCAAACTAAGGACCTCATGCTCTGATACCAAGTTAAATTATTGATTCTTCCAAAAGTTTTAGCTATCAGGAAATGGTGAATTTAATCACTTAATTATAGTTTTAACAAAACTCAAGAACTCCTGCTCTAACACCATGATACCAAGTTAAATTACCGATTCTTCCAAAAGTTAAGCTATTAGGAAATTGTGAATTTAATCATTTAACCATAATTTTTTATATTTTTCAACAAAAAGCAATGTAATGACACATCGGGAGTGGCTTAGAGAACCTGCTGAATGAACCAAATTTACTTGTGGAAGCCTTCACCCAATTGCATCCTGAGCAGTGTTGTGGCAAAGTGCCACTCGCCTATGTGCTAAAGGCGAGCACCTTGGGAAAATTTCCTGATGCTTGAAGCAATTGCCCCTCTAAAACTTCCTAAATTTTAGTGATGGACTAAATAAATAATTTAGTGAAATGGTTTGTTAGGCTGCTGTAAAGGGATAATTTTTCTATTTGTAAGAAGGGAGTCTATAGAATCAATAAAATTAGGTTGCGTGGTGGGTCCTACCAAGCCAACAAAAAGGCAAAAAAAGTCGGACGTAATAAAATGAGGCAGATCACATGTGACGTGTTTATTGGACCAGCTTCTATCTGTTATTGTACAAACTCGCTCAATTAATCTTCATAATAACATTCATAGATTGAGTTCATAATATGTATATTAACAATTTTATCTACAACAACAATGATAAAGCTTTAGTCCCAATGGATCCTCAACAAGATTTGTCAAGGTCAATCACATATATTCTTATCCTCCATTGTATTCTATCCAAAATCATTGTCTCTATTATTTCCTTAATTAACCTGTCCTTTTTAACTACTTTTACTAATGCTATATTTGGTCTTCCTCTACTCTTTTTTTTCCGCTTATCTTGAATCAACTCAACATTTCTTACTGGTGCATTAATCGCTCTCCTCTATTTACCCATGAACAAACCATTTCAAGCGACTTTCTCTTATCTTTTCATCAATAGGGATTACCCCTATCTTTAAGCTAAGAATTTCTCCATTTCGAATCCTATCTTTCCATTTATTTCCATTATTTCCATCTTAGCATTCTCATTTCAGCTACACTCTACTGTCTATCCAGTAACAATTCCAGCTACCATTTGTAATTGCTGCTGAGACTCTTGGATGTTAGTTAATGGCAAAATTCTATACTCTTCTTTTTGCATTTTTTTTTTTTAAGTAGAGGACCTCCGGAAGTGTTAATTATTATACTGTGAAGATTTCAGTTCCCATCACCAATGTAACGCTTGATATGGACTAGCAACCTGCCTGAACTTGAGAATTGGTCCCAAGTAAAGTCCATTGGTCCTTGCAACAAGCAAAATCTCTCAAAGAAGAAATAATATAACTTTGTTAGATTATGGTTAGGTTAAGTGATTAAATTATTCATCTACTAATAGTGTGAGCTTTTAGGACAATTAATATAACAAAATTTATTTTCTAGTTTCAGAAACAATAGTCAACAATACAGGACATATCTATTACCATCTTATAAACCTAGTGGTTGGAGGCTTGGGATGAGCTGTAGACACAGACATTCTGGGTTTGATCCCCCAATGGCACTTCTCCTGGATTGCCTGATACACGATTCTGGTGAGTGGGGTCATGTATCCATGGTTTACTCTCTAGGGGTGAGTCCAGAGGGCCCTTCTTTGGTGAGGTTCTATGTCATCAAAAAAAAAAAAAAATTTATTTTCTACCAGTGTGTGTTTTGCCAATCAAATTCTGTGGTATTTTGTATGGGCACAATAATAATTTGCTCTTATAAAAAAAAATTATGCTACATTCTTTTAACATATCAAGGAGAAAATTTACTATATAAGTGTGAGGTTAAGATACAAGTTATTCCTTTTTAAATTTTTTATTTATTTATTTAATGCTGCAAACTCCATTTTCTGAGTTAATGACTAGAATTGGAGATAACACTGAATGTTGCAATATTTTCCTTAAAGATGTTATTGATATATGTTTACTGGTCCCTATAACATTGGAATTCCTTTATTCCAGGTGCATCTAAGGAGGGTGATGCAGAGGGACAGATTCATGCGGAAAAGTTCCATTGTTCCTGCCATTGGAAACCGAATCTGGAGGGATCTGATCCACAATCCTTTACATTTGATATTTTCAATAGATGTTCTTGGTATGACAAGTTCAACATTGGCTTCTCTTAGTAAAGGATTTGCAGAACTTTCAACAGATGGGCAGTTTCTGCAATTACGTTCAAAGCAGGTAAATTTTTCTCTCTTAAGCAGCAAACCTACTAGTGCAATGTAAATTGGAAATCTGATACAGATATGGGATCAGGTCTGGTCAAGGAGAATCACTGGGGTGGGTGATGGAATTATTCAAGGAACTGAAGCTCTTGCACAAGGTGTTGCTTTTGGGGTGTCTGGAGTAGTTACAAAGCCTGTAGAGAGTGCCCGAGAGAATGGTGTCTTGGGCCTTGCTCGTGGGCTTGGACATGCTTTTCTAGGATTTGTTGTACAACCAGTGAGTGGGGCATTAGATTTTTTCTCGTTGACTGTTGAAGGAATTGGTGCAAGTTGTTCCAAATGCTTAGAGGTATTCAGTAGCAAGACCACTTACCAAAGAATCAGAAACCCAAGGGCTATCCATGCCGACGGTGTACTTAGAGAGTATTGTGAGAGAGAAGCTACAGGACAGGTACAATTGCCTTTGCTTTTCTGTTAATTTTATGTGCTATATTGACTTTCTTTTCATTTGCATGTAACTCGTCAGTAAAGTATGCACCCTGTACACTTTACAACCATAATTAGGCAATAATTAATCAACCTACCTTCTATATAGATTTTGAAAGTTGAGAGGTGAAATATTGGGCTAACTCTGTGTGACTTAGTGGCTTTGGAGTTCTGAAATTATTACATCTGCAATTCTTGATGTTTCTTCATCTCTCTCTCTTGTTTCTAGATGACACTGTTCCTTGCAGAAGCAAGTCGGCATTTTGGTTGTACTGAAATTTTCAAGGAGCCCTCAAAATTTGCTTGGTCTGATTATTATGAAGAGCATTTTTTTGTTCCTTACAACAGGATTGTTCTAGTGACCAATAAACGAGTCATGCAGCTACAGGTTAGCAAAGGACTCTTATCTGTTGATACCTTATTGATTACGTTTGAAGTCAGTTACCAAACATTAAAAATAAATAAATGGACTGTATGATTTATGTATGCTTGATATCCACTCATGCTTTCTTGTCTTCAATTTAGTGTCTGGCTCGAGACAAGTTGGATAAAAAACCTTGCAAGATTATGTGGGACATTCCATGGGAAGAGCTCATGGCAGTGGAATTGGCAAAGGCAGGATGTAACCAGCCTTCTCACTTGATCCTCCATCTCAAAAATTTTAGGAGATCAGAAAATTTTGTCCGAGTCATCAAGTGTGGAGTTGAAGAATTAGAGGGAAGAGAACCTCAAGCAGTTAGGATCTGTTCAGTAGTACGTAAGATGTGGAAAGCATACGAGTTTGACAGGAAAATCCTAATTCTAAATGTTAGTGGCAATCATAAACTTTAATTTCTTGTGAAAGAGTCTGTTGATATTCTGAATAGTATTTTCCATTCTCAGGTTCCTTCAAGCCAAAGACATGTTTCTTTTGCTTGGAGCGAAGCTGATGGGAGAGAACCACAAACTCCAAACAAATCTACTTTAAAGTTGAGAGGGCTCTCTTCAAATAGTTCTGCATCCGATGAGAGAAGATTTGTTAAACATAGCGTCAACTTTTTGAAGATCTGGAGTAGTGAACAAGAATCAAAAGAGCGATGCACATTGTGCAAAAAACAGGTTTTCTACTAATTACCTTACTGTACTTATTACCATTCAAGTATTTTTTTTTTTTTTTTTCCTTCTCCTGGTAAATTATGCAAGGCATTAGAGATTTTACATTTCTTTAATGCTGCGGACACAATAAAGAAATGTCATTTTGTTTTTCAGGTTATGCAAGATGGTGGATTGTGTAGCATTTGGAGACCTGTTTGCCCAGATGGGTAATTGCATAATCTATTTTCTTTTTCCTCATTTGAGTTCATATGAAGTCATTGCACTTTCTTCTCTTTTACAGAAACCATAACTTTTGCAACTTTCTATAAATTACTTGAAGGACCTGTCTAGTTTCTACTGTGCATGTGTTTTATTGTTGGCCACAACCCCAGTTCGGTCCCAGTTTGGTTTCACTAAAAACCAAATGTTTAGATTTGAATTAAGAGCTTCTTAGAAGTGATAGATTCTATTCTCTTGAAGAGAGCAGATGGAGTATTTGTATAATTTTTCGGTTGCTTGTTGTAGAGGAACTTGATTTAGTTCCAGAAGCTTCCTTGACATTGTTGGTTGACTGGAAAAGGACAGAATATTGATAAAATACAGATGACTAGAGTTAAAAAGCTAATGTGATAAAAGGGTGGAGGGTAGATCTTATTAGGTTCAATTCCTATTGTTCTTGTACAGTACAACCCAGGAAAATAATGCCTTCGTAAGTTGTGAGCTTAACTTAATTCAAATAAATTAAAACGTGAATCTAAGAGAGGAATCTGAATTCATTTTTCGAGCTTTAGAAAGTATGCTTTTGCAACATCTGATACTTCTAGTGTGCTCAATATCATACATGAAACTTTAAAATGGCTTTGTTTCCTTCAGGTATGTGTCGATTGGGGACATTGCTCGTGTTGGTAGCCATCCTCCAAATGTTGCTGCTGTTTATCGTAATATTGACAGATTGTTTGCTCTTCCAGTGGGTTATGACCTGGTAAGAAATTTATTGTCAATTACAATAATATGACAAACTTTAATAGCACTATCTTTTGCACGTTCTACCTTTTATGCTTAATGAGGCTATTGCTGCCCAATAGTATTTGAATTGCCAGTTCTCTTCATTTCTAGCTAGCAAGTGAAACATACTATATGTGAGACATCATTTTGTTGATATATAAGACACAATTGAGATTTGAAAAGAGAGACTGGAAACTTGATCATGTATCTTCTTATTGTCTGACTGTGTGTATGTGTATGTGTATGTGTATGTGTGTGTGTGTAACCTTTTTTTCTTGCTCATCATAAGCTCATTAGAGATTGAGTTTGTTCACCATTATTCTTAAACCATTTTATCACATCACTCTGGGCAGTTACTGAGCAAATATTTGCATATTATGGTTGATGATTTTATCACTAACATGACTACTAGATCCGTAGGCACTCTGGTTCATTAATTTATAAAACAGAGTAAGACTCTTGTTACATGTGCAGGTATGGAGGAACTGCTTAGATGACTACACAACTCCTGTATCAATTTGGCATCCACGGGCTCCAGAGGGATATGTTTCTCCAGGATGCATCGCCGTTGCCGATTTCACACTGCCAGAACCTGATTCAGTGTACTGTGTGGCTGAATCACTTTCTGAGGAGACGGTATTTGAAGAGCAGAAGGTTTGGTCTGCACCAGATTCATACCCATGGGCTTGTCATATATATCAAGTTCAGAGTGATGCACTTCACTTTGTTTCTCTTAGACAAAAGAAGGAAGAATCTGACTGGAAGCCCATGAGGGTTGTTGATGACCCTCAGCCTCTGCAGCAGTCTTCAGTTTCACAGTGAATATTATCTTCCTATTAGAGTTAGTGCCTTTGGTTTGGGTTGTTTATGAAAGACTATTGCTCAGGATGCATATATTTGGTTTGTACAGTGACAGTAGTCTCTCTTGTCCTGATATTTTTCAAAATTGTATCTTTCATGGTCCGTCCAACATGATAAATAGTTCACCCTCATAAAGATCTCTCACTAGTATGATATATACATGGGAGAAAAAAAAAAAAAAAAAAAAAAAAGATAAACATATGAATGCTCACAAAAAACAGCAAAGTGTCACCTTTTTTTTCCATTGGGGAGCTGGTGTTCGGTAGGTTGGTGAATAGTTTATTTCTGATGGTTTCACCATCACGAACTCTTTGTATGCAACGATTTTGGTTGAAAGAGAAGATTTTGAGGTTGGTGAATTGTTTATTTTTGATGGTATTACCATCATGAACTCTTTGTATACAATGATTTTGGTTGAAAGAGAAGATTTTGAGACTGTAAATGTCTGGTCTTTTATTGAGCAAGAGGCAAGACAATGCAACTAGAAAGAAAATTTATTTCTAGTAATTGAAAAATATTCAATAAGCATATGAACAAAAATTGTAAGATGTCTTGGAATTAAAACCTAAAACGAAGGTAGCAATGGACATAATCGCCAGGTTTGTAAACGAACAATATGAAATATCTCATCATTCTCGTTAACGAAAACTAACATTGAACTAGCATTTCTAGCTTGACCATGGATAGAGTTTAGGGCTCTTGATTGGTTGGCGTTGCATGTTGAGAATAACATAAAGGATGGTGGGTTGGAGGGATTATGGAAGAAGATGATGTGTTTATAAGGTTACCATAGATATATATATATATATATATATATATATATATAATTCTTGCAACTTTTGTCTATAAATAGAAGCAATCTAGCAATTCTTCATTAAAAAGGGGGTTCCCTTTAGAAAGAAAAAGGGAGAAAATAGTCTCTAAGTTGAACATGGAAGAGTAAGAAATACCGAAAATAAAAGTCCTAATTTTGAATTAGGTATACCTATTCGACCTGATTCCCATGAAGTGGTTCATTGGATCTCCTAGCTTAACTTGGCACCTGGAGCATAGACCGCTTCTCGTACACACCCTTGTTTGGCCCCATTTACCTTGTTTCTCTCCATCACGCCATACTCATGGGATTATCTAACCATGCATAATTCGACACTCATGTTTTACAAAATCAAGTGAGGACATGAGCTCGAGTCTCGTTGGCAATTCGAGAACCTATGACTAAACCCCCTCTAACTTTGTCCCTTATAGGAATGTAGGTTGATTGTTTCCTTCCCAGGATATCCAATTTAGTCACCCTTATTTTTGGGAAATAATCACTGTCACTTTTATTTTTCCTCTGCCCTATGTGGCATCATTATTTTTAGGTTTTTGTTAGTGGATTAATGACATGGTATGATCTGAATTTATTATAAAATGCATGGTCAAGATTAAAATAAGGATCTCCATCAAATATATCATCTTATTGTGTAAATGAAAATTTAATTTGCAAAATGATTTTTGTAAATCTATTCTTTTAACAATTATTACTCATGATTTTGTCTTTTATGTTTTTTATGGAGAAAAAATTCTTGCAATTCTTCATCACATTTAGTTGACTTTTTCACAAATTTACATAAGATCTTAATTTTAACAACCATAACATCTTATTGAGCAGTTGCATGTAACTACTTTTATAATTATGTGAGACTCATATGTAAAATGTATATAGTGTATGTGTGAGTGACTATAACTTTTATAAGAAATAATTTTCCATAATTTTGGGATTCTAGATTTTTTTTTTTTTTTTGAAAATTTTGTAATATGAATCAATTGAGTGATTTTTTTTTTTTTTTTTTTTTTTGCCATATTTCCTCTAAAGATCAATGCCTATGGATCTAGTACTATCTAGTAGTTGTATTTTTTTTCTTCCCCCTTTTTGAGAGGAAGTTGAATTAAAACATATGAATAATTTTTTTTTGACAAACAAAAATATCTAGACCTCTTCGAATATCTGATTATTTTTTTAAATGTCTGTAGTTTCTTTGTCCCACATGCACTAGGTTATTATATGGAAGAATCTCGTGAGGATAATTTCATGGATATCATAAAATTTTAGAAACCACTAAACCAGAGGTTAAACATTGAATAATTAAATACCGTTTAAGTTTAACAATGCCATTTTAGAAGATAATTAAGGTCTATAAATAAATAAGTGCATCAGCATGACCTGTAAATCAAAGAGAAATCTCACACACACGCATGGGTCCCCCGAGTTTGTCGGCAAAAACAAACATTAATTAGCAATGACACAGACTTTCGTATAATTTACAAGATTGCCATTACCCGCCATCCACCTCTCTTAACTTTATTCAACTAACAAACATTTTCTCTCTTTCTGAGCTGTACCATTCCGATCGGACACAAACAACCACTCACTCTCTCACTCACTCTCAATCCCTATTTCTCTCTTCGTTCAACGTAAAAAATGGAGGGTCTGATCAAAGGCTTGATCGACGTGGCACTCGGCCACGACAACAACAACAACAACAACAACAACAACAATAACGACGAACAACCTGGCCCACATGACCGGGACGAGCAGTCCAGATCCACTTGGGCGCAAGTTAGCAACAACAAACTCCCCCGTCTATTTTCTTTTTTAATTACTCTACTGCCACTGACTGTTGCTAAACTGCGCAGGTGGTGACCGGGGAGCAAGATAACGACGAGGAAGACGACGATAGGCGTAGCGGTCATCGCACTCATCATGCTTCTTCTAATCAGAATCGTTGGAATAGACAGGTTTATATTCCCATTCCCATTTTCCTTTCTTTTTTTTTTTTTCTTTTTATTGGATTCTCGTTTCTGTTTTTTTGGGATTTGAATTTCAGTGGAATTGAAATGAAATGAAATGTGATTTTGCAGGAAAACGCTGAATTGGGGAATGAGGAGTGGAGGGTCTCCAGTTCAAGACCTTCCAGATCGCCCCAATACCCAAAGGTGATTTTTTTTTTTTTTTTTTTTTTGAGTATTAGGGTTTATCTCTGATTTGCAATTTTACATTGCATTGATTAAGGCTACGTTTGGGATTCGCTTATTTTGTTGAAATTGAAAATTTTTTGTTGAAAATACAGTTAAAAGATAGCTGAAATAATACTGTGACACTCATGAATAGTATAAAAAAGTATCAAAAAGTACGATGGTACTTATAAATAGCAGCAAAAATAAGTTAAAATAATAAAATAAGTTGGCAAAAATAATTTTTGCCAAACGCACACTAAATAATATGTGTGATGGCAAGTGCTTTCCACCAAATAGGTCATGGCTTTGAGTCTAGGAATCGGCCTCTCCATACCCCACAAAAAGTGGGAGCTTTGTGCACTGGATATGAACTTTATTGATTAGATTAAATATTAAGTGGTTAAATGGAATTTAAATTTTCCTCAAAACGAAAAGAAAAAGAGATTTAGGTGGCAGTTCAAATGGCCATCAATGTGTATTTTGTTTAGATGACTCAATATATTTTTGATTGGTTAGTTACACACTATTTCTATGGATCTTGAATCCACGATCTTACCCTCCACCTAGAACTTATAAGGGGAGGAGGTGCTAGTTGAGTTGGAGCTAATTGGCATTTAGATGACTCAAGATAACTTGTTAATAATTTTTTAAGCAGGTCGTGTAATTATACATATGAATAGTTATTTGAGTCATCATGTAATTGGTTGGTGGAACTTTTTTCTTTCAAATTAGTTTGAAGGACAATTCTTCCATAAAATGGGATTTTCGCATCCACCCTCTTACATGGTAGGACTCGGTTTTGGACACACTATATGGGAGTGGTACCTTAAAATGTAATATTTTTTTGAAGATATAAATGATGAAGTCCAAAATACCCTTGTAAGAAGTTTTATATCAAAGTAGCTGGTGAACTACCTGATTTCAAGCACATTACTATGCTACTTGGTTTTTACAATAAATTTAGCAACTGTGTAAGATCATGTGTTATACAAATTGTTTAGTGATGTTTTTTTTTATTTGTATAATTAACAGGTAGGTCTTGGTATTAAACTGCCTTGAAAAGATGAAGTAGAAAGGATACTATGTTTGCTTCTAGAGGAGCTTTACTTTCATTAAACAATTTCATGCAGAGGTCTCTTTTATATATATATATATATATATATATATATATAATTGTGATCCTTGGTGATCCTTATTTGCTATTATGCTGTCATAAAGATTACTTATTTGAAATGATAACATGCCTTTTTAGATTAATCAATAATTAAAAAAAAAAAAAACTCATGCATTAATCATAACAATCAACATAATAGAATCAGTCTCTTTTCTTTCTCATAAATTTTGGATGTCTCTTTAATCTCTCCATAATGTTTATTCTTGTCAACATTTAAATGCAGACTGTGCATGAGGAGTATGGAAAGTATGAAGATGTTGAGCGACAAGGATATAACAAAAACCATTGGAACAAAGAGGTTGATTTTGTTAATCTTATGATTAAAGTAAATATCCTGGAATTAGTTCTTAAGTTATTTAAATTTTTTGGTGGTATTGAACCCAGGAGAATGAAGTAGAGAATAATGAAGGGTGGGAGACTGTTGGAAGAAAGCCTCAAAGGCAACCACACAAGGTTTTTCCTATTCCATTCATTACACTTTGATAAGGCACATTAAAATGCATCTTGGTCCTAGAATAGTATGATCTATGGACAGAATTATCAATTTCTGTGTAGGTTCTGGGGATACACCATTCCTTGTTAAAGTTTCATAATGAGAATTACACATTCTTATAGTTGTATGTGTGAGTTGCCCATGTGTGTACTAGGGTTCTACATGGTTCTCAGGTAGCCACAGACCTGAACCAAATCGACCAATATGGGTGCATATGGTTTGGTTCTTCACTGTAATAGTTTGATTCTAGGTTAAAATCATAAACTCAAACAATTCGGTCTGGTTCTTGGATTAGAGGAGTGGGTTATCCCAACCAACAACATATGATATTAAAACGTGTGGTATCATTTGTATTGATTCTATATTAATAGAATCAATACAAATGATACCACACGTTTTAATATCATATGTTGTTACAATATTGAACAATAGGTGTATAATACTCTAACACTAGGTTTAGAAATATATTTTAAATTTCTATGAAATTAATTAGTTTGTATTGAAGAAATTATCTGGATATGTTAACGATTTAGGCATATAAAGAAGATGTGTTAATTAAGTTATTTTTAGGATATGTATTCCTTTAAATTTTTTTGGCAAGCTTCAAAATTTGATTAATTTGTATTGAGCAAGGATATTTAAATACAATATTCTTAAAGTAAAATAGAAAGAAGCCCTTGGAACCCAACCTAACAAACCGGAAATATTTGGTATGGATTTATTTTGTTTCACAAGTAATTTTTTTCAGTTCTGGGTCCATTTTTTTTTAACCAAATGAGTTCAGTCTGATTCTTATATTCCTCAGAAGCAAATCAAAATGAACTGAGTTGCACCCTTAGTGTACATGAATGCATGTGTTTGTGTCCCCCCCCCCCCCCCCCCCACAACACACACACACACACACACATAGGGAGAGAGAATTGTTGTTAAATTAAAAGGATTTTTTTTTTTTTTTAATAAATTAAAAAAAAAAAAGACTCAAATCAAGTACATGGGAAGTGTAAAAGAAAAGAGAGCTAAAGAAAACAAGCAAGAAAAACAAAATGATAAGCTTGCACCTAAGGAGTCTGTAAAATCGAAAAAGACATTTGAGCACATCATCTGCTCATATAAGGACTTCAAAAACTTTAGCTTAATCATGCTGAGTTCCTGGCCCTTAAAAAATCTCTGATTCATTGATGCCAAATGCACTTCATGAGAGACAATGGGACCACTAACCAAATTCCCTTGCTGTACCTCCTCCCATACCTCTCCAATCAGCTCAACATAAGATCTTTTACTGAATATGGAACCACCCAAGAAAACACCAAACAAACAGAAAATCATGGACCATAAATCCCAAGCCACCTTATGCTACATTTACACATGAAGCACCATTCCATAAGAATAACATCCCTCTTATGTAACTGGTCAGCAGTCAAGATTTTCTGGGGAATCACACACCAAAAAATGAAAGCCACCCTTGGTGGGACGGGAGTTTTCCAGATACACCTCCATGGAAACTAAGACCCACCCCCTGCAAAACCTTGCAAAAGCTTTTCACTTGGAATTCCTTTTGTGAAGAAGGTACCCAAATTAATGTAAAAAATTTATTAGAAAAGGAAAATAGATAGACGCATAAGAGGATATGTACTATCCCTTTTCAAAGAATACAATCACAAAGAGAGAGTCAATAAAATCAAGAAATGACATTGAATGAAGGTTTCCTAGAGCGCGCATCCAGTCACGCAAAGTCTGTAAAATACGCTCTTTGATTACATAAGGGGGATGTGCAACTCCATCAAAGACCCACTTGTTTCTTTCTTACCATAAATTCCACATGACACATAGAGGCAAAGCTCGCCACACCTTCGTTGTTCTATGGCGTTAAAACCATCCTTACCAACACTCCAGCAACTCAACCACAGATTTGGACATCACCCAAGCTAGCCCAAACAATGTGAAGATGAAGGACCATATATCTATTGCCATAGTTCAATGAAGGAGTAGGTGATATATAGACTCACCACTGATTTTACATGTAGAACACCAATCAATTATCAATATGTGCCTCCTGCGAAAGTAGTCAATTTTTAATATTTTCCCAAGGCCTGCAGTCCACACAAAAAATTCCCACCTTTAGTGGGACCTTGACCTACCAGCTGCTCTTTCAAGGAAAAGAAATGCCAGTACAACCCCTAAGGGGAATGTAGTATGTGATCATATGTCAAACACTCCTTTCTTTGAAGGATTTCCATAAGGCTTTCTCTTGACCTAGCGAGGAGGGCAGATTAGCATAGAGCACTTCAAAAAAAAAAAAAAAAGAATCGATTGATTCCAACTCCCAATCCTGAAAATCTAGATAAAGTGAGTGTTCCGATGCCGAACCTCTCCCTTAGATGGGTTGGCTAGATAAGATGCTACTGAGTCCTCCTTGTCCACCGCTAGTGTAAACAGGTCTTGGGAAAATTTCTTAAGCAAGCCCTCCAGGTCTGGGAACAAGTCCTTAAGTGAGTAATCATCATACCAAACGTTTCTCCAAAACCTCACTCTAGAACCATCTTGTACCTCAAACCATTAGAATTTGGAGAAACAATCCTATCCCCCACATATATTCTTCCATAAACAGGCTCCATGTGGACCCTGAATCTGCTGTGTAGTCCAATCTCCCCATCATTCACCATATTTCGTAAAAATTACTCTCCTCCAAAGACGGTATCCTTCCACTCCAAATTTTTAGAGCCATTTCTCTAGAAGAGCTTGGTGAAAAGAACTAAACTTTCTGATACCCAAACTGCCCTCTTGCATAGGGGAGCATAACACATTCCATTCTACCAAATAGAACTTTTTGGTGTCACCAAACCTCCCCATAAGAAGGCCCTTAGAAGTTTCTCCAACTCATTGGTCACATGAGTTTAGGCAATCGGAACAGTGACATAAAATAGGTAGGGATAGAAGATAATGTACTCTTAATCAAGGTCACTCTTCCTATCTTGTATAGGTACACAATTTTTCTATCCTGCTAACTGTTTTCCCACCTTTTCCACAACAGGACACCAAATATTGTTGACTTTAAAAGTAGAACCCAAAGGTAGGCCTATGTAGGTCAGAGGTTTAGTCTGGACACAGCTGCAAAGCAAATAAAAACACAATGAATATGACTAGTTGTTCAAGTGAGGCATCAAAAAATACCAAGCTGTCATCTGTAAAGAGGAGGTGAGAAATATCAATTACTCTTTTGCTATCCATCCCATCTTTAACGCTCATACTCAAACCCCCATCTATTGCTCTTTTGTATCATTCTACTCAAATTCTCCATAATCAAGAGAAAAAACAAAGGGTACAAAGTGTTCCCTTTACTTAGTCCCATGAGATTTTTTTTTTTTGATAAGTTACTTAGTCCCATGAGATTTTGAAGCATCATGTTAAAGAGCCATTAACCATGATGATAACAGAATGGTTGAAATGAAACACTAGATCCATATTGTCCATTTTGTGCCAAAACCACATGCAAAACCAACCATCAATATATGTTTGGTTTCTATTTTGATGTTATATTGTGGTCTTTAGTGAGGCAGCAAGGTGTCATTACCTTGAAAAACAGAGATTTCTGTGGTTTAGTTATGTTGTTTGGCTAGATAATTGGGCATGTTACTGTGAAATAACACCAATCTAGATTGGAATTAATCTGCAAAAATTCTGGCCCAAAGTTGATTTTTGTGTGTGTGTGTGTGTGTGTGTGTGTGTGTGTGGATAAGTTGATGTATATGTAGAAGTCAGGTCAAGAAAGTTGTATAATTTCTCTCTTTACCATATATATAATTGGAACATGACTCTTTGGTGTCCACTTTTTTATACTTCCAAAAATAAACCTATTAATTGAAAATTAATTAATAAAAATTCACAATATCAAAGATATAAAAGTAAATTGAACCATTTAAATCACCTAAGAAATAAGACTTTTTCATGTCCACTTGTTAATACTACCAAAAACTAACCCTATTTACCTAATTCAAAGTGATTTAGTAAAAATCCAAAACAAAAATAAATTGAATAATTCAAAGTCATCACAAAACCCATGACACCATTTACTACTCTTTCTCCAATTTCACATCTCCTTACTTTTAACCATTAATTAAGGGATAATAGCATGTGTGAGGAGGCTAGTTTTAATTAATTGCATTTTTACTATGTTAATCTGAATAGAAACTTGGATTTTCTTGTCATAGTTGAACATGTAGTATCATAAGATGCTGCATACGAGTTTGAAAAGATTTGTTTTTATGGTCAATGTCTCCGTGATTCACTGTGATCAACACATTGACAGATTCAGAAGGATCAATGGCATGGATACAAGCGGCCTCCCAGTGAACAAGAATACTCTGATGAGGTTGAGATTGGTGATAACATAGAACCCTCGGAAGAGGAGCTTGCTGACCTGTCACAAGCTTGCAGCAAGCTCTGGGAACTTGATTTAAACCGTCTAGTACCTGGTAAGGACTATGAAATTGACTGTGGTGAAGGGAAGAAGGTCTACCAAAAGGAAGATATGGCACAAGGAAGCCTATTTAGCCGGCTGAGCGAAGACATATTCAGGAGACCTACTTTCTCTCGTTTCTTTTCTCTTCTAGATAATTATAACCCAGATCAAGGGCACAAAGAAGTTGTCACATCTGAAGAGAGGCAAGAGCAAGCTGCATTCATAGAAGAAATTAGTAGAACTGCACCAATCAAGTACCTTCACAAGTATCTGTCATCCAAAGGAGTTGTACCTGAGAACTATCAAGATTTTAAAAGAATGATGACTAGTCTCTGGTTTGATCTTTATGGCCGAGGTGGTACCTCTGGTTCCTCTTCTGCTTTTGAACATGTATTTGTTGGAGAAATCAAGCAACGTGGTGAACAAGAGGTTTCTGGCTTCCACAACTGGCTTCAGGTTTGTCTTGTTACTTATATTTTCCCTATGTCTGAACAAATTCATGCTTATGTCTGGAATACTATGTTGATTATAAGTTTGACATTTCACACAAACAGAAGTAATTATCAAAATGTAATGGGCAAATTACTTCAACCTCCTTTGAAGTTTCACAAAATGACTCTCTCTTTAAGCATTTTGAGAAATGACACTCCCCCTTATGATTTGACTACTTGGGGTTTGTTTAAATGAGTAGGAATCTTTTCTAAAAATGGAATACTCTGTTAGGGAAGTAACTGAGAGAGTGGGCATGGATTTTTCTGTTGCATTTATAAAAACCTTAAGGGGGAGAGTACATTTTTTGAAAATTTTTGGGGAATTTCATTTCACAAGACTTTAAGGGAGCTTGTTGTAATTTACCCAAATAAAAATAATTAATTGAAGAAAAATGCATTTGTTTGCGAATGCATATGGATATAAATCAAACATTACTTTTTTCTATGGAAAATAATAATTGATTTCTAAGTTAGATGCTTGGAATTGATGATGTATATAGTAAAGGATTAACTTGAAAGAAATTTTCTAGGGCTAATGGTTGTTCTTGTTGTCAATCTTTCATGTTGGCTATCAAGTGGATTTAATTTTCTCTGAAGTTGACTCTAGCCCAGCACCCCAGAATTTATTGACTGTCCTCAATGAAGGGTGAGTGTTAATTTGTGTATTGTTTGTTCTCTCTCCTTGCAGTTTTACCTAGAAGAAGCTAAAGGGAGAGTGGACTATCAAGGTTATATTTTTCCCCGACGACGTGGGCAGACTGTAAGTGACCTTATCCTTTTCTTCCATTTGGATGCTGAGAAATCTGAGGAAAAGAAAACTTGAAGTTTTCCAAAATCAGTTTTAACCTCAACTTTGTTGTGTTATTTCTTTGCTTCTATTGGGCGTAAATTGTATTTTGTCTGCATAAGTTTTATATAGTTTATTCAGGGGTTATTGCATCATGATTTCCTTTAATATTTTGACGGGCTTTGTTTTTCACTGCGAGTGCTCCATATTTGCAATATTATTTCCGGCATTGTGGAAATAAATATTCATATCTGGCATCCATTTGGCATCCCATTTTGAAATAGCAATTTTTAAAATTATATTTTTTATAACCTCACTTTTTTCCAAGGTACAGCCTTTTCAAACAACCCATTTCAAAAAGCTAAAAAATAAGATGCACCAAATGGGCACTAGTACCTTTATGAAATTTTACACTTGCATTACGTTCTTGATTATAATCTGTAAAAAAAGTATAGAATTAGCTCAAGTTATTTTTTAGGAGCAACATATCCAATTATCAGTTGGAAAAATGAAATAGAATCTGTGAAGTTAGGGCATTATACAAAACTTGAGGACAATATGAGTGTAGTTGTATGATGTTGAACCTAAACTACCTTTGTGCTATTGTGCTTAACTTTTACAAGAATAAGAATAGATTTTATGAAATTTTAGTTGCTGCTCATGTGAAGAGGACAGCCCATTTGGCTTATTTTGTCATTCCAACTGAATGGCTTTTGCAAAAAGCCTAATATTGAAAAAAAAAAAATTTCTAGATTGTTTAATATAAACTCATTATTCAAATGCTGTGCAGGCCATACAAGTTTGTATATTTTCCACTTTGTAATTCAAAAATACTTGTTACAAAATACTATTTGGCTTATTAAATCAATAGTGTCTAGAATTTTAAGAAAATGAAGTAGAAAGTTTCCGAACATTTGTTTTGCTCCTCTTTAGAAGACAAGAAATAGATACCGTTTTAGAAGTTAACTCTGTTGCTCTTTAATTAAATGGGATATCTTTTATGTTTTCTGGATGCCATTTTATAAAATTGGCTTATTAATTACACAATACAGGGCTTACGTATTTAATATGATGCATTACTTCAGATGGGTATTAACATTGCTAATACTGATACACTAGTGATTCTATTTTCATTCGTACGAATTCCTCACCATATTCTCCATTTTAGATACAAGTTATTTTTGTTAGTGACAAGGTATCAACCTAATCAATTTAATTTGACAAGCAATATAGTGTGACATAACAGCTGCTGATTACAGGACCAACAAATCTTTATAACATTCTTTTTAGAGCTGAAGCTTTTTTGGATTTTGATATGTTAGGTAGTAAGGAAGCTTTTGATTGTTGTGAATGTGACCACAATTGTGGCAAAACATATTATTGTATTTTTAGGGAATTTATATTCTACATTACAATGTGACCACATCTTGTTTGAAATGTTTCTGTCATTTATTCCAACTTGCAGCCAGACTACGAAACCCAGTTGCTTACAGTTCAGTTTGAGTGGAATGGTGTTCTCAAATCTGTATCAAGCATGTTTGTTGGAGTGAGCCCAGAATTTGAAGTTGCATTATACGCCCTATGTTTCTATATGGGTGGAGAGGATAATTACATTCAGTTGGGTCCATATCCAGTTAATATCAAGTGCTATCGTCTTGGAGATAGAATTGGATCTGTGTTTCCCATAGCAGAGTGTTGAATTTCAGGTAGCAGAAACCGGTTATTTTCCTGCATAGCCATGAGTTACGTGTAAGAGAATACATACCCAGATGATCTAGAGACAGTGAATTAATTAATGGTGTTTGGGATTGTATGATAAAAGTCTATGATGAAAGCACTTATTTTCAATGATTTAGTTATTTGATCAATTGAAACCTTAAGGAACCTATCCTGATATAAAATGGCTTTGCTAAGGATGCTACTTTGTTATCTGCTTTTTCGTCTCACTAAAAAAGCATTATGCTTGATTCTCAGCACTTTGGCATGTAGTGGTGCTTGGTGTGTATTCATGCTGATTTGTCATGTTATGTTATCTTTTTAGCTTCATGTCTGATATTTGACACCTACATTTTGGTCTGTAATGCTTTTAGGATACCAACTACGACTTTTTTTTAATAATTCATTTTTACCTGTTCATATAAACCTGAATGGAATAGAGGAGTCTTAAGGGCAATTTTCCATTGGTCAGTTTCCATGTGGCTGTAAATCTTGCTTCTTCTTTTTTTGCTTTAATAGAGAATAATTATTCTTGGTGTAAGTTTATTTTTCAAGTGGAGGTAGACAAAAAATGTCGAATGGTCTACACAAACTAATACAAATGGGAGTAAGACAAATGAAAAGATTTGATACAGAGGCATTCTATCATGAGATCCCTTTAAAATATCAAATCTTTGATAATATCTTCCCAGAGTGTGATATATGAAGCAGTAAGTCAGAACCGTGCTGTGTGGAAATATCTCCCTTTTAAGTTTGGAGATATCTTCCAAGAGTGTGACATATGCATCTTTATTTTAATTAACTTAGGAAAAGTCTCCTAGAGAGTCCTAGTCCTAGCTCGATTTCATATTTCATGTAATCTGAGAAGGTAAGAGCCTTGAAGGTGACTTTTGGCCCAATTGTATAATCTAGGATAGCAATTGTATAATTCAGGCTCAATATTCCTCATTATAGTCTGCTGGCCCTCCATCAAGTTGAATGTGTTACTAGCCCCATGATATTTCTTCTGCATTTAATATTTATTGTTTATTGTAATGTTATCTTTGGTGATAAGCTTTTTGAATTACCATTCTTGTTCCCCCTTTTGAATTGAGAACTATCCCAACGTCTGGCGAAGGCATGACCTTGTCTGTGCTTTACTAACCTCAGTAACAACATAATAGTTGTCAGCATCTTCAAATTTATTCATACCCTAATAAATCATGATTCATCCTTATGGGCTAAATTTTTTTTTACAACGTTTTCAGACATACCCAAAAAGCAACTAAAATTGTGACTTAAAAAATATGTAAATTAAAACAACTTGTGTATAAAACTATGTAAAACATTACATTATGATTCATCCTTATGATTCAAGTCACAATTTTAGTTGCTTTTTAGGGGTGTAAAACTTTTTAAAATACTTGTGTAATAAATATTGCCCTATCCTTATTAATTGAACATTTGTGCCATTGATGTGTATCTCATGTAGCTTAAACAGGACGTCATGTTTGAATTATTGTTTCTTTTTTCATTGTTCTTATTTGAATCGCTCTTTTATGCTGGACCTTTTTGGAGGTATTGTGGGAAAATAATATTATTTTATTAATAATTATTAAAAATAGTGCCATGGGAAATATATTTTGGGGAGTAATATCTCCGTAAAGTCATAAGTATTGAAATCGTTTTTTAAAAACATGATTTCACCTAAAATTTTGGTAATGTTGCAAGAGGAAAAAAATACTTTTGAAAACATTTTTTTTTATAGTCCAAAAATTATTTTGGAGAATAGCCTATCCATAAGCATTGAAATCATATTTTGAAAACACAATTTCACCTTAAACTTTGGTGATGTGGCTGGAGTTGTCCACCTAAAACACAATCTCACCTATATATATCATGTGTAGTGTTGCCTCCTTTCTTTTTTCCTTTATTTTATATATATGTATGTATATATATATATATATATATATATATATATATATATATATATATATATATCCCTTCTTTTGGGTTTCACATAAAGGCCTGTGCCATTTTAGCTTTAGGCAGTGTTTCTATCTTAAAAGGGAGAGTTTCGCAAAACTTCCCTTTGAAGCTCCGTTTGGATAGGGATGTTTGCGTTTGCGTCTGGACGTTTTTGGCCTTTTTTTTTTTTTTTTAACTAGTGTGTTATGCACTGTTCATTGGCCATGAACAATATTTTTAGCCAATGAACAGTACATAACAATAATAAACAATAAAGAAAAATTATTTTTTTATTGTTTTCAGTTTTCAGCAAAATTAGCAGTATCCAAATGCATATTTGGAATCGCTTTGATAGCAATTCCTATGTGTATTTTCAAGGATTCTTACTTCTTGTTGAAAGATTGCCCAAGGGGATTTTTATATGGTGAAAGTTAATATGTGCAAAACTATCTCACACTGATATCCAAAAAAAAAAAAAACCATCTCACACTCATATGGGATTGATTTGCACTCAATTTGAGAGAGAAAATTTCCATAAACAACTCCACCAACCCTTGTATGTGTGTGTAGGCTCAATAACCTACGTATGCATCCTCGAGGATGCATGCACAAGTATCAAAAAATGTGTGCACAAAGCTAGGGTTTTTAGGGTTTTGAAAGTTATGAAAATAGTTTAAGTTCCTTTTGCATCTTGCTTGACCAGGGTCTCTTAGTAATGGGTTCCTTTAATCTATTCATAGGGGAATGAAGGCTTAAGTTTTTTAGGGTAGAGAAAGAGGTGTCTACATTAACATTAGCACATTGAAGAAAATAGAGACGAGATCTTTTTTCTCAAGAGCCTAGGTCTACTAACATGTAAAGACTAAAAGTCTATATCTAGTTGTGGGACAAAATCGACCTATGCCTTTTTTTAAAAAACAATCCAGCATTTTAACTCATTTTTCAAATTAATTAGAGAAATATCCCTCTTTTGAAACTTGATTTTCTCAAAATCGAGTTAAGCCCTATAGTGGCGTTTTTAAAGAGTCTATAATGACATTTTCAGGACCTATAGTGGCGTTTTGGAACTCAATCTTCATAAACTCGAGTTATAGGTAAAAAAAATAAAAAAAATTTGCCTATAACTCGAATTCATGGAGCTCGAGTTTCAAAACACTCCTATAAGTCTTTAAACGTCACTATAGGCTCCTTAAAATGCCATATAGGGCTCCAAAATTTTTTTTTAAAACTCGATTTTTAGAAAATCGAATTACAAAAGAGGAGCATTTCCCTAATTAGTTTGAGAAAGGGGGCAAAATGCCACTTTTTTTGCACGAAAAAGGCATTTGCCCATTTTGTCCTCTAATTGTGTGAAAAACTGTACAAGAGACTAGTTTTATATAGAAAAATACGAGTACTGTATAAGTAATAAAAGTGCAATATACAAGTAAACTATAATGGATTGTATCCTAACACTTTTATTAATAAACTATTGCTGATTAAGAGCATTCTCGTTAGAGCATTCCCATCAAGGATTGTAAAAAATTTAGCATTTACAATCACAAAACATCACTTTTTCAATTTTAACACCTCATTTTACAATATACCACACATCAAAACTTCTATTTTTTTTATAACTTTATTTAAATATTATTTATTTATAATTTTTTATTCCTTTTTTGTTTTTATTTTTTTCATCCTTCGTTTCTCTGGTCTCCGTCTCTCCCTCTCGGTCTCACTGTATCTCCCTCTCTCCCTCTCGATGACCCACGCCTACGAGACCGATCAAGTCGACGATCCACACCGGTCAAGTCGACGATCCACGCCGGTCACGTCGATGATCCACGAACCCAGACCCACGAACCCAGACCCATCAACTCATACCCATGAACCCAGACCCACAAAATCGCCAGAGCACAACGCCGAAGCACATCAGACCACGACCCAAAACGCCAAATCCATAACCCACACAACCACCGCTGAATCTAACATCAAATCACAAACTTAAAAAAAAAAAAAAAAAAAAAAAAACCACTGCAATAGAGATCGGCTTGGCTTGATGCTCCGGCCTGGATTTCGTCGAAGAGGGAGGCAGAGACGTCGAGCAGAGGGAGAGAGAGAGTAGAGAAATGGGAGCAAGAATGAGAAACGGAAGAAACGGAAATGAGAGAGAGAGAAAAGAAAGTCCGGATGAGAAAGAAGCCAAGAGAGAATATAAAATGATTTTTTTTTTTACAATCTTGCTACAGTGGGCTGCTAGAGATAGCAGTCCACTGTAGACGAATTGCAAAATTTATAAGATATAAAAGCTTTGATGGGGAATGTTTTTTAACTTTTATAGCATTTAGCATGCTAAAATTTAGCATTTTTACCATTTGGCATTCTTAAGAGCATTCTCATTAAGAATGCTCTTAAGAATGCCAAATGGTAAAATACTTATACAATACGAGTATTGTATAAGTAATAAAAGTGCAATATACAAGTAAACTATAATGGATTTAGTCCGTTTGGATTGTATCCTAACACTTTTATTAATAAACTATTGCTGATTAAGGCCAATCTAGCTTCCTTATAGTCGCATTCATACACACAAATCACTTCAAATTTGATTGAAGAAAGTAGATACAAATCAAGAATCTAGTCACTGTGTGGGATGTCGGTTAAATACATAGCTCATATAGCTGAGTACATTGAAAGCAAAAAGTTTGATGGAATAGTAAGTGGGACCTAACTCCTAAGTAATACAGAAAAGAAAAAGATAATTTCGAATCTTTTGCCGCTTGACGTCATTAGTTTGGTCTTTATAGGAAGTTTCATTGAGCTTAGCGGTGGCCACGTACTTTTAAGCCACCGTTGCAGTTTTTGTGGAAAATGTGAAACCTTATCTTTTTAATTTTCTCTCTCGAGATTTATGGGAAGACTAGGACAGAAAAATGAGAAAAAAAAAAAGTGAGGAAAATGAAGAATTGGACATGTACATGTTTTCGAAGGGAATTGATTAACGATCGAGAAGCCAAATTAAAATGTAAAGGAAAAGCATTACTTCCTACTGAAAGTGAAATACGAATCATGTGTTCTAACCAGAATCGGAAGCATATTTGCATTGTCGGGCCCATAATTATACTGAACATTCCCATTGGCTGATTTAAGTTGAAGTGTTTGCTAGTGAGAGAAAACATTGCACTGCTTAATGTTTAATAATATTTGCTAATTTGAATGACTTTCCTACCAAACAAAAAATAATAAGAAGTCATGGCCAATCACAATACTGTGCTATGAATCAATGTACACCATCGATCATGTGCAAACTTTGCTCATAAGCAAAGTGGTGGGCTCAATATTTGCCGGAACAAACAAGGGCAGCTTCTCTTTCTCCATCATAGTATATTATTTGAACCCAAATAAGGAGAAACCAGTGGGATCATTTACACGGTTAAGTAACATTAAAAAATGGAATAGAGGTCACTCTCTGCCTTTCATTAATTGTAAAGCTCTAATTTCTAACGCGCATGAAAAATTGTGGGAGTGGGATCACCTTCCATTCATCTGTCTTTGTCTCTCTCTCGCTCTCTCACACGCGTACACATACAAATTTGAATTCAAGTGCGAAGAAGTGAGAGCAAGTTGCAACTTTCTTGGTAAATGTATTAGTCTCTCTGTCTCTTGGTGAGAAGTTAACGGTCATGAAGAAACTTTAGATGATGGTGACTAATTATGCAATTGAATTTTGGAGGAGGCAAGAAATAGTGTTCATTTGCCTGCACTACAGTTTTCACACACGCACTTGAACACATGCAAGTTGTTAATATTGTCCTCTTGCAACCAAAATTAATGTCCCAACAAATTATGCAAGCTGCTTCCCAATCCATCGTCTGAGCAGGTTAATATTGTTTGAAACGAATTCATTTCAAACCCACAAAAAACACCTCACTGCTGCATGCCCTTCCTAAACATGGTCACATGCCTCTTCTTTGCATCCTAGCCACGCATCCATCCAGTTTTGAGAGAGAGAGTTATTCCTAACATGTGACGTGCACACCCAAACTAGTCTGGGTGTGCACGTCACATGTTAGGAATGGATTATTTCATTAAAGGTACATAGGGTGTACATTTCATCACCATTAACATACTTGTTATCTACGTAATAAAATCTGTATTGATAAGCCATCTCGTAGGATAAGCATCCTGAGCCAGGTGAGGTTATTTCTTTTGATATAGGTAGACTAGGAGGAAGAAAGAGTGAAGTTTGAAATACAGACTTAGAGTATACCACATAAAATGCTATTATTATTAGACTATCACTTAAATTCCTTAGCCAAGTGAGCTCCGATTATATATCTTTGGATTAGCTCTCTGATGAAAAGCTATATATTGAAAATTGACAAAAATACAATTATATATACTTAAAAGAAGAAGAAGAGAGAATCATTAGAAAACTCTACCTAAATAAATAAACTAATAAATTAACGAAAGGAAAATTCTTAGTTTATATTGTACTAGCTATGTAAACTTACATTGTAGACGCATATATAAAATGTGTATTATGTTGTACACATTTGCAAAAAGTGTACATTAAATATACATTTTAGGTATCTATAATGTAAATTAAATTGCTAATACAGTATAAACCTATACAAGTCCTTAAGAAAAAGTAACCGATCCATATGTAGATAGGCTTTGTGTACAATGGCATAACTCATTTAGTCGATTATGTTTGTGAGAACGCAGGGCAATGACTAGCTCCATATATCGCACTTAGCCGCGTACCAAAAAGTCAAAGTTTTTAGGTTAGAGTATGTTGGCCTAATAACACATACCAATGTCTAGCGTAGAGAGACCGATACCTAAAATTTTAATTCAAAATGATACTCCGTCAAAACAGTACTGACTTCTTGTATCTTAAATTGCTGCTACCAAAAACAGTGGTCCTATACGACTCAGCAAAACTACCCTGCAAAACCTTTTCCTCCAAAAAATAAAAGAGAGAGTTTTCATAAAATAATGATAATAATAGTGATCATTTGAGTTCTTTTGTTCTTGCTTAGTTAAGGCCTTCCCAAAGTTCGCCTTCAATTGCCTATAATGACATTTTTCATGAGCATACTAAACATATTGTTCTTAATTTTTAAATATTAAAGTTATTGTTCTTTGTGAGAAGAATTTCTGCATCATAAAAGAAAAAACCTAATACTTACCCTTTAAATGCATAAATAGAATTTCTCCAAAATAAAAAGATGTATAGACAAGAGAATGACATTTAAACTAGTGATGGTAACGGAGCGGGTTTCCTATTCCCTGCCCCCACTCCACTCCCTCTTTGGGGCAGGTTTTTTTTTTTTTTTTTGGTGTTTTCATCCTGTTCTAGCAGGTACCCATGGGTACCCATCCTGCCATACTTAAGTTTTCTATATACAAAATTTAATAAAATTTTATTTAGAATACATTAAATTAAAACTCATAAAACATTTCAAAAAAAGTTATAACATTATAAAACCTCCTCAAAGCATAACAATACAACAATTCAAATATTAAGAAACACAAAAACAAGTCATACATAACAATACAGCAACTAAAATATATAAACAATTTAAATCTTAAAATATAAAAAATATAAATTCAATAATACAAAATCAAAAAAATCATAAATTTAAAGTTTAAAAACAATATTTTTTTAATCATTTAAAAAAAATGGAAATGAGCGGGGCTGGTATGGGGGGGGGGGGGGGGGGGGGGGTGGGGAATTGTCAACATGTTAAACTCCGTCCCGCCTCATTATCTATACAAGGCGGGTAAAACTCATCCATTAAGGACAAGTAAAACAAGTACGCATAGGAACCGATTTAAATTATGTCATCCTTATTTAAACTGCTTTGTGGTAGGAACCGATTTAAATTATGCCATCCTTATTTAAACTGCTTTGTGGTTGATTCCATGAACTTCATGTCACATACATTGCCATGGGACAAACCTTCCGCTTATAACTATGTAGTTAGGCAACGGCTCTAAGCATGGCATGCACAAGTAAAATTGTAATCAAATTTCATAAACATAATATTTTATTATCTATGATGTCCATTCTAAGATTACTTTAATCTCTCATATCTAAAAATCAAATTAAAAATTAAATTTTATTTAATTTGAGATTTAGAATAAAAAAAAGTAAATAAAGTTATATGAAAATAAGCATCCTGACAGCTAGCCTTTAAAAATTAGAGGCATCCTCCAATTTTGCTCGACCTATTTACAAATTAAAAAGCATAAAAGACTTTGCCATGATTCATGTCCCATCAATCGTGTATTTAAACAATCATATGCTTCAAAATAAGTGATATGAAGAGAAATGTAGACATCTAAACGCATGAGTTTTGAGTTTTGACTATCAGCGAGGGCTATGAGGAATTGGTCAAGAGATTACCTTTCTAATGGAGCCAATAAAGCCAATGTTGGCAAAATGTGCATTGTAAGCTAGTGGGGAAGTAAAGACCAAAAAAGCGTGTAGATTGAAATTTGAATAGATCATTGCAGAGATACTACTAGAAAATCCAAAATAGAAAAAAAGAAAATAATAATAATGCAAAGACTTCATTACAACCACATGCTTTTCTCAATTGCCTATCTTTCTTATCCTAAGCAAACCAAAACCAAGAAATTTCTTGCAAATAGTATGATTTTTTTTCATCCACAAAAGCATTGAGTAGGACAGGACATTAAAGAAAACGAAAAAAACGAGAAGCTAGCGTATTTTGTAGAATTTAGCCACAGCACGGCAAAATAAACCACCCACTAGTTATAAGACAGACAAATATGGTTGAAAATTTGATAATATTTAGTTCATAATATTTTTTTTCTTTTTTTCTTTTTTCACTAACAACGGTCCATAATTTCTTTCTATCACTCGTTTGGGAGATAATATTTAAGGTCTGTTTTTTTTGGGTTGGGGGGGGGGGGGGGGGGGAAGGTCTTGGGACACCACTTAATGCAAAATATTAAGCTCAAAGATTTGAATTTTTAAACCCTAATATTAAATTCTCAAATATTTTATTTTTCTTCTATATTAGACTCCTACTCATACATGAGTAGTAAAACTCTCTGCCGAATATGATACATGAAGCAACATAGAATATTTTACATAACAGAATTAATTATTATCTAGAATTAATAATATAAGGGGGCTTGAAGAGAACCTGAGTGTTACATATAGATATTATTTGCTACTTTCTAGAGACTTTAATCATTCAAAAATATGCTTTAAGGGCCACTCCCACCCACTTTAAACAAGTGGATAGTTAAACTCAGTAAGATATTATTTGCAGCAGTGAAATCAAAATATCATGGGGTTTGCATCACTTCAAGATATTTCATGCTCTCTGAATATTATGTCGGTCTAACCGTGTAAGGACTAATGCTTTATTTGTCTAGTGCTAGACATATATGGCAACCAATAATACGGTTGGGATAGCATCTCATAATAATGATATATTCTTAAGCTCCATTCTAATTGAAAGGAAGATTAAAGATGAGGGAATGGAAATGAAAATCAAAATATTGCATAAGAAATAGGTTCCTTCAATAGCCAATTTTGTAATTTTTCTCCCCTTTGTCTTGTACTTTACAAGAAGGAAACTTGGCGTAATAATAAAGCCATTAAAGATGAAACTTCTAAGCAAAATCCTATAATTAAAAAAAAAATTAAATAGAAATAAATCCTATAAATTTTCATTTTGATAAGAACGAGTGTAGTAATAACAACGAATTATGAAAATGACTTTAATTGAAAAGGGAACCTGACTAAATTTGATTTCTTTTTTGCACTTTTTCCCTTTCAAACTAGAGCCCACCAACATTGTCTCCTTCAGAAGTCTAGTCATGAGTTTCCTTTAATAAATATACACACATCCACCTTCAATTCATTCATTCCCACATCTCTCTTTTCCTTCTTTCAGTCCTCAAAAAACCAAGAAGAAAAAAGATGACTCTAACATTACGTTCTTCAACTTCGTTTATTAATCTTAGAGACACAAATTGCCTGAAAACTCCTGTGGAGTCCTTTGGCACAATTTGCTTTGCACAAATTAAGCCATCAAGGGGTATCCGGGTGAAGAATTCAATGACGCAAGAAGCAGAGTTCTTGAGCACAGAAGGGTGGAGAAATGAGAAGCGAGAGAAGCTTCATACACTCTCTGGTGTTCGTCATAATAATAATAAAGATGATTCCAGGGTGCCTGTGTTTGTGATGCTACCACTTGACACAGTAACACATGGAGGGCACTTGAACAAGCCACGAGCAATGAATGCTAGTTTGATGGCCTTGAAAAGTGCAGGAGTTGAAGGAGTTATGGTCGATGCTTGGTGGGGTTTGGTGGAGAGAGATGGACCTCTCAAGTACAACTGGGAAGGCTATGCTGAGCTTGTGCAGATGGTTCAAAGGCATGGCTTGAAGCTTCAAGTTGTTATGTCTTTTCATCAGTGTGGAGGAAATGTTGGAGACTCTTGCAGGTATATATTTTTCCCACTTCAATTGATTTTCATATTATTTGGATATATTCCATATTTCATGCAATACAATTTCATATCTCGAATTCCTCACTTGTAAATTTAAGTCCAATAAATTTGTGTTAGTCTGGTTGAATCCTACATTTTCAATACCAAAGTTGGGTTACTTCCCAGTTTACGTGTAATGGGTTTTGGTTTAATTAATCATTTCTTCTTCGAGACCTAGTTAAAAATTTTAACATCCACTTTTTTTCTTGAATTTTCAGTATTCCATTGCCCCCATGGGTGCTAGAAGAAATCAGCTGGAACCCTGACCTTGTGTACACAGACAGATCAGGAAGGAGGAATCCCGAGTACATATCCTTGGGTTGTGATTCACTGCCTGTTCTAGGAGGAAGAACACCCGTTCAGGTCTACTCCGACTACATGAGGAGCTTCCGCGACAGTTTTAGCGAATACTTGGGCGATGTTATTGTGGTAAGCAATCCATCTACAATCATATAAACACATGTTGTCTGTACTAATTGTTGTGGAAATAGTGAATTAGACAGTTCAAATGTAGGGAAAATAATCAAAATATTGACATCTTTGTGAAATTGTTCCACCAGAACATACCAAATAAGAACCTCTACCTTTCTTTTTACTCATTTAGTACAGGTTAAAGAAAAATCAGTCTACCCAAAAAAAAAAAATGGAAAAAAGTTTACAGATTTTCACGGACTTATCATACTGAGCACATAAATAGATACCCAGTCTCTCACACGCGCGCGACTGTTACAACCGAAAATTACTCATAAATAAAATAAAGATAAAGTTTAGTTACAAAATTAGCTGTAATCAATAAAATAAATATTACTATATATTTTGAAAATTTTATGATTAAATTACATGTTTTTTACGCTCATAATATACATGTCAAATTTTGTGTCGATTGAATATTATTTACTATATAATCTATAAACTTATATTTTATACATAATTTTAAACTATAGAAACTTACCATTTAAACAGTTTATTGATGATATAATTATTAATCTTTAATCTTCTAGAAATTTTACAAATATGGAGAATATAAAAAAAATGTAATCCAATGGTGAATTTATCAAAATTTGCCTCTAATAAAAAAATATTGAGTAAAGTTATAGTATAAGATTACAACAAATTTTATAACTAAACTTTTTCCATAAAATAAATTGGAAAATTTATAATTTAACAGTGAACACTGTTACAAACAAGTCCTTTCTTTGGTCTTGACTCTAAACAGGATCTGTTTACCAAAAGCCTCAATCCTTTTCCCATTAAAGTAATACTTAAAAAATAAACAAACAAACATATATAATTAATTCTTGTAACTCAGTCATGCTTAAAAAAGATTTAGTTCGTGGGATAAGAATGGAGCATACCTGAACAGTACATACCACAGGAGGGGAAAAAAAGAATCAGAAAGAAGTACAAAGCAACTAATTAAACTTCTCTGCATTTAATCATTCACAAAATTAAGCTCTGAGCCTCTGACCCATCCAGATGGTGGACTACCTGTATAATTAAAACACCATATAATTTTTGCTTAATCAAAGTCCTATTTTCCAACTGTGCAAGTAAAGAAATTATTCCTTCAGAACTTAAATTGAAGTTCTTTTGCAGGAAATCCAAGTGGGATTGGGTCCTTGTGGAGAGCTCAGATATCCATCTTATCCAGAAAGCAATGGAACTTGGAAGTTTCCTGGAATTGGTGAATTCCAAAGCTATGACAAGGTAGTTGTTGCAAACTTAGACTAATTAAAAACTAAAATTAAAATTAAAGGTAGAACACAAAAACGCCCCAAAAATTTTAGACTTAAGGCTTTGTTATTATTGTTGTTGGCAGTGGGCCTAAATCGCTCATATATAAAATAGCCATGATTGATGAATCATGGGTCTCTTTGTGATCACCAACTACTAACATGTTACTCAAAGGAGAAAATTTGGCTATAAACTTGGTTGTGGCCATTAGCTACAACTCCAACTAAAAAAATTAGCATTTTTATTTATTCTGAAAATCTAACCATTAAATTGTATATTTTTTTATGTTCTTAACAAGCATGTCAAATTTCGTACTTATGTTAGTTACTATTCAATCTATAAAATTATTTTTTATACATAATTTTAAACTATAAAAACTTGAAATTTAAAATTTTTTATTGACCACATAATTATTAATTTTTTATCTTTTAGAAATTTTGCAAACACAAAGGATATAAGAAAAAAAATGTAATCCAATGGTGGATTTGTTAAAATTCACATCCAATAAAAAAATATTGAGTGGAGTCATAGTTTGTAGCCAAACTTTGTTCTCAACCAAGAAATCAACATATCAAAAAGAGAATAGAGAATTTGGGATTATGTATTTTTTCTCAAACAAGCTTCTATGTCATACAGTATATGAGAGCTTCTCTGGCAGCAACAGCAGAGGCAGTCGGGAAGAAAGACTGGGGAATAAGTGGACCCCATGATGCAGGCCAATACAATCAATTTCCTGAAGATACTGGATTTTTCCGCAGGGAAGGAACATGGAGCAGTGAGTATGGGAAATTCTTCCTAGAGTGGTATTCTGGAAAGCTAATACAACACGGTGATAAAATCCTTGCTGCCGCAGAAGGATTGTTTCAGGGAACTGGCGCAAAACTTTCTGGGAAAGTTGCCGGAATTCACTGGCATTATAGAACAAGGTCCCATGCAGCTGAATTAACCGCGGGATACTACAACACTAGGCATCATGATGGTTATCTTCCAATAGCACGAATGCTAGCCAAACATAGAGTTATACTTAACTTCACTTGCATGGAAATGAAAGACGGAGAACAGCCTCAACATGCAAATTGTTCACCAGAAGGGCTGGTTCGGCAAGTAAAGATGGCAACAAGAGATGCTGGAATAGAACTTGCTGGGGAGAATGCTCTGGAGAGGTATGATGCAAGTGCATATGGACAAGTTTTGACAACAAGTAGGTCAGATTCTGGAAATGGATTGAGCGCATTCACGTATTTAAGAATGAATAAGAGGTTATTCGAAGAGGAGAATTGGCGGCAGCTTGTTCAGTTTGTAAAAAACATGTCAGATGGTGGTCGAAACACAAAGTTTGCTGAGTCCGACTCCCGTGGGACTGACATTTACGTTGGATTCATCAAAGAGAAGAATGTGAAGAATATTAAAGAGCTTGCTCTTGTTTAAAAAGTATGTCTTGCATGTTTATTTGTAACAATACAGAGTGTTAATAATGTAAAGAAAAAGGGAAAAATAGGGGGAAAATCATGATATAAGGCACTATAACTTTAGTCTCATATGCTTAAATTTGAGATTGTTAAAGACAAGAATAGCAACTCTGTGTCTATATCTCATCGTCATGAATGGAGAATTAAAGCTTTTGTTAGCTAATTTCTCCAAATCCAGTGTATTACATCTGGAATTTCTGAATTTGTTCACCAAGGGATTTTAGCATGAACCTTGGAGCAGAAGTTGTGTTACAGAGTATCCTATTAAATATATTGTTTCTTTAAATTCTGAGCGCTTAATTTAAAGGCAAACAGAATCTTGCATCAAATTTCTCATTTCCGTATGTATGGTTATTAGGTGATATATGCATACATTATAAGGTACTTATACTGCATCTAGTTTCAATCATTACAAAGTTCTAATCTGATGGGGAAAAGGGGTGACAGGGACAGGTCCCCATCTCCCACATGCTTTCCCCAATCCAAAGCTCCCCCCTCTCCCCTCTCTAATGTATATCTCACCTCCTAAATCCCCCTCCTTTTTTTCGTTTGAGTTGAGCAAAATATCAGATGCCCACCTCTGTCAAATTCTGAGGAAGTTCAGCGAGCAATATATATGATTAAGAGAACAACAAAAGAATTACATCTTACACACATCATATGAAACCACAGCCGCCCTTCATGAACCCTGTATACTGCTCATAGTCTATCCATAGTCTAAAAGTCAGTTGAGAAATATTTATCTTACCTATGGGTACTTTTAGGAAGTATTGTAAAAGAAGATTTTCAAAATCCATGTGGTTAAGGCCAATGAGCTCTAACTCAACTGACACCTTCTCCCCTTACAAATGCTAGGTGCAAGGTGAGGTCATGGATTCATGACCCATTGGATGCGTGTAACGAACCCAAAAAAAACAATAATCCATGTACTTGAGACAAAAATATTGTGATGAAAATCCCTGTGCCAGACAAAAAAATAATGTGATGAAGAAGGTTGTTGATGGCTTAAATAGCATATCACTTTAACATATATTAACATATTTCTAAAGACCCTTTTTCTTATTAAATTTTGCATATGAGCTCAGGCACTTGTAAGACACCTAGTCAGTGTCGGTAAAAGCGCGGGGCACAATTAAGCATGCGCCTAATTGAAGTGAAGTGCACATTTAAAAATAATAATTTAATAAATTTAAAAAATATATATATTAATGGGCAATACATCAACCAAATTATCATATAAATTGAAATGAAACATTTTCTATAATTCATATAACATTTATATAAGCCCTACTGTCGCAATTTTAACACAAATTGCAAGTCAAGTCATTTTTTATTTCTAGGATCGCTAGATATGAATAATTCCATGTGATATCCTTTATTAAATCTCTGGTAGCCATAATGCCCTATGACTGATTATTAATATTAGTTAATAATTTAACCAATTAATGACTAAATCTAGAAGAATTAGTCAATATAAGTCTAAGACTACTAAAGTAATTGAACAATTACCACAAATATATTATATCATACTTTTTTTTTCATGAATGAGCTAAGAATTTCAGAACCTAGCAGTCTGATAATTGATAACAAGCAAATATTCAAAGAGAAAAAAATAAAATAAAATAAGAAGAAGAAGTTGGGTGGGTTACTATTCAGGGGAGAAAAAACCAAGAAAAATTACAAATAAAACTAGAGAGGAAGGGTTTCAGAACAAGTTACACTCAAACTATATTTTTTGTTAAGTAAGTTACACTAAATATATGTCAAATCAATAGTTTATATCATTAATGTTAATAATTTAGTTTTGGTTTTTTTTTTTTTTTTTAAGTGCAAAAAACACGGTTTGAGCTTTTTGAAAAAGTGCAAAAAAGCGCGCCTAAAGCATGCCTCTTTGAATGCGCCTCTCTTCAGAGCCTCTCTTTAGAGGTAAAAAGTGTTGGAGCCTCAAGGCTTTGCACTTAAGTGCGCTTTTACCAACACTGCACCCAAAGACCATTAACCTACTCAACAGTTTAGCCAATGACCATATGGATAGAAACACAACACAGTTAAGCCATTTTCCCCAATAGAATTGTAAACATTTATGATAAATTCAATGTTAAACCATAAAGTAAAAAATTAAAAATTATACATTTATATTTAAAGAAATCTTTAAATTAACTCAATGTTGGGCCATAGTCTCTACAATCAACAACAATTAGGTAATTGGTGAAAAAGCATAGGCATGAATTGTTTCTAACATTTCTTAGGGGAGGAAAATCACTCATTAAAATAGTTACTAAATCTTGCCAGTAGAAGATGTGTACCCACAAAGTGAGGTTAACACATAAGGTTTTAGAATCAACATCTACAGTAAAATGCAACCCTCAAGGATAACATAAGCAAACATGAACATACACTTCTAAGGGTCGCACAGGGATTGTTTACACCAAATGTCTGAATACCTAAAACAATTGACGGTTGACTAAATCCCGCTTTAAGTTTGAAATTCCTTCCTTCCACCCTCTTGATGCTGGGACATTCACCAAGCACCTGAATATGCCAAGATTCAAACAGCTCTTAAGAGGTTTGAATAAAAATGATTAATGATAATTGGAATCGACAAACCATCCAACAAACTTCTTGTGGACCTCAATGCTTTTAGGATAGGTGCATAAAGAAAAATGATGCATTACAGGGCTATCAGAATAAATAAAAAATAAACTATTGTAATTAGATGCAAGAGGAATATTAAAGCAAGATAAGATTTTCCAAAAAGTAAACATAATTGATAATTCATCACCCTTAGGTGGTTACAATAAATTTATCTGTCTTAACTACAATATTATATATCTTATTTTATCATTTGTGTTCAAGACATAAGTAAACATCCAGACTTTCAAGTTTCAACCATTAGATCCTTTCAAAGCATCTTGATTTGTAATTTATTAAAGATCCTAACCTCAAAACTCTATGATCTTACATAAATCTTGAGATGCCAGTATAGCATGACTATGTCACCACCAACATTGCCACAACCACAAACAAACTCTCAACTAAAGAGAAATTTCATTCTTAAAAGTTTTGCTCCCAAGAAAAACAACACCCTTCTCATTAAACTTAGGACCTTCCCTGCTATTTTTAAGGAAGTCGAAACACATCCTTTTGGGATGATATCAAACTAAACAAACAAAAATGCATCGAACAAAGTAGCAAAGCATGAATTTCTGCAATGGGTCAATGTCAACAGTTATATTACAAGCTGCTAAACTCAAAAGAAAACCTATTCAATGAATTACGCAAATCGCTAATTAATACTCCTGAAATGTGATGGCTGATTTACAATCACATTTGTTTTCATAATATTACTTTCACATCTCACAAAAACCCATCCTGCCTAAATATAGCTCTCTAGCATTATGAAAATCAAGAATACCCACCATAATATTTACTTGTAAAACACAATCAGAGAAAAGCAATCAATCACTATTTTTTTTTTTCTTTTGTGAAACTAATTAGCTGATACTTTCGTCACATTCAAACCCAAGAGAGAAAGAAGGAATTAATTAGTTACCATTTAAGACTGAGGAGGCGAAGAAGCTGAATCGGAATTTCCACGGCGAAGACTTTCAATCAATTCGCCAAGCTCTTTGCGGGAGGATTCTCGGCCGAACATGAAACCGTACCTGAGAGAGAGAATTGAGTGAGTGAGTGAGAGATTTGGGAAGAAAGTAAGGGATTTGAAAATACCAGAAGGAAATGGCAGAGAAGGCGCCGGCGGTGGCGATTGTCTGAATCAGAGTGAAGCTCTTCTCCATTTTTTTCACTTTTCAATTCGGACTTTACCCAAACAAAACACTAAAATGACAGTGAGAGAGCAGAGAGAGAGAGAGAGAGAGAGAGAGAGAGGTTGCTGGTATATGTGGTTTTCCAAGGGTTTTACAGTCCTAAGTTCTAATCTAACAACAAGAGCAACAAGATTTCCAAAATTTTGTCAAAGTGAAGATTGGGAAATTTTTATTTTTTCTCAAAATTGCTATCAGTATCAGCACTCAGCTGCAAGTCCATCAACTTTGTACCCAAGAATTATCTTACAAAATGTTTTCACACAAGAAAAAATATAAACAAAATATTTCAATAACGATTAATACGGTATATTATTTCGGATTTGTTTCGGATTTTATATAATAATAATAATAATAATGTCTAACCTAACACGATAATCCTTAACTAGCATTGGTGATAATCATTCTTATACTGTCGAAAATGATGATCATGATGAATTATATGATCTCGTCGTTACTTGATAACGATAAGTCAGTGATGTATTATGTTAGATCCAGATAAATGATATGTACATAACATTTTCACAATATTTTTACAACAAATCTTAAGTAGCAAGTTGTTACTGATTGTTATTGTTGAGCCAAAAAAGTATTCTTAATGTTAGGTTCAAATTTGAACAAATAACAACTAACCACTTATGATTTGTTGTAAAAATGTTGTGAACGTAGTACCTCTTTTAAATATATTGATAAACAATTTAGTAGAGATGGATTGTTTGATAGGTAATGAAATGAAATGTCACCTAATGTTTAGAATGAAGTTATATGCTGTCCTTCAATTGTGTAATCTTTTACAACAGATATATGGACTTCGACACATAAGGCATGTTAGGTTTGAAGAGTTAAAGGGTGTGTTCGTTTGGAAGGAAAACAGGGAGGATGGAAAATAGAGGATGGAAAACAGGGAGGAAAATGCTGTTTTCCACTGTTCGTTTGGGGAAGGAAAATAGGGAGGATGGAAAACTCGAGAGAAAGTTTTCTCTCCGGGCTCACATTTTTTTTCCTTCCAAATCGGAAGGAAAATTTGGAGAGAAAAGTGTTATAATAGTACCTTTACAAAAATACCCTCTTCCTACCTATTTTTTTTCAACTTTTTATTTTTATTTTTATTTTTTACGTTAGCTTAGCTGAACATTGTCTTCTTCTTTTTTTCAACGTGACTAGATCTAATTTTTATATTATAATAATAAATATAATAATATAAATTTATATATATATGATGTGATAAATTTTAAATTAAATAATGATTATAAATAAATCTATTTCTTACATATTATGTAACAAGAGTATAATAGTCAATTTATATAAATTACATTTTTCATCCTTCTCTTTTTCTCTCTAACCGAACACAAGAGTTTTCCACTCTCTCACTTTTCCACTCCTCCAACCGAACACACAAGAGAGAAAACTAAATATTTTCCATCTTCCCACTTTTCCATCCTCCTATAATTTTCCATCCTCTTACTTTTCCACTCCTCCAACCGAACGGACCCAAAAGGTATATAATAAGTACATGTTTGATGATACTTGGACAATGAGCATGTAACAATTTTTTTTTTTTTTTTTTTTTTTTGATGGAACGGAGCATGTAACATATTGGTTCAAGAAATATTCCAACATTATGATGAAACTATATATATAGACATTTTCATAAAGTTTTGAAATGACTTAACATAATGTCAGTGGATGTCCTCAAGTCTGCTAACCCTACATTTTGTGTTATTCAAAGACATACAAAAAATCCATTGTACATACCACATTTTTAAGTATTCATTTCATACATTCTAATTTACTTCTAATATTTGTTAGGATTATTTCCTAAGTAACTAAAATTTATATTATATTTTAGGATTGTATTGGTGTCATTGATGGTACACATATCCAAGTTATTTTTGAAGAGGACAAGAAAACTTCATATTATAATAGAAATGGTGTGTCCATTTCCAATGTAATGGCAGCATGCGATTTTGATTTACTTTCACATTTGTTATGGTTGGATTAGGAAGGTGCAACACATGATACACGTATTTTCTTAGATGCTATTTGTCGATAATCTGTCAACTTTCCAAAACCACCACCAAATATATAATATTTTATATATATGTATGTATGAAGAATATTATTTATGCACATCTTATATGTTATTTTATTTCTTTTACTTGATACTGGATTCTCCTAAAGGAAATGATGTTTGCTATCTTATAAGAGACAAAGGTACCATTTTTCAAATTTTCGACAAGCTGGTCAAGGAAATCACTTAAAAGAGAGGTTTAACCATGTTCACTCATCACTTAGAAGTGTAATTGAGTGAACCTTTGGAATGTGGAAGAATAGATGGAAAATGTTGAATCTAATGTCATCTTATGACATTAGGGACAAAAGAAACATTATAGTTGCTATTTATGTTTTGCATAGTTCTATTAGAAAACATGATAGGGAGAATGAGAGATTTAACTGGGATCATGAGTTGGACAAACCAGGAAGCAATGGTAGTGAAGAAGGTAGTAGCAGTTAGGGAAATGTTGAGAATATACAAGATGAATAGATGATAGTTGTTCGTGACAAGATAGCTCTATCTATTTATGGGTTGGAAACAATATTCTCATTATTTCTATTTTGGACAAATTTTAATGTTTTGGATAAGAAGTTTTTTATTCTTATAATGGATTGTCTAGTGTTAATATTGTTGGTGATGAACATTTTAGTATAATTATTTTCTTGAACATTTTAATATCTTTCTCTTGATATATATATATATATATATATATATATATTTAATTTGAGAAACTTTTCTCCATAAATTTCAACAATGACAACATCATTACTGTTATTATTATTATTTTTTTTTATGAACATTACTGTTATTACTATTAATGCAATTGTTAACCTTGATTACATATTTTCAATAATAATTAAAAAAACACTAATTACAGAAAAAATTACAAAATGACTTCTTCTTCTTCTTCTTCTTCTTCTTCTTTTGTTAATACAAGATAACCTTAACAAAATAGTTATGTCCATTTTTGGAATTTACACCCAAAACAACCATTTTAAAAATAGTTTATCCAAACACTTAATGTGACTTTAGAAATAGAAAAAAAAATTGCACATTTTCTCATCAAAAAAAAAATAATGTGACTTTAGAAATAGAAAAAGCACATTTTCACATTTTTACCAAACGCTTTTCTATGGTTGTTAAAACGTACATTTTAAAACAACTTATCCAAATAGACCCATAATATAGTTAGCTTTCTAATAATAATAATAATAATAATATTATAGAAAAAATTAACCTCACCTTAAGTACATCAAGAGAGAGAGAAAGAGGAGCAATTTGGCTTGGGTGGACAACAAGAAGAGGAGTGGGAGGAAAGAGGCAACGAGTGGGAAAGAAAAATCATTAGCTAGGTTTCTAAACATCGACTCACCAATGCTTCCACTCACTACTAGTCAATATATCATCGCCACCGTTTTTTTGGATGCAAGTATGATGCTAGTCCGATATGTATTTACAAACCAAAATCCAAGATTTTTCTTCGTTATAACGAAAACGGCCCAATATGGACTAATATTTGGAGTGTCATGAAACAAACCGTATTTTTGTACTAGTCTAGGTATGACTAACATGTGACTCACATGTTAGTGAGAGGGGCGCTCCATATGCCCAATGTATATGATAATGTTTCGAACATAAGTATTTTCTTTTATCGTAAATGTGGCTAGTCGAATGATATATCTAAGTGTTATATAGTGTGAAGATTTTTTTTTTTTTTTTCTTTTGGATAGAGAGTAAGCACTAAAATTGGATAATTTTATATTTTCGAAGATTTGATTGCTAATAAACGATGGAAATAAAATTAGAAAATTAGTTAAGCGCTAGAGAGCAAATTCGTTTTTTTTTTTTTTTTTTTGGTATTTAATAAAATAATAGATTAATAGGGTTATTTGTGACCTTTTTTTTTGAAAGAAAAGTCAAAGAGATTTTATATTATTTGGCCAAAATACCGTCGTGTTAAATTATAATCCTCTTTTCAATTTACAAGTTTAAATAAGAATTAAGGACAAACAAAACCAACAACCGACCTTAGCTACCCGGGCAAGGGGATTGTATTCAGCTTACCAGTGAAAGAAATATATCCCTCCAGTTTAAAAGTATATAACATGGAGATTTATATTGCATTTTAACTCACAAGAATTATCATAGTTCCATACAACAAAATTCACTAAAGAGATTTACAACCATTCCATAGACCAATCTATACACCCTTCATCCCTGCCTGAATTTGGAATAGAGCCGCAAAAAGTATTGGTGAGCAAGGACCAGGTCTTTGCTTAGGTGAGTCAAGTAGCATCCATCAAATCTCCCAGACCCAGAGACATCTACACAGTATTTAGAACCTAGACAGAAATAGAATAGCACCAAGTATGAGCTCACTTTTAACCTACTGAAAGTTTAAGATAACTCCGTCAGCAAAAAAGTTTTCATATTCTTTCGCTCTCTTAAGATCACAAACTTCTCTTAATAACCCTATCTGGGTTTCCGCTGGAATAATTTAGATCCAGATGACTCAGAACTTCTACTCCCAGAAGCGATTCCCTCTTCTGAAACTTGTATTGCTTCCTTCAATCTCTCTACTATTTGACTCATTGTTGGCCGATCCTTGGCATTCTTGTTTAGGCAGCTATCAGCCAGTTTAGCAATTTTCCGAGCTGCAGCAATAGAATACTGGTTTCTAAGTCGTGGATCAATTATCATGCTGAACCTATTAGTATCAGCTGGGAACTGTTTCACCCATTCTAGAAGCTTCTGCTCCATTGCTGGACGGTTTCTTTCCAAGACTCGCCTGCCTGTGAGGATCTCATACAGTACAACACCAAAACTCCATATATCACTCTGGATTGTGAGGTGACCTGTATCAACATACTCCGGGGCAGCATACCCATAGGTCCCAACCACCTGATAACAAAACAAAAGAAAAATAAAGTAATTATGGGCATGACAAGTAGCAACTTATAAGTCATGTTTTATAATATGATCAAGCAACCCCATGCTTCTCATTACTGAATTTAGATAAGATAAGCTGACTTCTGAATTGAAGAGCCAAGAGGCACTTGGCAACCATAAAATCAGACCAGCTCACTATGGCTTGGTCAAAGTACCTAATGAATTCTACCAAACGAACGTATAGATTTGCAGCATGTTGCAAAAGAGACAAAATGCAAATCAGGTTTTGCTTGGCCCATTTAGTACATCATCTAGTTCATAAAAATTACCACATGAGCCAGAGTCTTTAAGAGTCCATTTAGATCATTTGAGCATCATTTCTTAAAACAATTTGTTCAAGGGGTGCTTGTGCATTGAATGACCCAATTTAGTGGACTGAGCCACCACCTTCCTAAAAGCAATTAAAGGAATATTTTATACATTATTTTTGCCGGTTCATACAATTAGCCACTTGTACAGCCTATAACAATGCCATTCAAGAATGTTAGCTATGACATACTTACCGCCGTAGATACATGAGTATGGTCCCCCTGTGGACCTTCCCTAGCAAGCCCAAAGTCTGAGAGCTTTGCCTTAAAGTCCTCATCCAAGAGCACATTCGAGGACTTGAAGTCCCGATAGATAACCTTTTCAATCAGAGAAAACAAAAATGATTCAATATTAGTACAAATTAAAATGTTTCCTTCAAATTAATCAAAAATTATTAACACAAAACCAGTTAGCATATCATCTACCGATTTATAAATTTGGCATACAGGGAGGGAGGGGATTTACTGTTATACGTTAGGAATATTAAAAGGTGAAAATGGATTTCAAGGCTCTCAAAGAGACTTGGACCAAAGTTCAAGTTATCACCATCATACTAATTGTAGCAAGATAGCAAGCATCTCCTACTGCCTTTGGCTATTTGAGGCCATCATAACCAATGGTGGGCATTTCTTTCCCCAGAATGCCATCAAATCATACAACATCAGTGTATGTGTTTTTCAATTGATCTACTCCCTCCATCCCATTTTGTTGGCCCTTTTTAGAAAATCCAACTTTTTAAGACAACATCATTTAACGCACTGACTTTTAAGTGAAAAATATACAAGTTTCCAAAATTATCCACATATTTAAACTTGAGTGAAAGAAGGGAATTAACTTTTTTGTAAAGTAAAGAATAAATTAGGAAAGTGATCACTATTGTGTTCATTGACTTTTCAAAGAGGACTATATTTCAATACAGCCCAAAACGGAATATAGATGACCAACAAAATGGGACAAAGGGAGTAATATCTTCCCTACCTTGGAAGCTATTAGAGTAGGAATGTAGACACAAAGTATTGAGGTATCTATAACTTCCCCACCAGAACCTACCCCCTAACCTAGAGTAGCTAGGTGGGGAAGTACAATTAATCCTTGTTCATCATGTTAGGAACTTAGAATCACCAAAAAAAATCATGAAATGATGACGCATCACTTTGGTACCATCTTTTCATGAAAATGGTTTCACGCCAGAGGATGAAGTTGTGCCGTTAGATGTTATACATATTAGAATGATATAAGTCCTTTCATATGACACAATAAAAATGTGCCCCAATAAATAAAAACATTCCAATAGACATTATTTACAAAGATAACAGGCTGAACTACCAGAAAATTAGCTCTATCAAGGTTTCACTAATGAAGACTGAGCCTCATGAACATTATATATTATATTCCTAAATTTCACTAATGGTTAGGGATGATTAAATAAATTTGGAGAAGGTAACCTCTTTATAGAGTCATTAATTGATGAGTTATTTTAAGGGATAAGTAATTCATTATTATTTTTCTTTAAAAAAAGATATGCAATCATGATCAATGAGTTATTCCATGATTCAACCTAAAAGGGAGGTAAAAAATAAAAATCAAAAGCAATCTTATATGCCTTTTGGATGTTATTATATTGACATTTCCCTGTGCACTAGAATTACCATAGATGGAAAAATTTGGACTATCCTTACATGATGTAATTACCTTATCTTAATCAGAAGTTCACATCAATATTCAATTGGTGGGATTGTAAAGAATGGTCTAGCATTGAACTGAACACTTTGAATAGATTCATTCATTTAAAAAAAAAAAACCAACAGGTATACCTACTAAATGACTAAAAGACATATATTTCTGGTGCCCAGCAATCAATGCTTACAAGCGCAAGCTAGGAATAGTATTAAAAAAAGTTTTTATTATTATTATTATTAAGAATGGTCTAGCATTGAACTGAACATTTTGAATAGATTCACTCATTAAAAAAAAAAAAAAAAAAAACCAACAGGGATACCTACTAAATGACTAAAAGACACATATTTCTGGCTAGGTTGCACGGACACGCCATTTTTGGCGTCGTGTCGGTGTCGGACACCGGAACGGGTACGACTCGCCGGATTCCGGTGTCCGGCGAGTGTCTCTTTTTTTTTTCGATTCTCCGACACGGCGCCGACGCGGCACCGACACGGCTCCGACGCGGCTCCGACGCGGCCCCGACGCGTCCGACGCGCCAGCAATGACAAAAAGAAAAAGAAAAGAAAAAAAATCTCAAGTTCTCAAGAGAAACCCAGTGAACCCACCCTCCCTCTGACCTCTGCCGCTGCCACTGCCCTCTTTCCCTCGCCGGAGCTAGATCGGCGAGCTCCATTGACGTCGGAGGCTCGACGCCGTGCTATGTCCCTTCCGATCTCTCTCTCGGCGACCCACCCTCCATCTGACCTCTGCCCGCTGCCGCTGTCCTCCGTCCCTCACCGGAGCTAGATCGGCGAGCTCCAAGACGTCGACGCCCCCTGTCCCTTCCGATCTCTCTCTCTCTCGGCAGGTCCGTCTTCTCTAGGCTCTTCTCTTCTCTGTATGTTTTTTTTTTTTTCTTTCAGATGTCGCGTTAAACATCAGTTTTAGTTTTAGTTTTTTTTTTTTTTTTTTTTTTTTTTTTTTTTTTTTTTTATGTGTTTTTAGTTTGTCATTGAACTTGTTATCTTTTTATGGTTTGTACTCTAAAAATTCTATATGTATTATTGTACTACTTTGGGTGTTTACTTAATTTTAGTTTTTACATAATTTAAATTCTAGACATAAACATATTTTATGTCTAAAAATATTTAAAAATATACCTAAATATAAAATTTAATTAATTATTTAACCGCCGTGTCCCCGCCGTGTCGTGTCCTTATTTTTCAAAAATTGCCGTATCCTCGTGTCCGTGTCCGTGTCGTGTCCGTGTCCGTGCAACATAGATTTCTGGTGCCCAGCAATCAATACTTACAAGCACAAGCTAGGAATAGTATTAAAAAAAGTTTATATTATTATTATTATTATATAAATGGATAAACTCATTGAAACATAACCAAGACTAGCAAGTTGGAGTTAGGTCTGCTAAGTCATAAATAATGTTGGAGTCAAGTTGGAGTTAAGTCTTCAAAAACATTAATGAGTGACACACTGATGTCAACAGAATGAAGGTGAATTGTACCTGGACTTCCAGTCCCCCATGTAGGTAAGCCAATCCTTCAGCTGACCCAAGGATAATATCTAATCTTCTTTTCCAAGGCAGAGTGGGCAGTGCCCTGTTGAAAAGATGATCTTCTAGGCTCTTGTTAGGCATGAACTCGTACACCAGTAAGCGTTGGATCCCTCTTTCTCCATCAACAGCACAGTATCCTAGAAGTTTCACAAGATGTTGGTGATTGACAACACCAAGAAATTGAACTTCAGCAAGCCATTGTTTGTGACCCTATAAACACAAGAAACTAACATAAGAAACAGATATTACTCTCTGTAACTTTGCAAGTTATATCAATTTAGAAACCAGAAAGAAGAAAAGATCATGATGAACAAATAACAAGAAGACGATAAAAAACAAAACTAGGATATTCAATTAAGACCTGAACTTCGAAACAACATGTGCTAATGCCACAAATAAAAGGATCATGTTTAAAGAGATCTCAGGGTTTGGAAACGAGGATATCTAGGGGTTTATGCTTTCCATTTCTATACAATTATGGTGGAATGGTGGATCATGTATGTCATTAAGTGAATGGAGCTACAGGAAATTAAATGGTTCAGCATCTAACCATAGAGAAATGGGTTACCAGCTCAAGTCAAGAATGTCATTTAGGATCACAGTAGCAGTGTATGCATTAGTGAGTTTAAATTCCATTTATTATTTCTAATGTTGCACCCCACTCCCCCCCAGGCCCCCACCAATGTCTAGAACAACATTTTACAAAATGGATTTGTGCTTTCCAAGAACTACAGGCAACAGAACAAATGATTTCCTTCACATGTCATCCATACACAACCATACCCCTTGTTATCTACATGAATGACGAATCTACATCATTTTTCCCTTTTGAGGATGACTGCAAATCACATCATTAGCTTCCTATTGAAGGTAGCTGAAAATAATTCAGAAAACCACATAAAAATTTCAACCAAAAACTTCAATAGTACTGGTGTAAAAAGAAACTCATCCAGGTTATCACTTTGCTTTATTTTCATGAATCTCATCTCTCAGCAGGCATTCTGTACTATTATTGCAATGTTGTTTTTTGGGGGAAAAAAACCCAGAGGAATAAAGCTCTATAATCCATGGTCCAAAGAAAGAAATACCATTCAATTACTTCTTTAAAGTAGAATCACAAATCAAACTTTTAAACCAAACATCAAGATTTGTAAAAATTCTGGAAGCTTCAACTCACCTATTGTGACTAATATGACCAAGTAAGATCAACAGAAGTCAAGAACAATCAAGAATGGCCAACAACACATTATATAACTCAATTGGAAATGCAACCTAGCAATTGTTGTTCATCACTGATTCAGCTAGGGGCAGTTACAATAGATTACAGAATTTGGCATCTTTACTCTTGTTCAAAGAATTTTGCTTCTTTACCGCCACTGAATTCTGTTATTAACACTGACCTACTAGCTCATTAACAATACTATTTATTAAGACATTCCAACATTGTTTCACAGTTATAGTTTAAGTAGTATGCCACATTTGGTTTTTAATACCGGCTTTCCAACCGTTTTCACAAAACATTATCTGCTTTAAATTGACTTAAGATTCGGGAATCATAACACTCATTCACTTTATTTAGGAAAAGAAAGCTCAATAGGCCAAACAATCTCTTACCCTAGATACATAATGTCACATGCCACATCTATTAGTTAATTAAAGTTGAAATTCTTTTTGGCAAAAGGTCTAAAGATGTTGTAAACATATTCCACATTCTTAAATCATCCACAATGCAATTTATTTAACACAAAAAAGGCAAAAGCAATTGCAATAACAAGGAAATAAAGTTAATGAAGCAAGTACCTGCAAGCCTTTGGTGTTAAGCTTTTTTATGGCAACAACAGTTGGCTCACCCCGACCATCTGGAGGCTTAATTGTACCTTTATACACACTTCCAAAACCACCTTCTCCAATCTTTAGCAATCTATTGAAGCCATTTGTGGCTTCCCTCAGCTCTTCGAAACTGAAAACTCTCAAATTGTGCTCCTTTTCTTTGTACAATTCCGGTATGCTCTTAGGAGATGGTAATGAACCCGATGACTTGCTTGCACGCGTTATAGCCGAAGTATCTGATTTATTTTGATTATTCAGCTCTGGGGCTGAATTTGATCCTCTCTTGTTCTTGGATTTGTCCTTGAAGAAGAAACACTTCATTTTTTCTTTTCTTTTTTGGTTTAATCTTTTGGTATCAAACTCCAAAAGTCAATTTCTTGTAGTGATTCTCAATCTAACCCTCCTCTTAGTTTATCTCAAAATGAATGGTGTCAGCATCAAAATTCAACCATTAGAGATCTATTTCTGAGAGAAAGAGAGAGACATAAAAAGCTACATATAAAGACTGGAGTTGATGGAAGGAAGAGAAGAAAAAGGAAACCCAGGTGAAAGGAAAAAAAGAAGAAAACAAGGAAAACTCAAAGAAAGCACAGTACAGTAATAGACCCCAGGAGGGAAACAATAGGTTTATGGGAAAAATAATGGAAACCCAGATGCCAAAAGAATGAGAAGAAGCTGATTATAAAGATAAGTATGCAAAAGAAAGAAATTCCACACGATAATTGGAAGTTTGGAACACGAGGTGTGAAAAGCTAGACACGGCTAGATAAGGATTGAATTGTAAGATGAAACAGACAATAGATGTTTAAATGGAAACAGCACTACATTGGAATGGGAATTGAACTTTGAAAAGTAATGTTGAAGCTAAATTAGCTAATAAGCAAAAGACAGATGAGAAAACAAAATCAAAAGGCCACAAAAAAAGGGTGTCGTGTATGAAACGGAAAAAATACAAAAAATGAAAGTGACGCAACTAAGACCTCTGATTTCTTCAGAGAGGCAAAGACCAAGAAGACATTTACCCAATGTGTGTCTCTCTCCTCGTTTTCATCGAACTTTTGGTACTCTAATGGTTTTCTTAGCGCGTTTGGTACTGTGGTTATGGGTTTTGGTCTGCACGGGCTCCTTGACCTTTGGACTCCATATTGTCAAGATTTACCTTAAAAAAATTCAAAAGAAGAAGACAGCTAGCAAAGCTGAAAAGTAGTGTCTTATTGAAAAAGTAGCACTAGTAAAAAAGGAATTTTAAAAAAAAAAAATTTAGAAGAGGCAATTTTTTGTGTCACAATTTTGAAATGACCATCAAGAAAAGATAGAGAATTTAAGCGAAAATTACATGTAATTAGTTATAATCTAACCTATACAGTTGTGAAAAAAGCATAATAAAGAGTGTGAGAACTGTTAAAAAGGAAATTTACCAAAAAGGAAACAACATCTTTTCTAGTAAATTTACCAAAAACAAAAAAAAAAAGTAGTACTAGACTACTAGTAAAAAGGAAACAACATTTTTGCAGTAAATTTAGCAACAACATAAAAAAAGTAGTACTAGTAAAAAAGAAAAGGTTCCGACCCACCAGGAAGTGAGAACTGAGAAAAGAAATGAAAAGAAAAGACCACGTTCCATGAACACGGTTTTGAGTTTGAGTTTTGACAAGTTGTCTCTAAAATGTATAGCATGTGGTGTAGGACTGATTGGAGGTTGGAACCACGTATGTAAATCCCATCATCTATTATCGTATCCCAATTTGTTTTGCATTTTCGTTAATAGGCTGGTGAGTGTGACACATGCATGCAGTAAATGCTCTCTCTCTCTCTCTCTCTCTGTGCCGTGTTGGACGGGAGTCACGGAAATTTAGCAACGACCCAAAAAAAGTAGTACTGTTAAAAGGAAACAACATCTTTTCTAGTAAATTTAGCAAAAAAAAAAAAAAGTATTACTAGTAAAAAGGAAACTACATTTTGCAGTAAATTTGGCAACAACATAAAAAAGTAGTACTAGTAAAAAGTTAAAGGAAAAGGTTCCGATCCACCAGCAAGTGAGAATTGAGAAAAGAAACGAAAAGAATAGACCACGTTCCATGTACCCGGTTTTGATTTTGAGTTTTGACAAGTTGCCTTTAAAAAGTTGGAACCACGTATGTAAGGGATCCGGATCCGGATCCGTATGTAAGTCCCATGATCCAACATCGTATCCCAATTTGTTTTGCATTTTCGTTATTAGGTTGGTGACACATGCATGCAGTGAATGCTCTCTCTCTCTCTCTCTGTCGTGTTGGACGGGAGTCACGAGAATGAATATAATTTTTCTCCAAGCTAGATCCTCTAATCTATATATCAAGTTTTTCGCCAAACCGACTGCTTCAAGATGTTGTATTTTGCTCATATTTGTTTCTTGACCATGTCCAAAGAGTCTTCATGGGAGTGTTTAATTAGAATTGACTTACCATGTTGAATAATAGGTTGGGCTGCAGTGGTAATTAATGGACCCTGTGGTACAGTACATTTATATTTTGAAGAGTTTGTACTATGTAGGATTATGCTATATAAACATTGTTGTAATCCTAATTTCTCGTATAGTGGATTGATAGCTGCTTGCTCTCGTGGGTATATATAGGCATACTATCAAACCACGTAAAATTTTTGTGTTGATTTATCTCTCTTATCTTTAACTTTGTGTTGACTACTTAATGTTTCACAGCAGAACAAAGGAACCTCCTTCAATCTATTTAGGCTAAGTTTGGATGGAAGGAAAGGAAAAAGGGATGGAAGAGAAGAAAAATAATTTGTTTGGTTGGAGAGAAAATTGAGGAAGGAAAAGGAAAAGGGAGGGAATGAAATTCTATGTAGCCCACCATTTTTATTTCCTTCCAAATTGGGAGTAAATGATAAAGAAGAGAGAGTTGTACATGAGGAGGTCATATTTGGTGTCGGTTAAATATCATATTTTTCATTTTTTGTTTTCTACTTTATACTCTATCAATCACAACTTACCACATATGGCATAGAGCTAGCTTGATTTTTTTATATGTTGATAAATTTTAATTGATTAAAAAAATTGAAGTATCTAATGAGTTATAAACAAAAATATGGGCACGAAAGATTCATATATATATATATATATATATAACTGTGTGTAACGTATATTCCCACGTGATGCACTCTATCTTTATTTTGTAGTGAGATGAATCTATTGTGTGATTATAAAGTGGTATAAAGCGCATGCAAAGAATTATTTAAAAACGAAAATAATAAAAGAAGAAAAGAGGGAGAACTACCACTACTTATATATTTTAGAAGTAATCTAATGAGAGATGAGTCACATATATAAATCAATAGAATAAATAATATTTTTATGCATACCCATTAAAAAAAATACAATTTTTCATAATTTAAAACGTAGTTTTGTATTGTTGCAATTCACTTCTGTTGCTCTCATGCATGGACTTGGGATAAGGGATTAGGAGAACATTGAAATCAACCAATTTTTTAATCGAGCTAGTCGGTCTCCGCAGACAAATTCTTTTGAGTGTGAAGGACGATATGCAATCTGGTTTTAAGACCCACTTTGTGTTTATATAGCTTTTGCGCACACAAATTCATGGAAACAAGAGGACAAAATCGTATTGGAATGGATATGTATTCTATGGCATAACAGCGGTTCAACGATAATAGTTTGTATCATTGTGTTCACACTACCAAAATTTTTATTCAAAGGGTCAATGTCCAATGTAGGGGTGGAAAGTTGAAGCAATATTAATATTGTCTCCTGTTTTAATCACTTTGGGTGTTGGCCAATTCAAAATATATTATAAACTATAGTAAGGCAAAGCTCCCAATGAAAATTTTTTTGACCCAGCAGGCAATGGTGGAGTAAAAAATTATGTTCTTAGGAGAAAGCTAAATATATCTAGAACTTAAGGTGTTTGAAATTTGGATGGATGAGAAAGAGAAAAGAGTAGGAGAAGGAAAGAGTTTGAGGGTTTTGGAGAGGTGAGATATATACCTCTCCAAACTCCTCATTTTAAATTCTCCTAAATTGGATGAAGTTGAAACAAGGATTCCACTTATATTAGCATTTTATAAATTATAAATTTTACTCTGACGTCATTTTGAATATATTTGTTTAATGAAAATTCTATGATTTTTATATTAAAAATTGAATAAAAGAGAGGTATATTAGCCAATTTGTATGACATTGTTTTTTTTTTTCTAATATTAATTTTAAAAATATCTAGATAAAGGGGATATCTATTCCCCTTTACTTAATGTTTAAGACATTCAAATAAGGGGAATGAATAACTAGCTTAATGGTTTATTTGGATTGAGGGAAAGGGAGGGAGAGTAGATAGAGTTGACCAGGAATTAAATCTATTGTGGATTCTATTTTAATTATCATCAGAAGTGGGCGCCATAAATTAAAACTTTTTATAAAAAAAATTACATCCTTAATTTTGAATGCTTTTCCTTTTGAAAACATGCATCATATATGGATTCATGGTAAATACTTTCCCCGTATCTATTTATGTTTTAAAGATTAAACTTTTTAGACTAATTCTATTTCCCGTATAAAAGCTAAAAAGTATGTGAAGTGTGAAAGTCTTTTAAATTATGGGTAGTAATAAATATTCTTAAAACATTTAAAATTAAGATATTTTTGTAATAAAAACAATGTGAAATTAACAAGCAAGAAAACACAGAGTAATAGACGGCAAAGGATTTAAGGATATACTTGTGTCCAAACAAATACAATAATAATATAAAAGAGAATATATCAATACAAAAAATCCTACCATCTAAAGAAATTTTAAACAAAGTAAACTTATATACACAACAATTTTTACAATAGTTTTCACAATAATTAAGTTGGTAAATTTTTATTCACTTTCATGTGAGTCCTCCACAAATACCACTTTATTATTTACCATTAATAATTTTCCACCTCAACAAAATTTAAAATATATTGTGAAAATTCTTGTGATCCAGTGTTGCTAAACAAAATAACTGGTCACAAACAAAATAGTAATCTTCGCCAATTTACATACATGTATGAAATTGAAAATAAAAAATTAATAGCAAAAAATAAAGATAGAAAATACGAAGAAAAAATCTCTGTGTGTGTGTGTGTGTGTGTGTGTGTGTGTGTGTGTGTGTGTGTGTGTGTGTGTGTGTGTGGCAAACACAGGATCTTAGACTCTTAGAGTCCAACCCTACATTCAATCTTCTTTAAGTTATTGCTTTTTCTACAATGTATTTTGAGACAAATGTTTACCCACCATTTGTTTTAAAGACACCTGTAAATTACCTACTACAAGAATGGACAAGCCTTTTAATTATTTTAGGACCACAATTTTTAGTTCTCATTTTTCCATAATTATCTTATTCCATAAATTTTGACTGTCTGGTACTTTTATATGAAATTCATATTGTATTAAAAAATTATAAATACACATCGTTATTTTTAAATACATTAAGATACAATCATCTACCAATAAAGATTAAAAAAATGTTTTTTTAATACTAGACTAGTTAGGATTTTTTTTTTTTTTTGGTTAAAGTTAGAGCATTTACAGTGATGGTGCTACAAATTTTAGCTTTTAGCACTTTAAAAAACTACTTTATCTATTTTACCATCTCACATTAACCCAATATCAAATGTTCTATTTTTTTTATCACTTCATTTAAAATAATATTAACAACTCATTAAAATAATAAAGAAAGAGGGAGAATTTGAGTTTTTTAATTGAAGAAAGAGATATAATCTTAATAAAATATTTTATTTTATTTTTAACAACTTGCTATAGTCAACTAATATTTATATCAGTTTACTGTAATTATAAAAAATTTAGTTTTAACTTCTCTTCTAACACATGATTTTCTGGTCCTTTGGTGGTAAAATAGTTTTTTTTTTTTTTTTTTTTGCTAAAATACAATCACCATTGTGAATGTCTTTATTATTTCTGTTACGTTTTTCGGTTGGATAGTTATTGTTTGAGTTAGACTAGTTAAGCAGATTGGGGAAAAAGGTCCTAATATTTTGGAAGGAGTCCAACTACAAAAATAAAATATATAATAACTATATATATATATATAGAAAAAAAGTAAATTGGAACTAGGGGGCCCGGGCCCCTACTTGAGTCCGTTGCTGATATGAATCAACCACTTATTATAATAGTCGTGGTAAATAGTGTGAGAAAGGGTGTGGTGGTAGAATTTTTTGTGTGGCTTTAGAGCATTCACATCTGAGAATTCTATTTCATCCTATTTTACTATTTCAAAAAGTTACTTTATCAACTATACCATATCATTTTACAATACTCCTAACATCTCAATTTTTATTTTACAATATACAGCACATTAAAATAATATAAATTACACAATAAAATAATATAAAAGATCTCTCTCTCTTCTCTCTTCATCTTTGTTCTCTTTCCCTCTTTCTCATCCACCCACCACCAACCCAAACCCAGAACAACCACCCACCAATACTTGAAAAAAGCCTTGATTTTTTTTTCTCTTCAATACCAATTCAGCCATACTTACAAAGAAAGAAAGAGCAAAGATAAAATTCAGCAACCATCCATATCAAACCCTTACCCAATTCAGTCATATTCATCTCTTCCTTTATGCATCGGTCACCAAAAAAAAAAAAATAGAGAACCCAGAACTCCAAACCCACCATCAAACCCACGCAACCCACCCACACAACCCATGGCAAACCCATACCCAATTCAGCCATACCCACCTCCTCTTTATGCATCAGTCACAACAACAACAAAAAAAAAACCGAGAGGGCACAAAACCCCCCAACATCGACGGAGCTTCGTTTTGAGATTTTGCAAACAAAATATCAACCCAAACCCAAAAACCCTTAAGAATCTCGATTTGAAGAGAAAGTGATAGACACAACGTGCAAATTCAGCTTTTGCTTTTGACAGTGTGAGTCTACGTCTAAGACATCAATGGAAAACCATTCTATCTGTGATACGATGGCTCCATCATCCCTCACCGACGGTTGCTTGGACCGGGTGAAGCTGCCAAAAACGATGATGGATCTATCGTTATTTGGCCTCAATATCCTTGACGTTGTCAACGAACTTTCATTGGAGAGAAAGAGAGAAGCTTGGCATTGGCAGCGATGGTGAGAGAGAGATAGGATGAATGAGCTCAAACTGTGTGAGAAGAGAGCTTTACTGGGAGACAGACTTGGAGTGGAGAGTTAGGGAACAGTTGAGAGAGAATAAATTTTTTTTTTTTTTTTTACAATTAAGCTACAGTGCAATTCTACCTTTAGAATTGCACTGTAGTACAATTGCAAATTTTTTTGCAATACTTGGTTTTTATAAATCCAAATGTGGGGGATTTTTTTGGCCTTTTAATGCTAAATTTTGCCCACATATGACATATGACATTCCCAATGTGAATGCTCTAAGCCAAGAGGCCACCAGCTTTAATGCACTAATTATATAAAAGTGGCAAAAAAAAAAATAAAAATTGTGTGAAATGTCTTTTGACTCTTTTAGATATTTTATTCACGGTTGACATAAAGAAAATTCCAAAAGGGGCTATTAAAGTAAATTGCAATATATTACTTATAGGTTAATAGGATAAATCAAAGGATTTCCACCAAGACTCTTTAGATTATATGAAAAAAATGTCATTTTTTACTAGGGAAAACTCTAAAGGTGCCTATTACGAAATTTATAATACAGTAAATGAAAGTCAAATTATATATGCCAAAGAGCTTTAGACTTAATTTGGCAACTTCCGGTATTTTTAAGGGAGAAGTCATGAAAATTATTTTGATGATATATTTTTTAAAGAAATATTTATTTTGTAGAGAAATTATACAATATTTTAGAATTTAATTAGTAAGTTTTATTAGGAATTTAATTAGTAAAATCTATTATGAAGTAAGAGGAGAGGGTACAATGTCTTTTTGTTGAGAAAAGAGGAGAGAGTACATCACTATTATACTTTCGGAATATTATATATAATTTTAGACAAGATTATTCAAAAATAAAAATAATATTATAATCATCAAATTCCAAAAGAATATATATATATATATATATATAAGGTTGGGTTCAAGTTACACCTAGTGTAACTTTAAGCAAGGTTACACCACCCAATAACTTATTATTGAATTAATATATTAAAAATCCAACCGTTAAATTACATAATATATATATATATATATATATATATATATATATATATATATAACAAAGTCTATAACTTCTGGCAATCCTAATGGGATTTCCATTAACTCTCAAACTTTAAGAGTTGTTGAAGAAGAACTGGGCTTCCACTAGCAGCAGTAGTGGTAGTTGGCAAACAATATAATTTAAGCTAAATTATAGTTTTTAATTATTAATATAAGTTTGTGAACAAACTCAAGCTTGTTCAACAACCCAAAAAAAAAAAAAAAAATCGAGCTTGAACATGTAAACTAGTTTTAATAAACTTAATTCTATCTTGTATTCAAAATAAAATCTTTTGTATTTAAAAATCTTAAATTTTTAGTACTTGACTCGGCTCAGCTTATATATTACATCCTTAATTTTGAATGTTTTTCAAAAACATGCATCATCGATTCATGGTAAATACTTTGCCCATGCTTACTTATATTCTAAAGATTAAATTTTTTAGACTAATTCTATTGCCCGTATAAAAAGTAAAGAGTATGTGAAGTGTGAAAGTCTTTTAAAATATGGGTAGTAACATATTCTTAAAACATTTAAAATTAAGATATTTTTGTAATAAAAAAAAAAAAGCGAAATTAACGAGCAAGAAAACACAGAGTAATAGTTTACCAAAAAAAATATTTTTGTCCAAACATTTACAATAATAATACAAAAAATCTTACTATCTAAAGAAATTTTAAAGAAAAGAGTAAAATTATATACACAACATTTTTCGTAACAATTAAATTGGCAAGTTTTTATTGACTCTCATGTGAGTCTGCCACCAACACCACTTTGTTATTTGTGTAGCCACAATTGGACGACGGACGGGCCAATCTTCCCTTGGGCTCACAATTTATTTACTAGTTATGGGCTTTTGGATTTCCTACTGCTGGTGATCCAGCCTCCTAAGAACTCAAAGCCTATTTCTCATAATTCTCTTCTCTCCCTCCCCTTTAGACTACTCTCTATGGACAGAATTATCTCTCCCTTCTGCTCTTCGTTTCTGCTTACAATTGCCCACCTCCCTTTCTCCCCTCGCTTCTCCAATTTATATCTCAAGATTTAATGGGATGTCATAATTACATTGACAACTAGTGGATGGAGAGGTCCAATGTTATTGTGTTTAAGTGGAAGTTTAGGCGGGAGTGGTACGAGGCGAAATATGGCCTGGGAACTAGTTCCCACTTCAATGGCGTGCTCGGCACGGCACACTCCTAGGTTCTGCCGAACTTTGATTTAAGTCTCTCACAGTGTTCGGGAAGTTGCCTGTTCGGGTGAGCTTCCAACGGATGGGGCATGATCTACATAATTATCTTTATTCTAGTGAGTTAGGGACAACCAATATCTGGGCCGAGGACTTTATGGGCCGTTGCAAAATTGGACCGAAGGCCTTAATGGGCCCGGGCAGCAGGTGCCATACAATGGCCTTAACGGGCCCAGGTAGCAGGTGCCGTACAATAGCCCCCTCCTTGATTCGCGCCCGGTCACCGGGCGACGGATCAAGGAGTCAGAAGGGTCAACTACAGCTCGGCGAGTCGATGTGGATAGATTCAGGTCGTTTTGATAGCCCATTGATTGTATCCTCAAAAGGCGCGTCGTGGCAGTCTGTTGGTATGGCCGCATTCATTACCTGACTGTTCGTGGACCGAGGTGAGGCACGTGTGACTCTTTCTGAAGGGTTTCTCATTCCTCCAATTTTTTGGCGTCATTTCCCCTCCCCTTGTACTCTTTCTATTATAAATAGTTCGCTCTGGGTCTGGTTTGTTCTTTACGCTACTTCAATCTTTAGATTTACTCTCTGCCAAGCATTACTTCTTCGTGAGTTCAACCTCCAGCCCAGAACACCTTACTTTCCTAGAGCCTAACGTAAGTTCTCTTTGCCCTTAGTACCATTCTTCCAATTTCATTTAATCTTTTATCAAATAGTATATTCGTAATCCCAGTCATAGAAATGGGCTTTTCTCATCTTCTTTCCTCTAGTGCTACTTTGGCTACATTTAGGGCCTCTTACAATGTCCCTGAGGATGTTGATATCGCCTATTGTCACGAGGGTGATATCGACATTCAAAGGCGCCGAGGTGCCAACACAGTATTTTTCCCTTTGATGGCCATCCTGGAAGGTGGGATTAGGTTCCCCGTTGACCCCCTCATTCTAAGGACCCTTAGATTTTATGGGTTATGCCCCGACCAACTACCCCCCAACTTTTATAGAGTGATGAGTTGTGTGAGTAGGTTGAATCAGTTGTTCGGACTACAACTGAATTCCCACGACATCAACTTCATGTATAGCTTGTGCGGTAATATAAAGTCCGGCTATTATTTAAAGACTAGGGATATGAGGGTACGCCTCATTTCATGTCTCCCGGATTCCAATAGGAACTCTGCCGGGGAGTTCGTTAGAGTGAGCGGCAACTGGTTCGCCGAGGAACTCCCTTGTGCGTTCTCTCCGCGTGACGTCGGTCGGTACTTGTATTGTCCTTAGTCAAAAAAAAAATCTTTTAGTTTTCATTTCATTTAACTGTGTGTTTACTGACGGGCTCCAATGTGCAGAAACCAAAAGATTCAAGCCGGATCTCCGGGTAGTGAACGTCCGAGACTTAAACTTCGTGCTTCGATCGGAAATTTTTGTTCACTGGGACGGCCAACTCCGGGCGTCTCACTTGATCCTCGGAGTAGATCCAGTATATTCGACTTGGCAAGTGTTCAGCCAAGCATTACTAGTTGACAGCCCCCTGATTTCTTACGTTGACGTACGCCACCCGAGTCTCCTCCCCACTAATCTTACTGTAGGCGAAGCACGCGAATTAGGCCCGCGGTACACCTTCTCGGACGAGCTTGCACCATTAAGAGACAACTCGGCAGAACAGGTATCCCGGAAACGCCGAGAGCTTACCCACGTGCCTACCCAAACTGACTCCCCGGCCCAACAAGAGGATCCAACCTTCCAGGAAGTCTTCGCAGAAAGTGCCGAACAAAGTCAGCCAATGGTGTCAAGAAGAACCTTGTCGGTCAGCCGTTTCATTCCGGGTGCCCATCAGAGCGCGGCACACCCCGGGCCTCAGGCACAACAGCAAACTCCCGCGCCTCCAGCTCCCCCAGGACGTACCCGGAAGAGGCAACGTGCTGCCGAGCAAGAGCCCATTGATACCAGCGACGTGCCGGCAAGGACACCTCCTCGGTCACCAGCGGGAGTCGAAGTTGGAGAGCCAGTGATTCATGCCACACTGCAGGTGGCTTCGTCCTCCCGTGCAGTACCAGCCTGGTGCCCCTCTTTCATGTTGGACGGCAAGCCCCTCCCTTCCACTGCCAGTGTTCGGGTCTGGGACAAACGTGAAGGCGGCCGTGTGGCTCGTAGTTTGGCTCGCGGTTTGCTGCTGTCGGAGGATGTTCGTGTTTTTGATGACGGCACGGACGAGTCATTGACCCGAAGGTTGCAGTGGCACACTATCGCGGTAAACCTTTGTTCTTTATTTTCATTCTTGTACTTTGCATTTTGGCTTGTATTGCAATAACTGTCACGGTTAACCTTTTTAGGCTGCCCAAATGACCCATGTCTTGGATGGTCGGCTTAAGGAGTTAGCCGAAGAAGCTGAGCGAGAAAAAGCGCTAAAGGATGTGGCCGAGACTACTGCGAAGGAAAAGACCAAGGCGGCAGCAACAGCAGAGAAGAAGGTGGCGGCGATTGAGAAGTCTAAGGCTGCCGCGGATAAGAGGGCTATGGAGCTGGAGGCTAAGCTCGGGGAGGCCGAGCTTAAACGGGGAGAGGCTGAAAGCCTTGCTGCGGCGCAAGCCGAAGAATTGGCCGACATGAGGGCCGCTTTGGAGGCCAGTGAGAGTAAATGGTATAATGAAGGGTTTGCTGACGCCGAGAACTCTGTGGAGCCCGTCATCCAAGAGGTTCGTAGGCTCGCATTCGAAGAAGCTTGGCTCGCGGCCCTGCAAGCAGCGGGGGTCCCCGAGGACTCCCCTTTGAGAGATCCCAGTCACATACCTTTTCCCGGGCTCCCTTCTGCCGCTCAGGCCCCCCAAACCGTGGATTCTGAAGAAGATACCCCAAGCATGAGGGATCTGGTAGAGGCGATTGACTCCCATGTAGAGTTGACAGATCTTGACATCACCAGCGACGTCCATGCCGACGACCAGCCCGTGGAGGGGCCCCTACCTTATTCTTCTCCCGCCACCGAGCCATTGCATGAGTCTTCTGCCCGGAGTCATACTTCCGAGCAAGCATAGCACCTGACGAGCTTATCCTTTGTCACCAGGTTTTATTATTATTGTCTTTTATTTTTGCCAGCTTTACCTATGTCGCCGGGTTGTGGCGAATGAACAATTTTACTTTACAATATTTTCTTTGTTACTGGAAATTCTTGCCCATTTTCGCCGGGTTGTGGCGATGAAACAATTGTTGCTTCTTTTTACATATGCTTATGCTATTATCATTGTTCCTATTTCGGAATAGTATGCTTGCCTAACATGTTGTTTATCGGTTACTGAATATTTGATTAAATTCGCCCTGCATAGGTTAAGTAATACGTGCACATTTGTGTTCGTCACATGTCATGTTCCATAAATATTCGTGTGTGCGAATACGCGCCCGGGTAAACCGGGACTGTATGTTCAGTTGCCCGCGTGGAGGGTATTTTTGCCCCTAGTGTAGCAGATTAGACATTGCTCGTTTAGTGACGAGAAGCGACCCGAGAGTAATATTTCCGTTCCTGGGTGAACCATTAAGCCTTTCCATGCACGGCAATAGAAGTTGAATCGAAAGTTTGGCTTTTGTTCTTAACGAACACATCAGGTTTCCTCCCGCTTGGTGATAGGGTCAAACCGAGTGTCAGGCTTTTGTCCTTAGCAAAAATATTAGGTTTCCACCTGCTCGGTGATAGGATCGAACCGAGTGTCAGGCTTCTGTCCTTAGTGAAAATTTTAGGTTTCCACCTGCTCGGTGATAGGATCGAACCGAGTGTCAGGCTTCTGTCCTTAGTGAAAATTTTAGGTTTCCACCTGCTCGGTGATAGGATCGAACCGAGTGTCAGGCTTCTGTCCTTAGTGAAAATTTTAGGTTTTCACCTGCTCGGTGATAGGATCGAACCGAGTGTCAGGCTTCTGTCCTTAGTGAAAATTTTAGGGTTCCACCTGTTCGGTGATAGGATCGAACCGAGTGTCAGGCTTCTGTCCTTAGTGAAAATTTTAGGTTTTCACCTGCTCGGTGATAGGATCGAATCGAGTGTCAGGCTTCTGTCCTTAGTGAAAATTTTAGGTTTCCACCTGCTCTGTGATAGGATCGAACCGAGTGTCAGGTTTCTGTCTTTAGGTCGGCGAGTAAACATACCCACTTTTAAACCAGCCCACACATTCATTATATATATGTCATCAGTGATAGAATTTTTTCAAGTTGTGCACATTCCACGGCCGAGGAAGCGGTCTTGCATCCAAGTCTTCCAAGTAATAGGCACCCGTCCCTGCAATGGCCGTAACCCTATATGGACCTTCCCATGTTGGCGCCAGCTTCCCGGCGTTGGTGTCCCGCACGCTACCCACGGCTTTCCGCAGCACCAGATCCCCGGGAGTGAATTCTCTTGGCCGTATACCTCGGTTGTACCACCGCGCAATCTTCTGTTTATACTCAGCCAGACGTACCAACGCTGCTTCTCGGTATTCTTCCACTAAGTCCAAACGTTGCACCAATAGACCATTATTCCGATGCCGATCATAGTCTGACACCCGTGCACTACACATTGCAACTTCCATGGGTATCACAGCCTCAGCCCCGTATGTAAGTGAAAAAGGGGTTTCCCCCGTAGACCTTCTAGGTGTTGTCCGGTACGCCTATAAGACGTTGTGGAGTTCCTCAGCCCAGCGACCCTTTGCACCGTCCAGTCTCCTTTTTAGCCCGTTCAGGATTGACTTGTTAACGGCTTCTGCCTGCCCATTACTCTGGGGGTAGGCCGGTGTGGAATATCTGTTCTTAACGCCAAGATTGCCACAGAATTCTCGAAATGCCCTGCTATCAAATTGCACCCCGTTGTCAGATACGAGAGTGTCCGGCACACCAAATCTTGTGAATATATTTTTCCAGGCAAACTTCTTAACATCGACATCCCGTATGTTGGCTAGCGCCTCCGCTTCAACCCACTTAGTGAAATAGTCAACAGCCACCAGTACAAACCTCCGATTACCGGTTGCCCTAGGGAAAGGTCCGATTATGTCTAGCCCCCACTGTGCGAAGGGCCAGGGGCTACTCACCGGGTTTAAATTGCCCGCTAGCTGATGGATTAGGGGGGCATGTTTCTGACATTGTTCACACTTGCGCACATACTCGGCAGCTTCCTTCTGCATCTGCGGCCACCAGAACCCTTGTGACATTGCCCTATGCGCTAGGGATCTCCCCCCCACATGACTACCGCACACTCCCTCATGAAGCTCGGTCAGTATTGCCCCCACATTCCCAGGGTGCACACACAGAAGATACGGTCCACCGAAAGATCTTCGATAAAGTTTGCGATCCGCGGACAGCCAGTACCGAGGTGCCGTTCGGCGAATCCTGTTTGCCTCTTTTTCGTCGCTAAGGACCCGGTCATCAGCCAAAAAGTCAATGATTGGATCCATCCAACACGGCTCACTCGCCGTAATGGCCGCAACACCGACTCCAACTGAGCGGTTAACGCTTGGTTCGGCTATGACTTCAACTTTTATCAGCCGGGGTATGTCCTCTGCTACTGACGAGGCTAGCGACGCCAGAGAATCAGAATGTCTATTCTGCCCCCGAGGAATTTGGGTCAGTTTCGCCGTGTTAAACCGGCTCATGGTCTGTTTTACTGCCTCCAAGTACCCTCTCATTCGAGAATCGCGCGCTTCAAAGCTTCCGTGTACCTGACCGACCACCAATCTGGAATCTGAAAAAACTTCTACATCACGAGCACCTATTTCCAAAGCCACCCTTAGTCCAGCAAGTAGGGCTTCATACTCCGCCTCGTTGTTTGACGCCCGGAATCCCAGCCGGAAGGAATGTTCCAGCCGTATTCCCTCCGGGGTGGTGATGACGATGCCAGATCCCGCGCCCATGCCATTCGCGGCACCGTCTACAAACACCTTCCACGGCAACACCTCCACATGGCACACCACCTGTCCCTCGTTTTTAGGAGAAAATTCCGCAACGAAATCGGCCAGGACTTGACCTTTTACCGAGCTTCTCGGCCTGTACCTAATGTCGAATGCTCCTAGCCGGGTACCCCATTTGGCAATGCGGCCCGTAAAGTCCGACCTCTTCAACAAGGACTGAAGCGGATACTCGGTGAGAACATAGACGGTGTGAGCTTGGAAATAGTGTGGCAACTTCCTCGTGGCGTGTACTAGGGCGAGCACCAACTTCTCCAAGGGTAAATACCTTATTTCTGCATCAACCAAGGTTTTACTAATGTAATACACGGGAAGCTGGACCCCGTGATCCCTCAACAGCACCGCACTCACGGCATGGTCAGACACGGAGAGATACATGAACAAATCCTCCCCGAGCATAGGTGCCGTTAACATAGGTGCCTTTACTAGGTACTCTTTCAGATCCTGAAAAGCCTTCTCACAATCTTCGTCCCAATGGAAGCCCTTCCACTTCTTCAAAAGCTGGTAAAATGGTCTACATCGATCGGCGAACTTGGAAATGAACCTATCGAGAGCTGCCAACATCCCGGTCAAGATTTGAACCTCTTTAGGGTTTCTCGGCGGTTGCAGACGCCGGACGGCTTCTATTTGATCGGGGTTAACTTCTATCCCCCGATGCGTGATCAAGTAACCGAGGAATTTACCGGCCCCCACTCCGAAGACGCACTTATCCTCGTTCAGGCGTAGCCTGTATCGCCGTAATATCTCAAACACCCCTCGAAGGTCCTCGGTGTGCCGTGCTGTCAGCTTACTCTTTACTACCATGTCGTCAATGTACACTTCTACGGTACGTCCAATTTCTTCTCGGAACATTCTGGTCATCATTTACTGATACGTCACCCCAGCATTCTTTAACCCGAAAGGCATCACGGTATAATGGTAGTTCGCATCCGGGGAGATGAACGCCGTTTTTTCTTGGTCCTCGGCGGCTAGGGCGATTTGATGGTAGCCCTGGAACGCATCAAGAAAGCTCATCCTCGGGTGGCCATAGGTAGCATCCACTAGTTGATCTATTTTCGGCATGGGGAATGGGTCCTTTGGGCAGGCCTGATTCAAATTTGTGAAATCCATGCAGACTCTCCACTTGCCACTCTTTTTTATGACAACAACAGTATTCGCTAACCATTCTGGAAAGAAGATCTCTCGTATTGCCCCGGCTTCCTTCAACCTTCCAACCTCCTGCCGTACCACTTCAATGTGTTCCTTGGCTGACCTTCTCGGCCTCTGCTTTTTCGGAGGGAACAATGGGTCTACGTTAAGCTTGTGGACTATGAGCTCGGGATCCACCCCGGGGATCTCATACGGACTCCAGGCAAACACGTCTACGTGCCGTACGAGGAACAGCAACGTTTCTACCTTGTCCTCAGTACTCATACTTGCTCCTACCTGGAAATACCTTTCAGTGTCCGGCAATATCTTTACCCTGATAATATCCTCGGCACAACCGGTCCCCGTACCTTCCCGGGGTCTCTGTGATTGCTATAAAGGATCCTTCCTTTCATTTTTCCCTGACTCTTCTTGCCTGTCCTTCCGGTCGACCATGGCTACCAAGCATTGTCTGGCGACATGCTGACTTCCCCGAACTACAGCGACACCATATTCAGTGCGGAACTTGACCTTCACGTGCAGGGTGGATGGGACTGCTCCCATGGCATGGATCCAAGGTCTCCCCAGAATGGCCGTATAAGGAGAGAACGATGTCACGACCACAAAAGTCACCGTCACCTCCTTCCCCTCCATATTTACGGGAACTGATATCTGGCCCTCAGGGATTGCTACCTGCCCGTCGAACCCAATTAGCGGGGCGTCATACCTGGAGAGGTGCTCCTTTTTCAGGCCAAGCCCCTTGAAAAGGTCCGGGTACATCACATCGACCCCGCTTCCTTGGTCTATCATTATTCTTTTCACAATGAAACTGTTTACCTGGGCGGTCACCACCAGCGCGTCATCGTGCGGTTGGATAGTCCCCTCCAAATCATCGTCGCCGAAGGCGATAGGGTCTGGTGTTATTTTGGCCTTCTTCACCGGGGACCATCCTTTCGAGCATCGCCCCGCGCTTACAGTGGTTAGTACTTCCCTCCTCCCGATAATTGCCGTGCCCCTTGGGATAGCGTGGATTACTTCAATCACCCCCAGTGGGGGAGGAAGGGGATTCCCTCTCTGGCGTTGGCCTTGCCCGACGCCTTTTTCCCCCGAGTCAATCACATATTCTTTTAAATGCCCGGCCTATACTAACCGTGCTAAATGGTCTTTCAGCACTCTGCATTGCTCGGTTGTGTGCCCCTTGTCTTTATGGTAGGTACAGAACAGATTCTGGTTTCTCCGTGATGGGTCGCCCAACATTTTGTTCGGCCACCTGAAGTATGGCTCGTTCTTGATCCGGTCAATAATCCTATGCACCGGCTCTTTAAACATTACATTCACTTCCCCCGTCTGTGGTTCAGCCCCCTGCGTCTTGAAGTCCTTTCGGAGTCTCGGCTGAAAACCACTCTGCCGAGGTCTATTGGCCAACATAGCTTTGCCCTTACTCTATAGCCGGTCATCTTCAAGGTGCTTATACTCCTCGATGCGCCTCATAAGCTGCCTCATATCCTCTAGAGGCTTTTTCGTCAATGACTCTCGCAGCTCGGAGTCGTCGGGCAGTCCCATCCGGAAGGTGCTTGCTGCAATTTTCTCATTCCCACCGCCGATCTCATTGTAAAGCTCCCAATACCGGTTGGCATAGCTGCGGAGGGTTTCCCCTTCCCTCAACTTCATGGATAGCAATGCATCCACGGGTTAGGGTACTCGGCTACACGTCACAAACCGAACACCAAATTCTTGGATTAGTTCGGCGAAGCTGTTGATGGAACCTTTCCTTAGCCCGTTAAACCATCTCAGCGCGGTGGGCCCGAGGCTCAAGGGGAATACCTTGCACATCAGTGCGTCATTGTGGGTGTGGAGGGACATCATCTGGATGTAATGACTGACGTGCTCTACTGGATCTTTCTTCCCATCATAGAAATCGAACGGGGGACGAGTAAACCTGTCCGGCAGTGGGGCCTGCTCGATCTCTCTTGAGAACGGTGATCGTGCGGCGCTCCGTAAGGCTCGACTCATCGCGTCCATAGCAGCATTACGGGGGCGATGCTCGGGAGAATCGGAGCCCCGGTCTGCATACCCTTGTGATCGTGAACGTTCTCGGCGATGGCGAGATTCCCGGGAATGTGAGCGGCCCCGGTTACGGCGAGAACCAGATTGGTGGGAGTCCTCGCGACGGTTTCTTCCGCCGTCTGCCTCTCTTCCTCGGCGGTCTCGGCCCCCTCTCCTTTGACCGCCCATGGCCTCCAGTTCTAATTCCCTAACTAGCCGCCTCAACTGCTCAATCTCCTCGTCCCTTTCATCAAACTGCCCATGCGCTGACGCCCCCGATACTGTCCGGTGGGTTTGGTATGACCCTTCTCCCAGGTCGGATTGGTCTTCTCCTTCTTCATGACCCCTATCCTCTCGTCTCTTTTGCCTCCGCTCTCGCCAAGTAGACCCTACCGAACTGCTTTCTGCGTGACTCGAACGTCTCTCAGACATCTTACCCGGGGGTGTGCCTCGGTCGGATCACCAATTCGTAGGAGATTCCCATAGACGGCACCAATTGTAGCCACAATTGGACGACGGACGGGCCAATCTTCCCTTGGGCTCACAATTTATTTACTAGTTATGGGCTTTTGGATTTCCTACTGCTGGTGATCCAGCCTCCTAAGAACTCAAAGCCTATTTCTCATAATTCTCTTCTCTCCCTCCCCTTTAGACTACTCTCTATGGACAGAATTATCTCTCCCTTCTGCTCTTCGTTTCTGCTTACAATTGTCCACCTCCCTTTCTCCCCTCGCTTCTCCAATTTATATCTCAAGATTTAATGGGATGTCATAATTACATTGACAACTAGTGGATGGAGAGGTCCAATGTTATTGTGTTTAAGTGGAAGTTTAGGCGGGAGTGGTATGAGGCGAAATATGGCCTGGGAACTAGTTCCCACTTCAATGGCGTGCTCGGCACGGCACACTCCTAGGTTCTGCCGAAATTTGATTTAAGTCTCTCACAGTGTTTGGGAAGTTGCCTGTTCGGGTGAGCTTCCAACGGATGGGGCATGATCTACATAATTATCTTTATTCTAGTGAGTTAGGGACAACCAATATCTGGGCCGAGGACTTTATGGGCCGTTGCGAAATTGGACCGAAGGCCTTAATGGGCCCGGGCAGCAAGTGCCATACAATGGCCTTAACGGGCCCGGGTAGCAGGTGCCGTACAATTTGCATAAATAATTTTCCACCTCGACATATATGAAATATATTGTGAGAATTCTTGTGACCCAATGTTGCTAAAGAAAATAGCAGCTCACAAACAAAATAGTAATCTTCTCCAATTCACATACACGTATATGAAACTGAAAAATGAAAAATTAATGGCAAAAAAAGATAGAAAATATGAAGAAAATCTCTCTCTCTCTCTCTCTCTCTCTCTCTCTCTCTCTCTCTCTCTCTCTCTCTCTCTCTCTCTCTCTCTCTCTCTCTCTCTCTCTCTCTCTCTCTCTCTCTCTCTCTCTCTCCAAACACAAGGTCTTAGAGTCCAACCCTGCTTCTTGGAATTCAATTGATAGTAAAAGGTAAACTATGCTTTTTATTCTTCTTTAAGTTATTGCTTTTCTACCATGTCTTTTGAGACAAATGTTTACCCACCATTTGTTTTAAAGACACCCGTAAATTACCTACTACAAAAATGGATGTGCCTATAAATTATTTTAGGATCACAATTTTTACCTAACATTTTTTCACAACTATTTTATATGGCAAATAATGACTTATTGTCCGTTACTTTCACATAAATTTACTATTCTTTTTGCCACTCAAAATTAACTATATAATAATTGTGGTAAATAGTGTGGGAACGGGTGTGGTCCTAAAATTTTTTGTGTGGCTTTAGGACAAGAGGCCACCAGCTTTAATTCATTAATTATATAAAAGTGACAAAAAAGTTATAAAAAAATGGCTAAAATGTAAAATTCACCCTCTAAGTTTCACCATTTTTCATTTTAGTCCTATAAATTTGGATTTTGTTTCTTTAATCTTCTAAGTTTCATTTCTTCCCAATTAAGTCTTTCGTTAATGTGCTGTTAGTTTCTACCGTTAACTTTTATTTATTTATTTATTTATTTCTTAATTTTAGAAAAAAAAAACTTAATTAAAAAAAAAAGCTTAATGATAAATCACCTGTTCAAGAATAAATTGTTTCAGCGCTCTAACCTTCAAACCTCTACGAATGATTCCTTGGACAGTAGGAAATGAGGATCATCCCACGAAGTGTTCAAGAATAAATTGTTTTTCAAACCTTCAAAATTGTTCACTAATTGTTCAACTTCAAACCTGTTCAATAATAAATTGTTTTTTCACTAGATCTCAAATTCTCAATGCATGCATAATACCTTCTATGGCGTCAACAAATGGACAAGCACAATCATAAGTCAGGCATATCTTATAATTGGAGACAATGCAATGACGGGAAATTGGATTGCAAGGGTAATATTAATATACCAGATCTCGAAGTGATTTATTTGGCTCTTGCTCGCATGTCCAACTTCTCACGAAGACAGCATTGCAAACCCCTTTCAGATCCCTCTTTCTCATTCTTAGTTTCTCACATCAGGTATTGGCTTTTTTCTATTTTAATTAAGGTTTTTTTTTTCTAAAATTAAGAAATAAATAAAAATATAAAAATTAAATAAAAGTTAACAGCAGAAACTAACAACACATTAACGAAGGACTTAATTGGAAAGGAATGAAACTTAGAGAACTAATATGACAAAATTCAAACTTATAGAACTAAAATGAAAAATGGTGAGAGGGTGAATTTTGCAATTTGGCCAAAAAAAATTGTGTGAAGTGATGTCTTTTTGACATTTTATTCACGGTTGACATAAAGAAAACTCCGAAAGGGGCTATTTAAGTAAAGTAATATATTACTTATATTTTAATAGGATAAATCAAATGATTTCCACCAAGACTCTTTAGATTATATCATATGAAAACAATGTCATTCTTGACTAGGGAAAACTCTAATCACCTGTTTGGATGTTTAAAAAAATAGGGAAATAAAGTACAGAGAGGGAGAGTAATTCAATTACCTTGTTTGGAAGTTTTTTAAGGAATGAGGGAGAGGAGTTTGGAGGGATTTGGAAGGTTTTCAACTACCTCTAATTCCTCATTTTTAATTTCTCCAAATTGGAGATATTTTGAGAAAGAGTAGAGTAGATAAATTATTGACCAAATGAATTTCTCAATTTAGCCTTTCTAAATTAACAAAATTACAAACCAAAAAATTAACATAGATCCTTCTTTTCTTTTCTTTTCCTCAGTAACTACTAATTAAAAAACTATTTTCCTCAGTAATTACTAATTAAAAAATTGTTTTTCTCAGTAACCAAACTAACGATCAATTATTTGACTTTGAAAACTTTTCAAAGCTTATTCTTAGGAATCAAAAGGTTCAGGTCATATTTATGAAATGGCAAAGTGCAAGTTTTCCAGTACATATTTATGAAATGGCCGTTGTGCTTTTTGATCGGTTTAATCGTCATTCTAATCGGTTTCTGCAACAATCTTGCCGTCGAAAATTTTCAACTAACCCGTCAGCCAACTCACCAACCACTCAATGTTACATTGCTCTCTCCTATATATAAATAAGCCAATTTTTAGTGAACCATCTCAGGAATATTTTCGCTATCACAAAGCTTGAAAATTTCCGCAACACTATTTTTTTCTATTTTTTGTCTCATTGTTTTTCATCTCTAGCCATTTCATGCACTGTTGATCGGTTTCGTCGTCACCTCTAACATGATGTTGGAGAGCAGGTCAATTTTATTTTATTTTTTTCTTTTGATTCGGTTCTGTTTGGTTTGATGGAAACTGTACAAATTTTCCCGAGAAAAAAAACTGATAACTTGAATTAAAATTGACATAGAATATTATCAAAAATTGAAGGTACGTTTAGTACACTGAATGAGGATTACAATAGGAATTGTAATATTTATTACTAGTAATAAAATGTATTGTAATGTAATAACTAAATCTATTCATTAGTTTGATTGTGAGTTATAATATTAGAAGGAAACTTAACATTTATTTTAGGAAATATCTTACTTATACAATTATATTTCCTTAAAAATTGTTATTTTTAAATTTAAGAGAGATAAGTATTATTTTTTATGATTTTTTATTCTTATAATTATTAGATGTATATAGAAAGTTTGTTTATTTGAAAATATATTAAGTTTTGAAATTAATGCACTTACTAAGGAATAGCTAATACAACCTTTTAAAGAGGAATAATTATTCCTCATTTTGAAGAATAGCTATTCATTAGAAATGACTATTTCTTGTCATAAAAACATAACCAAACTAAAGAGTAACTAAACCATAGGAATAACTATTACATTACAATATCTATTACAGTCTACCAAACATACCCTGAGTTTTTATGCTCAGCGGAGTTATTGTTGAAATGTGGAAATTGAAGGGATTGGTGAAATGTGGTGCAGGTATGGGATGGCATTTTCTTGGCATCCAAACAGCGAAAGAACAGATAAAAAAAATTGTTTTATTAATTAGATAAAAAAAAAAAGGATTTTCAAATAGGGGTAAATTTGTTTATTTAAATCATTTCATCTCCTTTCCATTTTAATTTTTAAAACATCCAAACAGGAGGAATGACTAATTACACCCCCCTTCTTACTAATTTTAAAAACATCCAAACAAGGTGGAGGATAACCATTCCCCTTTACTCTTCTCCTCTCTACTCCCCTCTACTCTCCTCCCTCTCTAAACTTCCAAACAGGCCATAAAGGTGCCTATTACAAAATTTATAATACAGTCAAAGGAAGTCATATTACACTAAGATATTTAGAGTTAATTTGGTTCCTTTTGGTATTTTTGAGGGAGATGTCATGAAAATTATCTTGATAATATATTTGTTTTAAAAAAAAATTATTTTGAAGGGAAATTATATAATATTTTGGAATTTAATTAGTAGACTTTATTATTAATTTAATTAGCAGAACCAATTATAATGTTAGAGGAGAGAGTGCCTCATTATTATAATTTTGAAATATTATATATAATGACTCATATTATTGAAGAATCTAAAGACTTTAAATTTTAAACAAGATTATTCAAAAATAAAATAATTATATAATCATTAAATTCCAGAAGTATATGTATATGTATATATATACATATATAACGAAGTCAATAACTTTTGGCAAACCTAAGATTTTAAAGTGAAAGGAAAGTTAAGATTATTGATGTATGAATAAAATTGTCACAACAGGTAAGGTCCACACAATACATGGAATCCATGTGTAGGACTTTAAGTTGTGTTTAGATACCGCTTATTTTGCTGAAATTGAAAAATTATTGTTGAAATTATTGTAGCTAAATGTAAAAGTTAGTTGAAATAGTATAGTGGGGCTCATAAATAATGTCAAAAATAAGCCAAAATAGTAGGATTCATGAATAGTAACAAAAATAAGCTAAAATAGTGAAATAATTTTAATTTATAATTCATTCCCAGATGCACCCTTATGAGAATTCTTCTCTCCTGATGTGAAGGACTGCATGCTAGTGCTAGCATGTATATACACTCTCATTAATATTTAAGGTCCTTAACGATGACCTTTTGTCAATTTTCTTTAGTTGACTACCCATTATTGGATGTTGCCTCTTCGCAATGCCTCCATAGGTTTGCTTGTCTTTCCTTTTGTCTTCTAAGTGAGATAAAAAATAAAATTTGGTGAATAAGCTGTCACCTGGCGTCTTGCTCGGGGGTGTAATACAACCATAAATCCTCCCATTTTTTTGAACCCAAAAAAAAAAAAAATGTTGAAGCAATTTGTTAAAAGTAAAAAAAAAAAAAATTTAAATTAAGAGAGTGATCTTCAAGTCTATGACCTACACTATTGACTGCTAATGTTTTGAATACTGATTCAGGCCATGTTTCAATTTGTCAACTGGATCAAAATATTTTAGTAACAACCTATTTCAGCTTACCATTTTGGGGTTACAGACTTACAGCTGAAACTTTATACTATATTACAAAATGTCTATACCTATGTTTACATCACATGGTATTATGAGTGAAGAAAAAATAATGACATGCTTAATGTCATCATTACATAATATAAGTACTAACATGTCATATATGAGTAAAGAAAAAATATATATTAATGAAGGAAAAAAAAACCATGACATATGTGGTGTACACCCAAAAGCCACAATTTAATCTCAATTCCTTATTTGAATTTGTATATATAGTTGTCTTTTATTTTGGGCATATATGTTTGGTATGCTATAATAGATCATGTAATAAAATGTTATTCATTTGGAATAACTATTTGATTGTTTGGTTAGATATTTATTACATGAAATATCTATTCCTCACTAAAAGAGATGTAATAGTTCCTGAATAACTATTTATCTCTAAGGGTCCGTTCGGTTGGAGGAGTGGAAAAGTAGGAGGATGGAAAATTGTGAGAGGATGGAAAAATAGAAGGATAGAAAATATTTTGTTTTCCCTCTTGTGTATTCGGTTGGGGGAGTGGAAAAGTAGGAGGACGGAAAACTCTTGTGTTCGGTTGGAGAAAAAAAGGAAAGGATGGAAAATATAATTTATATAAATTGACTATTATACCCTTATTACATAATATGTAAGAAATAGATTTATTTTAATCATTAAATAATATAAAATTTATTACATCATATATATAAATTTATATTATTATAATGTAAAAATTAGATCAGTTCACGTTGAAAAAAAAAAAAAAACAACATTCAATAACATTGAAAAGAAAAAAAAAAACAACAACAACATTGTTCAGTAAAGTTGAAAAGAAAAGAAAAGAAAAACAAAACAAAAACAACGTTGTTCAGTAACGTTGAAGAAGAAAAAGAAAAAAAAAACCAACGTTGTTTAGTTAAAGTTGAAAAGAAAAGAAAAAAAAAACAAAACAAAAACAACGTTGTTCAGTAACGTTGAAGAAGAAGGAAAAAAAAAAAAAACCAACGTTGTTCAGTTAAAGTTGAAAAGAAAAAAAAAAAAAAACAAAAAACAACGTTGTTCAGCAACGTTGGAGAAGGAAAAAAAAAAAAAAAAACCAACGTTGTTCAATAACGTTAAAAAAAAAAAAAAAAAACAACAACAACAACAACGTTGTTAACGTTGAAAAGAAAAAAAAAAAAAAAAACTTTCAGGTCAACTTTGAAAGAAAAAGAAAAAGAAAAAACGTTGAAAAATATAGGTGGGAAGAGGATATTTTTGTAAAAGTGCTACTGTAGAACTTTTCTCTCCAGATTTTCTTTTCGATTTGGAAGAAAAAAAAAAGTGGGCCTGGAGAGAAAACTTTCTCTCGAGTTTTCCATCCTCCCTATTTTCCTTCCCCAAATGAACAGTGAAAAACAATATTTTTCACCATATTTTCCATCCATCATATTTTCTTTCCAAACGAACGCATCCTAAATGTAGTAGCTATTTCTTAACATTGTAAGACTAACTTATTTATTAAGTTTCGTTCAATGTCTCATATGATAACATACATGTGATGTTAGAGGTTTAATAAGGAGTTAACTACATATCCTTAACTATTGGTTAATAAGCCTAACCCAACTGGATATGTAGTTAAATGAACATTGAACGCCCAAGGCAAATTAATGAGCCTAACCCATCTAGTCAGACTCAAAAGAAGGAAAATAGCAATGATAATAAATGTCACTTCTGTAATCTGTGCATAATAATTATAAATTATTATTTTTCCAAAACTATAGATGTGTGGTTTTATACTTTTATTATTAATTCACGTCCAAAAATATTAATAGGAATAATTATTCCATTAGGTCACATTTTATTCTTAGTAATATGAATTATTATTATTATTATTAACGTAATTATCATCCAGTGTGCCAATCATATTCTTAGTCTTTGCTTTATTTTCATAATTTTAATTAAATTAACGTCATAAAAGGTTTTTTTTTTTTAATAATAGATGTAAAATTCAAAATCGTTGGACCATTGATAGAATTTACCTAGAGTAAAATTAACTTAATAATTGTGTATTTCTAGTCGAATGAGTACACTTTTATTATAAGTGACATAAGGTAAATGACATCAACTTGTCCCAATCACTTCTAAGACACAACTTATATATGTCATATGAAAGAAGATGACACAGAGTATCAATTGATATTTTGCTTTAAAGAATGATGTATGGAGTATGAACGCATGTTTTTCTAGGAAAAAAAAATATGAACACGTGTATTGAGATATTTAATGATGATTGTCCAGTTGATTATCTCCCTAGCACTAGAGACTAGAGAGTAGAGACACAACCAATGCACTATGCGAAGCTCCTCTCCCTCTCTCTCTCTCTCTCTCTCTCTCTCTCTCTCTCTCATGTCCACTAGAAGTCTAGAATATTGTCGGATCTAATTGAAATTTTCTTAACCAAAAGATAAGTTTCAATATTATGCACATGATACATAGTATTGATATATATAATCAATACATAATATTGATATAAAACATGCACGACGATAATTCAATTTTAATTAAAAGGTCCAAAACATAAGTTTTTAATACCAAACTCATTATTTTATTTTAATGAATTACTCTCTCTCTCTCTCTCTCTCTCTTTATTCTAAAGATCTTACAAAATGACACTCCTCTTAAATTATAGACAAACTGCTTGTAAAATTTGTGTAAATGTAACAAATCAATCCATACTATTTCACTTCTAGTTTTCTTTTTTAAACAAAATATTCCTTTAAAAAATTCCTACTCATTTATATAAATCTCAATCGGGAATTGTCATTTCCTCCATAACCTTAAGGAGAGATGGTCAATTTGTAAGGAAAAATTATGTACTTTTTTTAATTTTTTTAATGCGCACTAGAAAATTGTCTAATCTGATTAGACTTTTCTTAACTAAAACATAAAGGAACTCCCCCAGCAAGATCTACAAATTGATTTTTTGGTGTGAAGTGTGAACACAAAAGGCTACTACTATTTTCTTCTCCACGTGTGGCTTCACTAATGACACTCCTCTTAAATTATAGACAAATTGCTTTTAAAGTTTGTATAAATGTAACAAATCAATCCATACTATTTCACTTCTAGTTTTTATTTTTAAACAAAATATTCCTTTAAAAAATTCCTACTCATCTATATATCTATCTATATATATATATATATATATATATATAATAGGTAAAGTAGAGAGAAAATCCAATTAGATTTCAAATTGGAATTAAATTAGAGTCTAATTTTACGCCATGTGTCCTATCTAATTTAAGTTTTTAAATTTTTGTACCAAGTGAGTTAATTCAATGTAAAAATTGGATTTCAATTAGAGTTTAATTTTGTGCCATGTGTCTCATCTAATATAAGTTTTTTAATTTTTATGTCAAATAAGTTAATTTAGTGTAAAAAACGAGGAGTCTAATATAAGTAAACTATAAAAAATATAATTTTTGAATGATTTTATATTTATGAGCTTTTGTTTTTGTATAACTAAAAACAATTCAAGTTTATAAATCATATATATATATATATATATATAGCTAAAGTTAAGAGAAATCTCAATTAAATTCTAAATTGAAGTCTAATTTTGCGCTATATGTTTCATCTAATTTTTAAATCTGTATGTTAAGTGAATTATTAGATGCAATAATTAAAGAGTCTAAATTCATTTAGATTATAATTTGAATTTTAATTGGAGTTCAATTTTGCGCATGTGTTCTATCAATTTTTTTAATTTTTATGGCAAGTAAATTATTGAATGCAAAAACAAAAGAATTTAGATCTAATTAGATTCTAAATTTTATATATATATATATATAATTGTGATTATTTTTAAATATATATAATTGTGATTATTTTTAAATATATTCATACATATGCACAAAATTACACACTAATTTATATAAATCTCAATCGGAAATTGTTATTTCCTCCGCAATCTTAAGGAGATATGGTCAATTTGTAAGGAAAAATTATGCACTTTTTTTAATTTTTTTAATGAGCACTAGAAAATTGTCTAATCTGATTAGACTTTTCTTAACCAAAACAAAAGGGTACTCCCCCAGTAAGATCTAAAAATTGATTTTTTGGTGTGAAGTGTGAACACGAAAGGCTACTACCATTTTCTTCTCCACATGTGGCTTCACTAATACGAAATATATACGAATTAATGACGTGGGAGAAAGCAAACATTTAAGCATTTTTAATTCCCTCCCTTGTTGCTAATCTATTTGACCTTGGCCTTTCCCTGTTTTTTTTGTGGGTCTCATTTCAATTTAACTATGATCACATGGCAAATTAATAAGAGCTGTTTTGCTGTTCATGCATAACCAAGATACCTTTTGGATGTCATAGAATATCAGTTTGATGAACTGTCCAAAATGATCACTGTATCAGTCACATGCCTTCTTGATTTCTGGGTCATTGCGTTAACTCGTTCGGAGTGCCATGATTGTCGTCACCCAACACATTAAATCCGTACCAAACCCTCTGTTCCGAATGTAATAAATATGCATCCTTTTTTCCACCTCAATATGACCTCAATCCCCGTGCCATGATTGTCCCCACCTAAAAGATAAAATTCTTATTAAACCCATGGTTTTGACAATCTGATCGGCCCGGTCAAATTGGATTGGAATTAAGAATAGCATTAGACTATCAGCACAACAATTTCGCAAAAAAAAAAACCTACTTAGCAAGTTGATATTGGTTTTTATTTAAATTCGTTATTAACATTTGTTTTTTACCTATTATTAACAACTTACTCTTATCAAAAAAAAAAAAAAAAAAAAAACTTACTATTTAAATTTTGTGGTGAAAATGTTGCATCTGTAGCTTATTCTAGAATTAATTAGGAACTAATCATTATTTTTTTTTAAATCTAAAAATCAAAACTTTCATGGAAATAAGTGGAACCATTATCAGACGAGCCGCTCTCTAGTTTGAATGGTGGAGGTGGCACTTAGGATGTTGAGTAACAATGTTGTAAGAATTGTAGAGTCATTGTTGAACTCTCTCTTTCTCTTTCTCTCTCCACCACGTTACGTTCTGATCTGTAATCGTCATTCACTTTGCTCGATGGTCTCTGGTGCAACTTCACCATCTCTAAAGAATAAAATTTAGCTTCAAAATGGTTTTGAGCTATCTCTTTCAACCTATTACATAAAAATTTATAAGACTATCTATATGTATTATTTAAACAAAGTCACACAACTCATTCAAAAAGTCATTAGATTAAAACTATATGTGGATGGTATTTTAACTGCCACAATGTAGGTTAGAGGAATATAGCTTCAAATTAGTTTGGAACTGCATGTTTTCCATCACTAAAGTAATCGGTCGGTGGAGCATTGTTTGGTTATAGATTCTGATGACTAGTTCAAGTATATGATATTATGATGTCCCTCTCTTAGGTTTATTTATACATATTAATGTTTTTTTTAATAAATTGTGTATAATATCATTATGAGTTAGGTTTAAGTTACACATTATAAAACTAGATGCGGTGTTACACAACTCCAAAACTTTTTATTGAAAAAGCATTTTGATGAATCAATTGTTGGATTACAAGATCTCCTTATACCTTTTATAGTTGCAAAATGTCAAGATTATCAAAGAATAATAACTATCTAATTATAAAGTGTTTAAATTTAAAGTTATGTTTGTCTACATCTAAACTTATATACAAAACATGAATCTGTGGATTAGATAGTTAACATATGATTAACACAAAATTTGAAATACGGATTAATAGTAATGGAAACATGTAATCCAACTATCATATTTTTAAAGTATTTTTAATAAAATTTATGGAATGTAATATCTCAAATAATTACATTGGGTGTAATATCATCCCAACCCTACTAGTATTTACTATTTACACTTTATTAGTATTTTCTATCTACCTTATAGAATTTTTGAAAGTTGCTTACTTTTTAAAATTTTATTATTTTAATTAATTATTATTTTAATGACATCATCATATTTCAATCTTCGATCCAATCTCAGTCTAACCTCAAAACTTCTTTTTTTTTTTTTTCAACACTAGCCTCAAAACCTTGAAACTCTTCATTTTTTTTATTCTTCTAACAGTTCAGTTTTCAAAACTGTATTTAAACCCTTCTAGGTTGAACACTTAAACATAATAGAATAATGCTAGAGACACAATTATTTTCATCATTTTTTCAAAACATGTTAAAATGACAAGTTGGAACCAACGTCACTTATACACGAATCCATCATTAACATCATTACTTTTTTACCAAATTAACATCAATTTTATGATGCATCAATCATAATAATCAAGTCAATAGTCGTAAAAAAAAAGCTATGAAAACATTTGTGTTCCTAAAGTCATTGATGGAACAAATATTTATCCTTTTCCATATTGCAAGGACCTCAATCCTTCTCCTTCCAAACAAATTGAAGAGAGTAGAATTAACATTTTTATTTAATTATAAATCTAACAAATCTTTATCCAAAAATGAATTTTCTCAATTTCAAAGTTAATGGTCGTGGTTCCTTTTTCATCCCCCATACATTGGATAATTATAAAGATGAATTTTTTAGGAGTGGCTGCAAGGTGCTGGCTAAAAGATTTGAACTAAAACCTTATGAATGACACTGGATCTAAAACCACAAGACTAAATCCATGAAATTTCTCCCCTTTTGTTTAAATTTCTATAGTATCTCTTTGTTCGGGGGAATAGTTTTTTTTTTTTTTTTTTCTTGTTCTTTTTAATGAATGGGCAAATTTTATTTCTACGAGGAAAGTCATCGCCAAGGAAGGAAAACAAAGTCACCTAAATGATAGCAATCCACGCCAACTTACAAATAATTACTTTAAAACTCCTTTGTAAATATTAATATCCAAATATAATTCGTCATTCCACTCTCTATAATAAAGTTTTTTTTTTTTTTTGAAAATATTTTATTCATCAACTTTGGATAACAATAGAAATAAAATGTTTACCAAAAAAGCTAGTGTGACTTCTTCAATCCACGCCTCTGTTTCTTTCTTCTACCCATTTTTCACTCCTTGCTAGTCTATGTAGTGCCGTATTCCCCTCTTCCAACATGAGAAAGGTTTCATAATCCATATTCTAAAAGCTCTCAAATCCAGCTTTGATTTGCTTTGCTTCATCAATAAGATACACTCTCTAATAGGTTTTAAAATTTGTATATATTCACAATAGACTTCCAACTCACCCTAATAAATAAGCAATAAAAAAACTGATGATCTCTCAAGTGAATTATTGAGCCCACAGTTACTAACCAAAAGCTTTTTTCCTCTATTCTCTCTTTGTTTGTTCCACTTCACATTTATCTTAGCATGACTAAAATTTATTGGACTCCCTGACTTGATTTTGACATTCCAAAGTTAAAAATGGTACAATAACAGTTGTAATAAAATGATCTCAAGTGAATTTTTGATCCCACCCCAAGTAAAACAGTGTGAAGATGACCACAAATGCGCAATTACTTAACCAGATGTTTTCTCTCATTTCTTGTTTCACTTCAAATTTTATGGTTGCATGACTTCTGCTTTATGGCTAATGGATTCAATGACTTGATTAATTAATCCTGACATTCCAAAGTTACCAATTATACAATAACAGTTGTAGTTAGCACCAGCCCAAACCAAGACCTGGTGAAATGTGGGCCCAATTTGTTCAACTTAATAAATAGATCTGGATTTGAGCAATGTTAAAAACACACAAAATTTCATAATATTTTTAACAACTTGTTTGGAGAAAAGCTGATATTTATGTTAGCATAACTTTTATATAGGATTATCATTGACATCACAAAAAATTAATTTTATAATATTTTGAACAATTTGATGGGAAAAACAGTGATTTATGTTAACATGACTTTCATATGGGATTACCATTGACATCATATAAACCAATTACTATATAACAAACTTTAAAAACAAATTATAAATCTTTTTTGTCACTAGATTATTATTTGAATTTCAAACCTGTCCCCATAATAAAGGTCTAGTTACTAACATTGTTGTCAATCAAATTGTAATACCAGATCAGAATTACCACATGTAAATAAGTCGAGTGGTACATATGCAGGTAATGTTCAATTTGGAAAAATATCGTTTATATTTATTTGTCTAACAAACAACTAAACATGTTTAAATTTGGACTTGACTATTAAACAATTCAAAATTAAAATATAATAGTTTGTTTCTTAACACACTTATAAATATGATCCTGATTTAGGATTGGGGTTATCTAAGTTTGTTAATAAATGTATAAGATATCAAAATATTACTTTTAATTTATTGATAGTATAAACCATCCATATTGTAGTAAAAATGACATGTGATTAACAATACACGGTTGATAAATATAATTTTTGTAAGTCATATTGAAAATCAATCTATGTAATTAACAAAAATAATATATTCTTAATTATAATTCAATTATTATAATTTTCATAAATTAGTGAAGGGGGTAAGAAATTGTATTCATGCCATTTCTTTTATAAGAGAAAAGAATGGCATAATTTTCCTCAAACTAAAAGATTATCAAGAGTAATTGTAGTGACATGACTTACTTAATAGTCATGTGTCTTACTTAAATAATTTTATCAATCATATGATTTAATAATATATGTGAATGGTCTTATGAACCATAACGGATACTTTGAAAGAGACACCTCAAATCCATTTTGGAGGAAAACTTTATCCATAAATTAATAAGTTAACAAAGAAATTTCATAACAAGTTATTGTTCAACCAAAAAACAAAAATCAAACCTAAAGATGTTATCTAATATCTAGTTTAATCAACTCTTGTTTGATATAAAGTTAAATTAACTAATCTTAATCTTTTAATAAGTTTAACTTCTGCATACACTTATGTTGACAATTTGAAAATTACTCTTTAGTATTGCATATTTGCATATGTTTATTCGAACATTATATTTGTAAGAGAACTTAAGTTTTTAGCTTCAAGAAGTGGAAAACACAGCAGCCTTGTCATGTTACTTGGGTCAGGTGATATTTATGGTGAAATCACCAAGCCAAGGAAGTAGCCCACAAAAGTTGAGAATAGATTTGCTTGTCCAAGAAATAATTGCTATTCTCTTGAATGCTACATATACAAAAAATTTTATTATTGTTAAGGTAACAAGTTGTTCTCAGTAGGTAAAAAAAAAAAAGTTAATAATAAACTCATATGAGATATAGTAAAAAATTTGTCAACTCAATTGTTATAAAATATTGTTGTGAAAATTGTCATTTATAGCATTGCTCTTTTCTCGTTAAGATTTTGTCCTTGTGAAAAATTTTGTTAGGTTCTAAGAATTAGGAACTAATGTATTAGAACTTCAATTTGTATGTTGGCAAACCATGATCAAAACAATGCTTAGTCTTGTGTTTGACTTGCTCAAAGTATAGGTCTTAATGTAAAGTTGGAATTGAGTTGTTTTGCAGAATTACTGTTCAGTTTCTGCCAGACTCGATCGATCGAAAATCGGGCAGATCGTTTTTCTGCAGAAAATTCCAACTCAGCCCTAGTCCATTTAATGTATAGGGTTTTATGTTTTGCCCTAAGTATAAAAGGGAAAACCCTAGCCATGTTTTTAGAGTTCTGAATGCTGTGTTTGTGAATCTCATTGTGAGATCTAGAGGTGTTTACCTTCACATACACTTAGGGTTTACAAACTTGAGATTCATGTCAAGAGTTGTGTAAATCAATACAGTTGCAGAATCAAAAGAGCATAAAGATATACAAGCAGGTGCGCTTGTGGATTTGCTGAAGAATTCAAGAAAGAAAGAGTCCGTGGATCTCGGAGCTATCATGGGGTCGTGGTAGTAAGTTTCCTACACTTGGGTAGCAATAGGATGTTAGTGGTCTAAGTCTTATTGTGTAAACTTCGATTCTTTCATAGTGGATTCAGTTTACCTTGAGGATAGCTAGGTTAAATCCTCCCTAGGTTTTTACCGGTGTGGTTTCCTGGGTCATCATATCTTTGTGTTATTTATTTTTCCGCTGCTTTATTGTTTTTGTTTATTCTGTGTTAACCTAGATTTAATTAAATTACCTAAGTTAATCACTTGGCTAATTCACTAGGTTAATCTGTTGGGTTTAAGTGGTCTAAACGAACTGAGAAATTTCACTATTAATTAATGGGATGATTAGCTGTCATTTTGAATTTAAAGCCATCCATGGGATTTGAGGCATGTTTGTTGACTACATAGCCATAGTAGTTGTAGGTTGTCTTTGTCTAATGGCAAAAATATTACAGAAGTAATTTCCTTTGTAAAAGTTTGGATGAATATCACAGGTTTAGTTTCATTATTTCCCAATGAACATGTCCAACAGGTTTGGCCAGCATGTTTTCCAATGTTGCGTGTGCTCATATTCACTTGTGTTAAGAGAGAGAGAGAGAGAGAGAGAGAGAGAGAGATGGACTTATCATATGTTCATCTTTCTGCAAAGTTTTTTTTTTTTTTAATATTATTTTTTTTTGGGACTTTCCACCAACCTTCAATTTCATCTCCATACATGGTGGATACATAGAGATGAAGAAGACAAAATATAGAACATTAGGGAATCAATAGGGTATAAGATATGCCCTGTAAGACTGTAGCGTTATCTACGACTTTATAAAGTGTGAAATTTACTGAGAAAGAAAATGATTTCATTGATCTAAAATAAAACTGATAATTACAAGTCTTTATATACAACACTAATCAACTAACTCAAGCCAAAACTAAGTTAACTGATGTAACAAACCTCCTAACTAACTATCAGAGGTATACACTTAAGTCAATCACGTGTAGCTCACATGATCCCTAACCAATACTACATTTACTTTCTTTTATGCTTAAGCTACTTGTCGTTGATCTCTGCTTCAGCTGTGAGTCGTTGATCTCTGCTTCAGCTGTGCAACTATCTGAACTTCTGGACTCGTATAATTCAGTTTGCTGCTCTAGTTTCTTTGATTTCTGATACTCCCCCTCAGGATGGACATCATGAGAATGAATGTTAGAGATGCCCATCCTGGTAAGAAGACCATAAAACTGGTTCCAACTCAATGATTTTGTCAACAAATCTGCTAACTGATATTGAGTTCTAATATCCATTAACTTTATAACTCCTGCTTGCACCTTATCCCTCACAATGTGACAATCTATCTCAATATGATTTGTACGCTCATGAAATACTGGATTAGTACCTATGTGGATTGCTGCTTGAGAATCACTGAACAATAAGGCAGCTTGATTGTGTTTTACATTCAGATCCTTAAGCAAAAACAGAATCCATGTCACTTCACACACTGCAACAGCCATTGCTCTATACTCAGCTTCTGCCGTGGACCTTGAAACTGTATTTTGCTTCTTAGATTTCCAAGAAATCAAAGAGTCACCAAGAAATACACAGTAACCTGTGATGGACCTCTTAGAATCAATGCATGCAGCCCAATCTGCATCTGCAAAGGCTTTGATATGTAAGGAGGATTGAGTTGAAAAGAACAAGCCCTGTCCTGAGGTACCTTTAAGGTATTGAATTACCCTATAAGCTGCCTTGAGGTGAGGCTCTCTAGGCTTAGACATAAACTGGCTCAATCTATGTACCGAGTAAGTGATGTCTGGCCTAGAAATAGTAAGAAATAGCAGCCTCCCTATCAACCTTCTGTACATACCAGCATCAGCCAATAACTTGCCTTCATCTTTGCTTAGTTTAAGGTTGACCTCCATGGGAGTTTTAACAGGCTTACATCCAAGCATTCCCACATCATTGATCACTTCAAGGGCATACTTTCTTTGGCATAATGAAATGCCTTTCTCAGATCTAGCCACTTCCAAACCCAAGAAGTATTTTAGACTGCCCAGGTCCTTCAATTTGAATTGCTTATCTAAGACAACCTTCAAGTCTGCTACAGATTGGGGATCATTGCTGGCAATGAGTATATCATCAACATATACCAAAAGTGCCATGAAAGAAGCTCCTGACTGCTTGGTGAACAAAGAATAATCTGCCTTAGACTGCAGAAAACCATGTTGTAGTAGGGTGGTTGAAAACTTGGAATACCATTGCCTTGAGGCTTGTTTAAGGCCATACAAGGACTTATTCAATTTGCACACAAGCTCCCCCTTGCTGTGCAGGCCTGGAGGAAGACACATATACACCTCTTCATGCAAATCACCATGAAGAAACGCATTATTTACATCCAATTGGTGAAGAGTCCAGCCTTGCACAGCAGCCAAAGACAAGAGAAGCTTAACAGTCACCATCTTGGCAACAGGAGAGAAGGTCTCAGTATAATCCAAACCCTCCTGTTGAGTATATCCTTTGGCAACTAACCTTGCTTTGTATCTCTCTACACTCCCATCAGACTTGTATTTAATTTTGAAGACCCACTTACAACCAACAGCCCTTTTATTTGAAGGCAAAGGAACAAGGGACCAAGTATTATTCAGTTCTAAAGCCTGAAGTTCAGCTGCCATGGCAGCATCCCAATTAGGATCACCAACTGCTTGATGGTAAAACTGTGGTTCCTGAAGGGTAGAGATACTATTGCAGAAATGAGAGTAAGAAGGAGAGAGTTTGTGATTGGAAATATAATTGGCAATAGGGTATTTTGTGGAAGTAGCATTGCACTTATAGGCTTGAAGATAGGTAGGTGGTCTAGAAACTCTAGTAGACCTCCTAGGGAGAATAGGACTAGTTGGAAGAGAATCAGAAACATGATCAGGTTCAATGGACAAAGAAGAAGGAATAAGGTCATGAATAGGAGTAGTAATGTCATTAGGAACAAAAACAGACAAATCCTCAGGAAGATCAATAAAATGCTCTTCAAGAATATTGGAACCAATAGGAGTTGAGGAGTCTGGGATAGGAGCAGAATGGTGAATAGAATCAGTAACAGGCAGAGGTGGAGCATTAGGAAAACAATCATGATGAAAGGGATCAGTTTGAGATAAAGGGACAGAAGTAGGAAGAGACTTAAAAGGAAAGACAGATTCATGAAAAAGGACATCTCTAGAAATGAAACAAGATCTGGTTTGTAAATTCAAGAGCTTATAACCCTTAACTCCATAAGGATACCCCAAGAAAACACACTTAATAGCCCTAGGATCAAACTTGCTTCTATTGTGAGAAAGAGTAGAAGCAAAACATAGACAACCAAACACCTTAAGATGTGAATAATCTGGGATTTGATTGTAAAGAAGCTCAAAAGGAGATTTGTTGTTCAAAAGAGGGTAAGGAAGTCTGTTTATAAGATGCACAGCAGTGAGGATACAGTCACCCCAATAAGCAATAGGAATGTTTGATTGAAGCCTTAAAGCTCTAGCAACACAAAGTATATGTTGATGTTTCCTTTCCACAACAGAATTTTGTTGTGGAGTGGCAACACAACTATGTTGATGAATGATACCATGAAGCTTAAAAAAGTCAATCATGTTAAACTCAAGTCCATTGTCTGTCCTAAAGACCTTAATAGACTTACCAAATTGAGTTTTAATCATGGTATAAAAGGATTGCAATAGAGATCTAGTTTCAGACTTAGATTTCATAAGATAAACCCAAGTTGATCTAGTACAATCATCAACAATAGAGAGAAAATACTTGTGACCTGCAACAGTAGGTACCACATAAGGCCCCCAAATGTCACAATGTATCAAATCAAAAGGAAATTCAGAAACATGATTATGAAAAGGAAAAGGAAGCCTTTTATGCTTAGCTAGAGGGCAAATTTCACAAATTTCATTAGAGATAGAAGTGAGATCAGGAAGTACATTCTTCAAAATAGAAATCTTAGCATTAGAGGGATGCCCAAGTCTAGAATGCCAAACAGAAGCCGGAATCTTGACATTATTGATTACATGAGACTTATTTTTACTAAAAATGGAATGAAAAACAGAATTAAAAACAGATTGGAAGGATGGAGTAGCCTGGGACTGAGTTGGAATGGCACAAGTATCAGAAGGGCTATTTTGAAGGAGATACAGCCCATCATGAACTTTACCCACACCAATCGTCCTCCAGCAATTGAGGTCCTGAATGAAACAGAAAGTAGACAAGAAAATGAGACAACAATGCATTTTCTTAGTGAGTTGGCTGACTGATAAAAGGTTGAAAGAGAAAGATGGAACACAAAGCACATTGGTTAAGATTAGATTTTCAGAAAGACAAATAGAACCAATATGAGTTACCAAAGCAGTCTCACCATTAGGAAGTTCAACCACACAATTAACAGCAGTAAAATCAGTTAATATATGAACAGAATACACTATATGATCTGTTGCACCAGTATCAATGACCCAAGTATTACCACCAAAAGCTGTTCTATGCACAATTTGAGCAGAAAAGACTGAATGCCTCAAATCAAGACAAGTAGAACTTAGCATACCTGCCATGGAAAGAGCATCATTGGTGCTGGAAGAAGAAGGAACAACTGGATTAGGCTTAATCACATTATTGGCCATGTGAGCTTCCTGGTTGCCCATATTGAACTGAGTCTCCTTCCCACCAGAGTTGAGTTGAACAGTTTGCATTTGAGTCCCCAACATGGTCAAAAACTGCTGACATTGCTCTTGAGTGAAAGGAAAAGTACCAGATGGAAGACCATTGTCTGCACAAGCTTCTTGAACATTGACTTGATTTACCATAAAGTTCTTGCCTTTAGGTTTGAAACCTGGAGGAAAACCGTGTAGCTTGAAGCATTTCTCCATGACATGTCCAAGCTTCCCACAGTGATTACATATAGGTCTGTCTTTGCCTTTGGAATTCTTTCCTCCATAGCCACCAGAATTACCAAAGAATCCAGGAAAATTGGAATTGGAATTGACATTAGATCCCTTCACTGCTAGAGTAGTAGACTCTATGTGAACAGAATTGCCAAGCCCTACACTCCTTTGCCTCTCTTCTTGAATTAATAAGGAATAGACTTTGTTAATGGTTGGCAATGGTTCCATTAACAAGATCTGCCCTTTGATCTGAGAGTATGACTCGTTGAGTCCCATCAGAAATTGCATCACTGATTCTTGAAGACGAAGATCTTCAAGCTTCTGAGGCAGATTACAGGTACACTTTCCACAAGAACAGGTAGGAGTAGGCCTAAAATTCTGAAGTTGATCCCAAAGAAGCTTCAACTGAGTGAAATAATTGGTAATTGAAGACTCACCTTGACACATTGAAACTATGTCTTTCTGAAGCTGGAAAACCCTAGGTCCATTCCCTTGAGAATGTGTATCTCGGAGATCATTCCAGATTTCCAGAGCAGTGTCTCTGTAGGTAATACTCACTCGAATCTGAGGTGACACAGCCTTCATCAACCAAGAACCTACCATGTTATCACATCGAATCCAAGCATCAACTGCTGCTGGAGTCTTTATCAATGGTGAAGAGAGAGTAATGCTACCATTGACAAAGCCAAACTTATTCTTGGCAACCAATGCTTTCTTCATCGAACAAACCCAAGCATGGTAATTCTCACCAATCAACGGTTCAGACACAAGCATTGCTCCAGGATTTTCAGCGTGATGAAGAAAGAGAGGATTTGAGATATCCTCTACGAGTGCAGGGTCTTGCACAGAGGAAGAAGATGAAGTATTAGTTGCTTCAGCCATTGAAGAAGCTTCAAAGCTCTCAAGAACAAACCCTAGAAATTTTGGGAGAAAATAGAGCAGGAAGGCTCTGATACCATGTGAAATTTACTGAGAAAGAAAATGATTTCATTGATCTAAAATAAAACTGATAATTACAAGTCTTTATATACAACACTAATCAACTAACTCAAGCCAAAACTAAGTTAACTGATGTAACAAACCTCCTAACTAACTATCAGAGGTATACACTTAAGTCAATCACGTGTAGCTCACATGATCCCTAACCAATACTACATTTACTTTCTTTTATGCTTAAGCTACTTGTCGTTGATCTCTGCTTCAGCTGTGAGTCGTTGATCTCTGCTTCAGCTGTGCAACTATCTGAACTTCTGGACTCGTATAATTCAGTTTGCTGCTCTAGTTTCTTTGATTTCTGATATAAAGAGAACTGGGGTTTGAATTCCTCCCCTGTTGTTATAACTTATACTTATCAAATTAAAAAATAATAATAATAATAATAGTACATAAGATATTGCAAAATAAACACTGAATAACAAAAATTTCCATAAATATATTATGAAGTGCAGATCAAATATTTTATAAGTGTAGCAAATCATGGTGTTAAACAACACAATCTACACATTTTTCAGTTTCCCTCAAATAGGAATGATTTTTCAGTCGGGGAAGAAATAATCACACAAGACCACTTCCAATTGGAGCTAATGAATCCCAGCAGTAGTTTGAGAGACAAACATCCGGGAAAGTTTGACCAATCTGCAGAAAAATTACTAGAAAGAAATCCATACTCAACTAGAGTCTAGACCAGCTCTATAAAACAGGTGTCACCAGCAGCATCACGAACTAAGCTGATGTTCCATCCATGAGATGGAAAATCATCATTGCAATCTCATTAGATGATCCTTTTCTAAATTTTTAACTAGCACTCCAAACTAATTTCCAACCCATTGCTGGTGGGGCTAATCCTGGAATATCACTGATATCCTCGTTGTTTGGGTTCACGAGCTGAAATTAAAAAAAAAAAAATCATTTAACCAAATGGAAAGAAATGGGCAATGCACTCTTATAAAGCCAGCTGTTTCTCAAGTTATTAATGGCTTTTGACAGTCACATGAGACTTGCAAAACATGGAATGTTCTTGGTGACTTAAGACACCCTCTCACTATACAAGGTTTAAGACATGTTGAAATGAATAACATAGAAGCAGTAAAAGGTTCTTAAATGATCTAAGCGGCCGTGAAACAAATTTTCTGGACAATGCAGTTATGAAAACAACCAAACGATTCATCCTCGAACTCAAACTTATATGCAACTTAAGTAGTTAAGTTCCAAAAGAATCTGTAAGCTCCAACTTCTCCTTCACCCCACCACCAACCCCCCCCCCCCCCCCCTCTTTTCTCTCTAAGTATAACCTGTTTTCAAATAAAAAAGATCACCAATTTTATGATCCAAGTCTGTAGCATCCATCAAACTATTCAAATGATATACAAAAATTCATATTATTATTTCCCTCTATCTATTTGGTGGTAAAGCCATCTATTCAGAAAAGAAAGGGAATTGACCTTCTCCTCAAGATGACATCAAGTTGCAATCTGCGCATTACCAATGGACATGAAAATGTGACAACTATTAGATTAACTCTTTTACTCACTCATGCACTTGTGTTTGTCTTCTTTTTTTCTTTTTCTTTTTTAAGTGAAGTTATTATTATTTAAAAAAAAAAAAAGAGGATATACTGAATTAGATTCTTTTATTTTTTTATTAAGGTAAGCAAAAAATCACTAAGAATTACTATGTTTAACTACAACATTTGGCATTATAAAAGTATCTTCCTGCAACTTTTAAGCAAATAAGGGTTAACCAAACAAGGTCAATCTGAGATCAACTTATTTATAAAAAGTTCACTTAAAGCATAAAACAAGATTATGCAATACCATATACAGTTATATACATTTAAAAACAATAGGCCTGAGAAACTCCACAGCCAAAAGAAGAAGAAGAAGAAGAAGAAGAAGAAGAAGAAAGGGATGTCAAGGATTTGAAGCTACACCTATATAATAGGCCTAGTATTCATAATTTGAAGCTACACCTATATAATAAAGCGATGTCAAGGATTTGGTTCCAATTTGCAATCAGATGGCAAAAGCAAAATCAAGTATTTAGAAAATTAAATTTTGTTAATGGCAAAGAAAATGGATGATAAGCTATCTTACCTTTACAATAATGATGGCTATGACTCCAACGGCAATAATAAGGAAGAGTAATGCCATAATACACCTATCAGTTGCAACCTAAAGAAATAAACGAGGTAAGTAAAACAAGTAACAACTAATAGTCAATATCTGACAAGAACAGGAGGAAGATACTTTCAGAGATTGACCTGCCTACCAAGTTCCTTCACAAGTTGAGAAGCTTTCTTGATCAAGAAATGCATAGTCCAGCTCATTAACACTTAACAGCCTGACTCATTTGTTCAGTCTAAACATAAATATAATTGATTTCTTTAGTTTCCATGGCATTGAAATTTTTTGAAAGATTAAACGAAACAGAGAAACAGTAGGGGAAAGAGAGAGAGAGAGAGAGAGAGAGAGAGAGAGACAGTTTTTAATTCAATGTGAAATATTAAACTGCCGTGAAATCCATTTTTTTAAAAGCTGACAAATTACACACCTGATCCTTGAGTGCAGCTGCAGTTTCTGTTCCAACATTGATGGCGTCTTGAACAGTCTATCACAAACAAGGAGATACTGAATTTATTTTTCTTTTGTGATGATTCCACACTTTTTTGAACAGTAAAACTACTTTAATGTTTTCTTACTCTTTTTTTTGGGGGGGGGGGGGGGGGGAGATGTTGTGGGGGGAGATATGAGTTAGTTAAAAATATTCCAAAATTTGTTCAGGTCTTGATACAAAACAGTGCAAGTGATACTCAAGGCAGAGCTAAAAAGACTAGAACATTTTAGACATACAAGATACAATTCCACCTATAACCTTCTACAAGGAAATAGAGAAGAATGATAGGAAATAATGATCGCACTTCAAAATAAACATTCCATAATTTGTTCAGGTCTTGTTGCAAACTAGTGCAAGTGATGTTCAAGGCAGAGCGAAAAAAACTAGTACGTTTTAGAAATACAAGATACAATTCCACCTGTAACCTTCTATAAGGAAATAGAGAAGAATGAGAGGAAATAACGATCACACTTCAAAATAGCCTACGAAACTTATCCCTTTTCAACTCACCAAAATAAATAAAACTAATTTCCTCACAAAATGATCATGAGAGATAATCCAACCTTTTATGACCTCCAATGGCTTGATCAGTCTTGTCCATCATCCGGTTTCCACTATCTATTAGCTGTTGATTTGTCATGGCAGTATGCACATAGCCACTGCCTTAGCATTAAATATACTTCATAACTAAGAAACATTTAACATATAAACTATAAAGTACTTGAAGCAACATATATTGATATGAAATATATCAAACATAGGGCATGATTCCAGATTAAACTTAAAGGTATGCATTGGTTACTTTAGAAGCAGCAATTTACAATTTCTGAACCATAAAAAAGGTAGATGTTAACGAAGATACTTTAGACACAATACTACTGTGACACTGATTTCACGATGTCAATGAGAGTGGTTTTTTCATATTATCATTTCTATCTTAACTTATCATGTGTTTGTGTACTCACTAAATTGCATAAAAGAATAAAAAACTATAAAATCATCAAAATATCATTAAAGCCATCAATTTGGCTAGGTACTTAGGGTTTTAAAGAGTTACTTGCACCAGCAAATAGCAGCCATCCACGGTAACTTCATCTGTAATATACATTACATCAAACACAACCACTAAAGTAGCTACCCAAACCAACTTCACTGTGAGGCATATGAAGCTGGCATCTTTTCAGCTGATACAGACTATTATAACTATTTCTATTAGACAAAATTCCAGGACAAATCCACAACCAAATAGAAATGTCTTTATCAGGTATCCAAGAATTACGACAAAAACGCATGAGCAATAGCTTTGTATGACTATTTAAACCCATAATTAACTCTTATTTTAGCATGAAAGACAGCCAAGAGTAGTAGACACATTAGTGAAAACTAGCACATGGGTGAAAAAGGTGTACTCTTACACGATGCTAGCAAGACATTAAACACCCAAGGTTATAGGCAAATTTTAAGTATATCTAGATCTTAACACTGCACAAGTCCTTAAGCATATTATTTACTGAGTTTTACAGGATGTTCGGCATTGGAATTGAAAATAGCTTAAATGGGGTGTAGATCCAGAATCTTTGTCCTACATTACAATATATAACATCTATGTATAAGACTCAATGTCTCACTGTGAGTGACAATGAATCTATAGTTGATACAACAAACATAAGTGAAATGCAATAGCTCACCTTTTAACAAGGCCTATTAAGAGTTAAAACCATATACTGCAAACATTTAAACTCTACTGAATTACAAGCCAAATGAGTCATGACATGTCATAACAGGTTAAGAAATATGACTACCAGTGAGACAGTTGATCAGTCTGCAGGGTAGTTCACATTATGGACGTTGGTTGTGGGGTCGCTAGTTTCTGCATACTATCCGCTGGGATATACAAACACACGTCCTTTGCACAAAAAGATGACATGATGAAAACCCAAAGGAAGTGTTGGTGCGTACTAAATACAGTATATTCATTGTACAAATTATAACACAATACCATTGAAAAAGTGTAATATTTATTCACTTCTCATTCTTTGATTACCAAACAGAAAAAAAGTTTTGCAAACTTCAATTCACTTTTTCATTACTTTTCTTTATCTAACTTCAATTACATGTAAGTGTGCAAATCATAGAGCAAAATCAACATCTAAGGAGCCGAGATAGGTGCCTTTTGTAAATCAATATGAATCATAGTCCCAAATGCTAGTAAGGAAAAAAGAAAACATTATTATATATGTCGGACTGTTGGAGAAAAAGAAAAACAAGAATTACAAAAAACCGTTAACAGAGAAATAAGAAATCTCAATATGCATTTGTATAGTAGTAGAAGTTTAACAGAAAAAGACATGTTAGTAAATGTCCAGGAAAAAAAAATAATAAAAAAAGATACAAAACAAAAAAATAAAAAAGGAAGGAAACAACTAGATTATATAATGGTAGGAAGAAAGATGATAACTCACAGGTAAAAGAAGAGGAAAAAAAAAAAAAAAATCTCCTTAACTAGATTCCTCACATTCTATGTCTCTTTGATGTCTTGCTTGTTTAACAAACGGAACCCTACTGTCTCCACCTCCATGCTCCAGGTAGCTATTGTGCACTCACTCCATTGCATACAAAGAATTCTCAAAAATAAAAATTTATATAATCATCAATATAGTGTCCACAAAGATTAAAGCCATCAAATTGGCCAAGTTTTGAGGGTTTTGAATAGTTACTTGCGCCAACAGACAGCAGCCATCCACGGTAACTTCATCTGTAATATGCATTACATAAACTCAATCACCAAAGTAGCTACCCAAACCAACTTCACTGGGATGTATATGAATCTGGTATCTTTTCATTACATACAGAAACTACTATAATATTTTCTATTAGACAAAATTCCTTGACAAATCCACAACCAAATAGACATGTGTTTATCAGGTATCCTTAATCATCCAAGCATTACAACAAAAATGCATGAGCCATAAGGTTGTATGAAAATATAAACCCATAATTAACTCTAATTTTAGCATGAAAGGCTCACAAGAGTAGTAGACACATCAGTGAAAATTAGCACATTGGTGAAAAAGATGTAGCAAGCCATTTTTTATATTCTTTGGTGCCCCCTTCAAAGAGATCGATTCTCTTGCTTTCAAAGAATTGATGCATTTCTGTATGCACAACAAATTGAAAGTAAATCCTAAGAAAAGAATAAGAAGCATTCAAGTAATTATTCAATGATGCAAAAGATTTGAAAACAAAAGAAATGATATTATGACACAAGAACTCAATGAGTTTCAGATGAATGTCATACAGAAATACAATTTTTATTTATAACTTCCAAATAAATATATGATCACTTCACAATTATCAACATTTTTCAGATTAGGCAACATTGACCAGAAGATAATCCAAGCATTGGTCCCAACCGATTGGGGCCAACTCCATTAATCCTTCTTCTTCTTTTTTTTTCTTTTTTTTCATTTTTGGAAGCCTTCCTATATAGTTTGAAGTTTTGATGCACATAAGTGTTAAATAGAGAAGGTGATTCAAATTGAATTTACTTAAGGAGAAGAGGAGCAGGACAGGTAAAAAAATGATGCTGTGGTTGACTACAATAAGAGAACAAAAAAAAAAAAATGCACAACTTCACCATTAAAATTCAGCTGAACCAGGCGTCTGAGGGGAAGGGATTGTGTCTCTTATATTCTCTATTCCTGTAGCAAATTGCACAAGCCTTTCAAAGCCCAATCCAAATCCCGCATGAGGAACTGGCAAACAAGAGATAAAAGTACACCATTACAACAAAGCATAGAAGTAATTTCTTGGTTATCACATAACTACCTTTTAAAAAGAAATAACATATATTCTTCTTTAACCATTTTTTAACCCTATAAAATTTGAGTCTGTCAACACAGTAATGAATAAGAGCTGTAACTACAATATTATTCTCACTCTTCAACTACACTAGTTAGTTGAGATTTCTTATGAAAGGAGCTCAGATTGTCTACCCATGTGATCCAAATAAAAATTTACTAGCTTATTTGTACTACATTAGGTGTATGTCTGCAGCAAAGTGACAAACATTATATAAAGCAGCCTACTCACACTTCTCTTAATTTTCATACCATTCCCTGGCATATATGTATATATATAAACATGTGTCCTATGCACCAAAAAATGATACGATGAAATTCAAAGAAAGTGTTGGCGCATACTAAATTATAACACAATCCCATTGAAAAATTATAATGTTTTGGGATAATATTAGCTCCTCACACGAGAATAGTATAAATATTGAATAGTTACCCATTAGTTAACTTCTCATTCTTTGACTACCAAACAGGAAAAAAATAAAATTTTTGCAAACTTCAATTCACTTTTTGATTACATTTCTTTTTCTAACTTCAATTATACGTAGGTGTGCAAATCATAGAGCAAAATCAACATCTGAACCAGGCAAGGTGTCTTTTGTAAATTTCTTCACCATGAACCACAGACCCAAATGCCGGTAAGGAAAAAAGAAAACATTATTATATACATCAGACAGTAACAAGAAATACAAAAAACCGTTACAGAGGGACAAGAAATCTCAATATGCATTTGAATATTAGTAGAAGTTTAACAGAGCATTACATATGCTTAGCCAAAAAAAAAAAAAACAGAGCATTACATATGCAGCACATAAAAAAGAAAAGTGATTTATAATGGTAGGAAGAAAGTTGATAACTCACAGGTAAAAGAAGTGAAGAAAAGAATTCCCCATCATCCTCATCATGGGCTTCGCTTATTTTGATTGGGATCTTCAAACCCTAGATTTCATCACCAACTGTCATCATACTCCATTTCACATCTCAATTGGGATCTTCAATGTCTTGCTTTTATACCACACGAAACCCAATTTTCTCCACCTCCAAGCCATAGGTCTCTATGTGAAGCTCAACTTGATGGAATCCCTTCTTATCAATAGAGCAGCCAGGAGTTTCCGGAAGGCCTAAATAGTTCTTGGACACATTGTGCAGGCAAAGGTGATGCGATTCAACTTTACCATATTTTGACATAAAAGCAGGCCGAGTTTTGCGTAACCCACAATGTACTGACCAAAAACCACCAGGCTCAGGTGAGGAGTCCCGTCCAAATCTGAAAAAACCCGCTGGGAATCCATTCACTGTAATCTGATGGCCGAATCGGAATTGGTCATGTCTATGATGACGCTCGGGTAAAAAAACAACGCACAAAACAATTCCCCTCCACTCATCACACCCTGACCGAGACCCAGGCAATTGTATCTTCACTTTGTTTATTTTAAAAGTCCTATGTTCGCAAGAATCCGAATCAAAACGATAGACAACTGAAGTATCACATATGTTCACTTTTTCAAACCATTTCGGAATTTCCCTTCCAGGAATAATATAACATTTCTCAAATTGTTTACTACTTTGTCCCTGAAATATACAAACCATGATCTTAGCGTAAATAAATAAATAAATAAAACCCAACACAGAGAGGGAGAGATAGATACCTGAAGAAAATTAGCGTAATTTCTCAAGTAGGTGATATTTAGGAAACACACACAGAGATTAGAGAGATACCTCAAACACGTTACTGAAGTCTTTAATATTGTCAGCCAATTTGAAGCAGTTGAAACACTGGACAGTGAAATTCCATTTAAATGACCAGTAGAAATCATTTGATGGTTCTGGCAATCTCTCCAGTGAGGTACAATTGTCTACGCATATAAAATAAACTGTTGAGGGAATATTTGATAATGATCGAAGGCTTTTGCAACCATCCAAGTAAAGACGTGTTAGTCTAGAGAGTTGAGAGAAGCTTTCAGGAAGGGAAACGAAATCATTTCCACTTAGAAATAACTCTAAACGCCCCACTTTAGAGAAGCGGTCAATACCGCTTGGAATTGCCGAAAGGTTGCAGTCACTGAGATCTATTATCTCCAGAGAAGGCAATAAATATGATTTTCTGTGACCTCTTATCAGAGAAGGCCGTGAATATGATAACGATCGCCATGAATTGATGGAGGAAGGCAACTCTTTTATAGCAGTTCCACCCAACCTAAGAAAACCTAGGTTTTCCATTTTCTCCAGGTTCTCCGGCAAGTTGGTAATTTTTGAGCATCCAGTAAGATTAAGATGCTCTAACCACATCAAATTACAAATGGTGCTTGGAAGACACACAAGATTTTTGCAATCTTTTAGGTCTAAAATCCAAAGCCAAGCCAAACGTCCAACAGATGATGGCAACACTTCTATGGCTGTTCCATCGAGAAAAAGCCACGTCAGATGTTCGAGATTCTGAAAGTTCTCTGGCAAGTTGACAAATTTTGGGCATCTAGAAAGAAACATTGTTCCTAGTGACTTCAAACTACAAACGGTGCTTGGAAGATGCACAAAATTTTTGCAATCACTTAGGTCCAATGTGTAAAGGTAAATCAAAAATTCAACTGATGAAGGCAGTTCCTTTACACCTGTTCCACTCAAAAAAAGGACCTCTAGACTTACAATATTTCCCAAGTCCTCTGGCAATTTGTCAAATTTTGAGCATCCAGTTAGATAAAAAAATCTAAGTGACTTCAAACTACAAAAGGTGCTTGGAAGATGCACAAAATTTTTGCAATTTCCTAGATCCAATGTCTCAAGGCCAATCAAAAATTCAACTGATGAAGGCAGCTCCCTTATAGCTGTTCCACTCAAATCAAGCTCCTTTAGACATACAATATTCCCCAAGTAGTCTGGCAATTTGTCAAATTTTGAGCACCCCAAAAGATCAAGATTTTTAAGCGATGTCAAATTACAAATGGTGTTAGGAAGACACACTAATTTTTTGCAATTCCGCAAGATCAAAATATTAAGGCCAATCAAACATTCAACTGATGAAGGTAATTCTGTAATAGCAGTGCCTTTCAAAAGAAGTTCCTGTAAGTGCTTCATGTTTCCCGCAAATTCTGGAATTTTCTTGACTTTGGAACAACGAGTAAGATTAAGAGTCACAAGAGATTCCAATTCAAACTTGTTTGGAAGAGTAGTTAGTTCTTGGCACTTTTTTAGATTAAGAAGTTTAAGATTTTTCAATTTTCCAATGGATGGATGAAGCTCACGTAACTTTGAACACCCTTCAAGATCTAATTCCTCAAGATTTGGAACTCCATTGAAGTTAGGGGCTATAATCATGTCCGAGGAGCCAGCCATATGGATGGACTTTAACTTGTCCAAATTCTATTAAAAGAAAAGAGAAAGTTTAGAATAATTAACTCTCTAGTGTCTATTTATTGAAATTTAAAAGCAAATTTGTATGAAGATACTTATTAACAATCTTACCTTCTTTCCTTCCCAAAGTAGTTCAATTTTGCTACGCAACAAATGAAGTTCAACAAGCTCATCTGGCAAAGGTGGCAATGATTTTGAAGGATAGTCATTGTATTCAAAATATCTTAAACTATTAGGTAAAGTGTCAAGCTGCAGGAAAATATTACGAATTCTCAGAAATTTAAGATTGGGCATCTTCAAAAAGGCGTTAGGGTTCCAAAGTAGCCCTTTTGGTTTTTTTGATGATGTGAAACCTTGCCAAGATAGAGCGCTTAGGACCCACCCCTGAAGTGTCACCAATGGAGCTAACCCTTGTGGCCTCCAACATGCCTTTTTTTCTTCATGATAAATTCTTGTATCCTTGGCTCCCTTTATATCTATGGCTTGAATGTTTCCTGATCCCTGATAATAAAAAAGGAATTCGTGAAATGCAAAATATATTATTAGCATAATTATTCATATTCCTACTTTGCTGAATAAGAAGATATGGTATGAGCTTAAGTAAATAACTTCTTACCGTATTGTTTTTCAACACATGATCAATATCCTTATAAAGCCACAGTCTACTGCGCTCCCCAGGCTCAAGGTACTCTTGCCGAACCATGTTCCTACCCATGTCTTCTATTAAATTATGCATCCACAATTTATTATTTTTGGAAATTAAATCATGTATCCACAATTCATTATTTTTGGAAATTTTCAAGAGAGATTTGTCAATGAGAATGCGCAATCCAATATCAGAATGGCGGCCAATACTATCTAGCATTCGTACAACATGATCTTTCTCCTCGTGATTAAAGAAGCATGCAATATCTTTGAATATATCCTTCACTGAGTCAGGGAGTCCATCCAAACTTATTTTTAGTACTTTATTAATCTGTAAGTTGGGATCTTCTTTGAGCATCTCTAATGCACTATTCCATTCAGCAGTACTACTTGTAGACAAAAGTGAACCCAAAACCTCAAGAGCTAAAGGAAGACCATTCACATATTCTACAAAACTATTGGACAGATTTAAATATTCATCTGGGCATAGTTCTCTTTTAAAAGCCTTTGAACAAAAAAGACAGAAAGCTTCTTTATAATTCAATGCTTTAACTTCAAATATTTCATCTACTGGGAGATCCTCCAACAAGTGCTTATCTCTTGTTGTTATGATAATTCTACTGCCCGAACCAAACCAATCCCACTTCCTGACTAACATTTTTAACTCGTTTGATTCATCTACATCATCAAGAACAAGAAGAACCTTTTTATGCTGTAACATTTTCTTGATCATGTATTCTCCTTCAAGTTTATTTTGTATATTCAAATTTGTTTCTTTCAATATTTGAGAAATAAGATTTTTTTGTAGTGAAAATAAATCTTTTGTCCTAACATCATCAATAAAACAACAATTATCAAATTCTTTAGAAATCATCTTATAGGCAACCTTAGCAAGGGTTGACTTGCCCATTCCCCCCATTGCCCAAAACCCTATAGAGCGAACATCATCCTTTAACCATAAAGCTAAACATGACTCCAATTCGACCAGTCGATCGTGTATTCCTACCAGGCCCTCCGTAATTTCTGAGAATTCAAAACTCGATTTACGTGATACCAGTCTCACAATGCTTTTGACAACTTCTGAGAGAGGGCTGCAATACAGAGAGAACAAGAACTGATAATCAATGAATAGGTCCCATGAAAAATATGGTAGTTATTAGCGATTATGCGGCCCTAAAAAAAATATGTCAATTGATTGGCTCTGACAAAATTATATGAGAACTGATAAAGGTTTAATGTTTATTTTAAAAATAAATAAAAATAGATCTGTTAAAGGTTTAAATGGAAATTACATATATAAAAGTGGGCCAGTCGGCCAGCTGAATGTATATTAAATATAAATTACCTATTCTTTACATGATATCCGACAATACCAGCCACATGATTCAAAGCATCTCTCCATTTGCCCACCTTCTCCTTAAATTGTTTTTCATGTTCATCAAAGGCCTTTGCAAAAGCTCCCTTTTGTTTCCGCAGATCAGATGGATCCACATTGTAAAAAATAGGTAGAACTGTCATTCCCTTTTCTTCTTTGCACTCAATGATCTTTACAAGTTCTTCTAAGCACCAAGTTGAAGATGCATAATTTTCTGAGAGAATGACCACGGCAAATCTGGATTCTTCTATCGCTTTCAAGAGCTCTGGTTTAATAGTTTTTCCTCCCTCGAGTTTTTCATCGTCCTTAAAAATGTAAATGCCCCTCCGTTCTAAAGAATAATTTAGAAAGTCCACAGCAGTGTTGCGGGTGTCCTCCCCTCTGAAACTCAGGAAAACATCGTACTTCCATTGGCTGGTAGAAGAGATAGAAGAAGAACTTGGGAAAGAAGACGAGCTTGAAGCCAATGAATCACAGTATAGATCTGCATGGAGAAAAAAAGAATTGAAAGGAGAATTAATTATGAGAGAAAAAAAAAAACTATTTTGATGCAATCCCTTCATCCGATGGGTCAAACAGTACCTCTTTGGCAGAGGACTTTGGCAGGGGGCAGCTCTTCGGAGCCTTCTGTAAAATCTAATGCGCGTTTCATACCGTTGGAGGCAGTGTTAAATTACCAAATTGCCCACTGTGCTGCTACAAAGGTCCTTTCCGTGCTGCTCTGCTACAGAACTCACCTTAATTGATTTTTAATGAAATTAGAGAAAATGAGAAGCACAAAGAGGATAAGGATGGGAGAATATAAAAGTGGAAGAAGATAAGGGTGAAAGGAAACTTGTGGTTGAGTAAAAAAAAAAAAATATATATATATATATATATATATATAAAAGTAAAAGGTAGAGTGGTATACGCCTTCATGTAAGCAAATTTATAAAATAAAAATTACAACTGTATTAGAGCATCTACAGTAGATGTTGCAAAAAAAATGCCATTTTGTCATATCAAAAGCTTACTTTATTATTTTACCACATTATTTTACAACATTCCATTTATCAGATGTTTTATCATTCAATTCTATACATTAAAATAATATTTACTACACATTAAAATAATATATTTTTTCTATATATGCAACATGTGAAGAGAGAGGAGAGAGAAAAGAGAATAAAGAAGTGATAAAAAAATTATGCAATATGCTACAGTACCGTCACATATTTGTGACGGTACTGTAGCATGTTGCATAATTTTTGACATTTGCAACAACTGATAAATCTCTATTTTTGTGTTTAGTGTGCCAAATATTTGACATTTGGCACATTTAACACGTCTGATACGGATGCTCTAATAGCTCTAATAGGACACAATTAATTATCACAAAAGTGTCAAAGTCGTTGAGGTATCAAATCTTTTATTAGAGTAGGATTAACCGCAACTAGAAACAAATAATAATATTATAAAAATATTGTCCATTTTACTGTATCTTGAAACTTTTTAAAGTAGTGCTAATTTTTTTAAGAAAAAAAAGTATTATTGACACAATATTTTTATAACAAACTCATAATAAATTTTACACAGTAAATTAGTATTGGTTCTCATTTGGCCCTATTAGTGATATTATTATTTTTTTATCTACCATTAACAATTTATCATATAAACTTTATTGTGAAATTTTTGTAAAAATATTGTATCCATAACTTGCATTAGGAGAGATAATTAAAACAAAAAATTTTCTTTAGATAAATATATATATTTTATCCTTTTTGATAATTTACCATTCAAACTTCTCCTTTTCTAAGTATTAGTCAAACATTTAACTTTTTCAAAAATTATTTTTTAATAATTTTTATCAAACACTCAATTTTTTTAAAAAGTTCAATCTTATACTACACTTTCTAAAAACATCACTATTTTTAAAAAGCCAGTAAAAAAAAAAAAAAAAAACTAAACCAAACTCACCCACAGTGTCTAAATGGTCTGGGGATAAGTTGTCAGGTCTATCTCTTGTTCAGAACTAGTGCAGTGCTTCACAGGTTCAAGTATGGGCGCATCTTCTTCTCACTAAAACCTTTTATTTATGTTAAAGTTTGATTATCCTGGATGAAAGGAAGTAGAGAATGGAAAAATGGATGAAAGCTGGGGTCATGTGGGCTCCACGCATTTTTCTAACTTTTGTTTTCTGTCCGATTTGAAAAAAAAAAAAAAAAAAAAAAAAAAAAAGGAAGAAATGATTAACTTTTATACCAGACTAGTGTGTAATCCCGTGCATATGTACGGGTACATTTAAAAATAATTACAATTACATATTATATATATGATTATGTTTTTTTATATTTTATTATATTAGACTCCTCGTTTTTTTACATAAAATTAACTAATTTGGCATAAAAATTTAAAAATTTAGATTAGATAGGACATGTGGCACAAAATTAAACTCTAATTGAAATTCAATTTTTACCTAAATTAACTCACTTGACACAAAATTCTAAAATTTAGATTAGATGAGACACGTGGCGTAAAATTAGACACTAATTGAATTCCAATTGAAAATTTAATTGAATTTTCTCTCTGTTTTACCTATTATTATATATATATAGATTACTCTTACACCCTCGTAGAAGTATGAAAATGTTCTAAATATTTAGTAAAATTATTTTTAAATTTTAATTCTTTCTAATGAATTATTCATTTCTAATTTACAAAAATACAAAAGAAAATCAGTTTTTAGCATTAGTTTCTTCATCTTTTTCTTTACATTCTTTTCATTTTAAAAAAATTTAAACCATTCTACCATCGCCTATACCATATTTTACATGTATTCCATGAACTACAAGAATACACAATTGGCTCCCTAAACTAAAACCCCTAAAACATGTGTAACATTTGATCTCTTTTGTCACTTTTTTAATTAAGTCTAATGGAATATAGTATTCAAAGATCAATTTACCCTCTTCCACTTGTTTTGTTTTTAAAAGAGAGAAATGAATTTTTTAATGTTAGACTCTGTTAGTTTTAGCCTAAAGCAAACAATAGAGGATAAATGTTACAGAATTATACATTTATTAGAGGATTAATTACGACAAAGTATATAATAAGATATAATTTAGAATGCAAAAAAGGAATTTACCTTTTATTTTTACGTTCAAACCATAAAGAATATTTTTCCCTTTTCATCTCTTTTTTCCCATTTTTTAATCGTTTTTCACTTCTTTTCCCTCCCTTTAAAAAGAGTGTTAATTTTAGAGAGTAATTATAGATATGACTCCCTCCTCGCAATATTTGTATTGCGCTGGAACTAAACCTCTTGGCTCCCATCACAGATTCACAACACAAAATTGTGAGAGCAAGTATATGAAATTTTCGGTGAAATTTAGGATGTGTCTACTAGAATTTTTCTTGAAAGAGAGGGAGAGAAAAAACAAGCACAACTTTGGAGGTTTACGCACATGTAAGAAATTTCCAACCCTTCTTCTCAACGTGTGAGCCTACCCCATATGAGAGCTTGAAGTAGTCTACACAATAATTTTCCTTCAACAACGTTACTTGAAAGTTTCTAACCCGAATTTCTTTTCTTTTCCCACCGAACAGTGTTAATGTCAATGAATCTTAGGGGGTATTCGGTAATATTGTTCTAATTATAGTGTCGGTAAATAAGTATCGGGGAAAAAAAGTATATAAAAATATGTATAATGTTGTTTAAAAACTAAAATTTATTGCTCAAAGGCAATAGGCTCTTTAAAGCCAAATATGGAGAGCAAACAAACAAAAAAAAAAAAACCCCTCCAAACAGCCTCATATATTTCCAAATTTTTTTTTTAGATTTGCTACAGTAATCTCTTAACATAGAGAGAGGCGGTAGCAATTACTGTAACACCTCTGAACAATATTCTTCCTTAAAATAATACCCAATTGTATAAAAAATAATTATTTCTCTCTCATTCCTTTTGTCTTTCGTTCTTCACTCTTTCTTGCTTCTCTATTTCAACAGTTACAAACTAAAACATACCACAATCAAAACAAAAACACAAAACCCAATTGAAAGATTTGAAACACAAAAACAATCTTTCTCATAAGTCTAATGAAATCTAAACAATAAAATAAAACTAATCAAAACTAGAACAAAAAAAAAAAAAAAAAACCTGTAGAACACCGATCTGTGTTGAACGCCGATCTCCACTTCTCTACCGGTGATCTATGTGTGTATGAGAGTCTGAATCTGTTTGTGTGAGAGAGAAAAGAAAGAGAGAGCTTCTTGAATGCTCTGGAGTAGACGAAATGCTTGAGAAGAAAAGAAAAAAAGAAAAGTGAAGATAGAGCTCCAGACGAAGTGCCAGTGAAGCAAAGAAATAAAAAAAGTGAAGATAGATATAAGGGAAGGGTGTGGAGGAGAAAAAGAGGAAAAAAAAAAAGAAGCGTGTGGAAGGAAAAAAAGAGATAAGAGAAGAATAAAATAAAAAATTAAAATTGAAAAATATTACTATAATATTTTTATTATATTTTCATAATAAATTTTAAGTAATAAATTATTACTAATTAATTTTGATAAAAAAAATATTTAAGTAATGTGTTCAAATTAAAATTAGTAATAATTTATCACATATAATTTATTATAAAAATATTATAATATATTAAAAACATAGTACGAATGAAATGAGGTTAAAAAAATAAAATAAATAAACAATAAAAAAATTATTAAAAAATATATTTAAAAATATAAATAAATAAAAAGTAAAATAAACTATTCACTTCTCAAACCGAACATAAATTTGAAGTGGCCGGTGAAAATGCTCTTAGTCTACCAAACAAACATACTAGTCTAGTGTTGTGTTAATTTTCAAGAGAGAGAGAGTAGACTGGCACAACTTTTGAAGAGAACACTTGGCAAACTTGTTTGTCCCCTCCCTCTCTCAGCGTGCTTGGTGGGGCAAAGTAGGGGTGTGCAAAAAACCCACCGACCCGCCAAACCCGACCCGACCCAACCCAACCCGCCGGGTTGGGTCGGTTTTTTAGGCCTGGTGGGTTGGGTTGGGTTACAAAAAATTATTTCATAGCGGGTCGGGTTGGGTTTGGGTCATAAAATTACAAACCCGCCAAACCCGACCCGACCCAACCCAACCCGCCGGGTTGGGTCGGTTTTTTAGGCCTGGTGGGTTGGGTTGGGTTACAAAAAATTATTTCATAGCGGGTCGGGTTGGGTTTGGGTCATAAAATTACAAACCCGCCAAACCCGACCCGACCCAACCCAACCCGCCGGGTTGGGTCGGTTTTTTAGGCCTGGTGGGTTGGGTTGGGTTACAAAAAATTATTTCATAGCGGGTCGGGTTGGGTTTGGGTCATAAAATTACAAACCCGCCAAACCCGACCCGACCCACCCATATTTAATATATATTTAAAATATATTTTATATTAAAAATATATTATATATTTAATAAAAAAAAATTTGTTAGACATATTTATCCCATTTAGACATATTTTGTTTACAACTGAGTTTGAATATTAGTTTATATATTAATGTATATTTTGTTTATCAATTCAGGTAGCAAGTGTGATATATTTTTGTATGCTCAATTTAATAATAATAGTAATAAAATAAAAAAATTGTTCAACCCATGGGTTCAACCCGACCCAACCCGACCTATGTGGGTTGGGTTGGGTTAGGTTAGACATATGTGATGGGTTGGGTTGGGTCGAATTTTTTTTGACCCACTATGGTGGGTTGGGTCAAAAAATTCTCTCAACCCGACCCAACCCGACCCATGCACATCCCTAGGGCAAAGAATTGGTTGGAAATTTACACAATTACAGCCAAACTTGTTTGACATCCCCTCCCTCTCTCAGCGTGCTTGGTGCGGCAAAGAATTCGTTGGAAATTTACACAATTACAGTTTTCTCCTTAAAAGTTGTGCCAGTCTTCTCTCTCTCTCTTGGAAATTAACACAACACATCATCACGCGGATGGTGCAGGAAATTTCCAACCCTTCATTTGACGTAGGAGCAAATTGCAGATCACGCGCATGTAGAGCATAAAAGAGGACAAACAACATCGATCAAATAAAAAAAAGAAAAAAAAAAAAGAGGACAAACAACTTTTATTATATTGCTTTGTGACCAATTTTTTTCTTTTTGCTGAATATTGTGACCCTCTGACCCATTCATTATAAAGTTCTTTTTACACTGCTTTTCACAAGCTCTTTAAGTGAATTTTACATTACTTTTTGACCAGCAATAAAGGTTTTTATTTTACGTTACTTTTTGACTAGTAATAACGCTTTGCATCATTTAATAAAGAATTAAATAAATCTTAACTCAAGCTCAACTCGGGTTTCATATAAGATAGAAATTTAAGGCATGTTTGATTTGTAAATTGTCATACTTAATTTTTATCACTCAATTTTTATTATTTAGTTTTCACTACTTATCATTCATCACTTAAAATACCTCAATTTTTCAAACCCCACTATCACTCAATTCCGTTACTTTGTTAAAAAAAAAAAAAAAAAAAAACCAAAAGCCAAACATTGCGACTAATAATTACGAAAATGTCATTCAAAACTGAGTTATAGAAACTGAAAACACCACTCAAAAATCAGAGAATTGAGTGATGAAAATAATAACTAGAACCAAACCAAACAATTATCTATCTGTAGAACCTACTTGTTTTGGATGATGCATCATGAAAATTGAGTGATTTCATGCCATCCGAACAAGCTCAAATGATCTTAAAATTTTAATAATCAGCTTGATTCAGTTTATAACAATTACAGCCTATCTCACAAAACCCAAGAATACTTTATTTTTGCCCATGTTATTCAAACAAATTTAAACATATTTTGAGGAGGACCTGAGTTTTAAGTTTCAAGAAGTGAAAATCACAACCACCCTATCATTTTTCCTGGGATTTATTTATGGTGAAATCACCAATTCAAAAAATTTTCCCACAAAAGTTGGCATACACCTTGTTTTTTAGTTGAGAAACAGAGAAAGGAATTTGCTTGTTGAAAAGAATTGCTATTCTCGTAGAAGATTTTGTAATTTTTACCCCTGAAAAATTGCACTGTTGATCAACGGAATGATTAGCAGTCATTTTGAATTTAAAGCCATCCATATTTGATATTCCATAGAATTTGAGGCACGTATGTTGACCAAATAGCTATAGCCATTTACTGTGGGTTATCTTTGTCTAATGGCAAAAATATTCCAACAGTATTTTCCTTTGTCAATGTTTGCATGAATTACCACAGTATTTCCTTTGATAATGTTTGCATGAATATCAGTGTATGTGCGTATTTATTTGCGTTATTTCTCAATGCAATTCTCTAACATGTAATTCCGACATGTTTACCAATGTTGGGGGTGCTCATATTCACTTGTGTTAAGGGAAAAAAAAAAATCTTATCATATGTTCATCTTTCTGCAAAGCTTTTATTTATTTATTTTTGTGGGGGGTGGGGGAATTTCCACAAAACATTTAAACTAGCAGCTGTGTACTTTCGTAATAAATTCACCATATATTAGCCTTGGTTTCATCTCTACGCATCAATACATGTAGATAAAGACAGAATATAGAACATCATGGAATTTCCCGTGCATAAGGTATGTTAAGAGTCTTATAATTTAGTGGCATTACCTATTCTTCATATAAGTGTGCGTTTGGGTGGAAATAAAAAAATAAAAATTATTTTACTATTTAATTTATTTTTGTTATTATTTATGGGTCTCACTATACTATTTCAATTAACTTTTACCTTTATCTACAGTACTTTCAACAACAATTTTTCAGTTTTAACAAAATAAACGGTATCTAAACACACCCTAAGAACTAGAGTTTGAATTTCTCCTTCCCATTGTTACAACTATTGAATTATAAAAAAAAACTAGCCTTTGAGCACGTGCACGGGCGCGTATTCAGAGACTTTTATATTTTTTTAGTAAAAGTTAATAATTTGCATATATTATAAATTAAATTTTTTTTTTAGATTTAGCTTACCTCTAGTACTTTTTTAACTGGACATGTTTTTTTATTTTAAACATACAACAGCAAGTGGTAGTGAGTTTTAATCTCCGCATTTGATTTAATTAATAGATGACGTGACAGTTTCTCATTAAAATAAAAATAAATTCCAGTTAAAAAAATATTGGAGGTAAACCATATATATATATATATATTTTAATTTCAAACAAATAAAATGAATAAACTCTAAAGATAAGCAATAACTATAATTTCTTTTTTGAACATGAAGGGAAAAAAATATTAAATTTTAAGAATCCTCTTTTTGAATTCAAAATGAAATTTATTATTTTACAGTTATGATTATTTCTAATGAAGTTACCCTTCATTAATTTGAGAATTTTTGAACTACATAAAAGTCTAATTGAATGAGGAGAGTTCTAGATAATAGCGGATATGATATTGCAAAATAAACCGTAAATAACAAAATTTTCCAAAAATACATATAAATCAATTATGAAGTGCAGATCAAAATATCTTACAAGTGTAGCAAATACATGGTATGAACCAACGCAATCTACACATTTTTTAGTTTCCCTCAAATAGGAATGATTTTTCAGTTGGGGAAGAAATAATCACACAGACCACTTCCAATTGAAGCTTATGAGTCCCAACAGTTGTTTGAGAGACTATCATTTGGGAAAGTTTGACCACTCTGCAGAAAAATCACTAGAAAGAAATCCATACTCAAGTAGACCAGCTCTATAAAACAGGTGCCACCAGCAGCATCACAAGCTAAAGTTGATATTTCATCCAATAAGATGACAAATCATCATCACAATCTTATTTAATGGAAAAAATCTTGTATGCGTCAGGCGCATGAAACATCTCTCTCATAGACAGGTGGGCCCCACAGGTCTATGAGAGAGACAGGGGCGGCTCTACAGCCAGCCCAAGGGGTTCAAATGAACCCCCTGACTTTGCCCCAAAAAAAAAAATTATATTTAAAATTTTTAATATTTTTTTGTTTTGACCCTTAGATAAAATTCTGAACACCCTAACCCTAAATTTTGTTTAAACCCAATTGAAATAAACTTCAAATATGATCATATTAGTGCGAATTTCACAATATTTTTATAATAAAGGTTAAATGACAAGTTGTAATTGACTTTTTATCTAAATCCATAACTGACATAATTTTTTTACATACCTTTAACAACTTACCATCTAGATTTTATTGCGTAAATGTTTTGTACTCTTAAAATTGCTTATTTATTAAAAAATAAATAAACCTTCTCTCTAGATTCTGACTTACTTTATAGTTGATGGTAGAATGAAATTGTTTTTTTCCTACACATTGCTTCTTTATCAACAAAAAAATTACACCACTTGTACTACCAACTAATCTGTATTTACATATATGATTCTTTTCTCATTCTCTCTTTCTCCCTTCTTATTTTCTATCTAATCAAGTAGTTTGATAAGTATTCTACAGTTTTTCAAGTCCAAAAAGTCTTTAGTGCTTATTCCAATTCCAAGAGAATGACCACATGTGTGGTTAAAAATCCATACACTTCAAAAGCAAAATCTTATATAAGTTACTATTTATTTTCCTTAATTTAACGTTTACTCTCAAACCTACTCTTAGGTGTGTTACTATTCTTCTTTATCATATATTTTTATTTAATTGATATTATATATGATTATAATAAATTATTATTAATTTGACAAAAATTATGATTAGTTATTTATTTATATGCATTTTATTGTTATTTTTTTACAGGTCTTTAAACTATTACTAATGGTTTTAGACTATTTTACAATATAATTGTATTGTATACTATTTGGAATTGTATTGTATGTAACATGAAAATTGTATATACAAAAAAATAAAAAAAATAATCATTTTATTTTTTACTCCCCTAAAACAAAATTTTAGCTCAAGACACTGTTGACCCCCCTAAAAGAAAATCCTAGAGCCGCCACTGGAGAGAGATCTCATGCGCCTGGCGCATGAGATACTCTCTCCATTTGATGATCCTTTCCTAAATTTTTAACCGGTTCTGCTAATGAGTACTTTATGATGGCCGTTAACAATAGCTTTTTACACTTTTTTTTTTCTTTTACTTTTTGTAACTTTTTATCTTTTTTGATAATTTTGTAGTAATTTTTTTTATCTTTTATGGCAATTTTTTAAATAATTTGTTGTCCTTTTTATTAGCACAGCCCATTAGGAAAAATCTCAACAAGCACCACATTTCCCATTTTTCACTAGCACTCCAAAGTAATTTCCGAGTCATTGCGGGTGAGACTAATCCAGGAATATCTCTGATGTCCTTGATGTTTGGGTTCACAAGCTGAGACATAAAAATAAAAATAAAAAATCACAAATTTTTTTTTTCAAGCAAATTGAATGAAATGGGCAATGCAGAGAGTGAAGCTACGTTTTAAGTGAAAGTTTCTAACCCAATCTCTTCTTCTTTTTTTTTCCACCAAACAGTGTTATTGTCAGAGAATTTCAGTCCACAGACTTTGTGTTGTGTTAATTTGATAATTTCAAAGAAAGAGGGAGTAGACTGGCACAACTTTTGAGGAGAACACTGTATTTGTAGAAATTGCCAACCAGTTCTTTGTCCCACCAAACACTCTGAGAGAGGAAGAGGACAAAGAAGTTTGGCATGGTGTAGGAAATTTTCCACCCTTCTTTTTTTGACGTTCGAGGAGCAGATGGCAGATCACGCGCATGTAGGAAATTTCCCAGAAACCTTCATTTACTTTGGCATTGTGTTTCAGTACTCGGAACTTTGCAACGTAAAAGAGGACAAACAACTTCGATCATATTGCTTTGTGACCAATTTTTTTTTCTTCTTTTTGCTGGGTATTGTTTGTGACCCATTCTTCTTTTTACATTGCTTTTCACTAGCCTTTTAGGTGTATTTTACGTTACTTTTTGACTATAAAGGTCTTTATTTTACATTACTTTAGTTTACATTAATTTTAAAAAAAATTAAATGCATTTTAACTATTTTTCTTAGGGCAGATTTCAGGACGAGGTAGCCTTTGACTTGGGGCAATGACCCTCCAAATTAAAAAAAAAAAAAATTAGAATATATACTTGATATTAATTTTAATAATTTTGTTCTATAAAATTATTCTTTGCCTCTTTAATAATATTATTAATTTTTTTTAAAGTGATCTTATAATCACAAATTTTTTTACAAATTTTTTTACAAATTATTAAAATAACAAATTTTTATTAGTTCATATTTAGGTCAATCACTTATACAACTTTATTATTTACTAATAATTATACACCACATTAATAATTTGTAAAAAAATTATAACTCTAGCATTTTCTTCTTTTTAAAGACCATAAAAAAATCTATAAATTTAAATTTAAAACATAATATATAAGCCCCAAAAAATTAACTTAACAACAAAAATTATCAATAATGAAGTTAAAAAAAATTAAGCCTAATCAACCAATTTCACTAAAACAAAAAACCTGAGATTTAAAAAAATTTAAAACAAAAAAATTGTCCTTACTCAACAACACGCATTAAAAAAAAAAAAAAAAAAAAAAAAAAACTCTTCTACACACTCATGTGAGAGCCTACCCCATATGAGAGCTCGGGGTCTACGCAATAATTTTCCTAATAATTTTCCTTCAGCTATACCCCATAACGGAACAATTATCAATAGTGTATCAATCCAAACATCCAAAAACATTGTGTTAATTTCAAAGAGAGAGACAGAAAGGAGGAAGAGGGGCACAACTTTTGAGGAGCAAACTGCAGTGAAGCTACGTTACGTATGGTGTAGGCAATTTCCAACCCTTGAGGAGCAGGTTGCAGATCACGCGCCTGTAGGAAATTTCCCAAAAACCTTCGTTAGTGCATAAAAGAGGACAAACAACTTCTTCACCGTATTTTACCTCGGTAACATGTGCGATAGATGATATAGTTAAATAAAAATTAAAAATATTTACTTTATTTAAAAATTTATGATTTAAATTTTAAAAATATATAACTTAAAAATAAGTAAATATTAAGTAATATTTTGTTCAATATAATGATTTAAAATAATTATTTTTCTTTCGTATCATTAGTTTTACATAACACATTTTGGTGTGAACTATTCTATGGTGATGACTTCACATAATACTCAACTACAATTAAATCTACTATGCATTACCAATCTAATCTATGTTATCTTGATAGTAAATCTACAAATTACATTCTAATATTCTTAGAACTTGCTACATCATTATTATTATCTATATATAATATAAAATCTAAAATTTTGACTTTTTGAGAGACTTACGTTAGAATTAAGATTAAAAAAATAATTATATTTTTTTTAATTAGACCTCACGTTTGAAATTTTTTTTTTAAAGGACTCACTTTAGGTTTAAAAAAAAAAAGACTCACGTAAAAAAAATAAAAACTTTAAGATTAAGGAAAAAAGAGAGACTCCTATTAAGACTCTCATTATTTAGTTTAAAAATTAAATTTTTTTTTATAAATTAAAATGATGAGGAAAAAAGAGTAAGAAAGAGACTCCTGTTAGGACTTTCTCACTATTTAGTTTAAAAAATTAAAATGATGAGGAAAAAAGAGAGAAAGAGACTTCTGTTAGGATTCTCTCACTATTTAGTTTTAAAAATTAATTTTTTTTTCTAAATTAAAATTATGATATGAAAAATTGTAAAAATTTCAGAAGTTTCGATTATATATATATATATATATATATATAGATTACTTTTTTACCAGCTATTAGAGCATAGTATCGATATTACCAAAAAAAAAAAAAATTTATATTTTTAAACATCACTTTATACAATATTTTTACAAATTATTAAGGTAGTAAATTTTTATTGATTCGTATTTAGGCCTATCACTTATGTTACTTTTTTATTTAATAATAACTATTCATCACATTAGTAATTTGTAAAAAAATTTATAGTTTTACCATTTTATTTTTTTTAGATACCATAAAAAATATATAAATTTAAATTTAAAACAAAATATACAAGTCCAAAAAAATTAGCTTAACAACAAATATTACCAATAGTGAAGCTAAAAAAAATTAGATTTAATCAATCAATTTAACCCAAAACAAAAAACCCGTCCTTTTAAAAATTTTCAAACAAAATAATTGTCCTCACCCAACAATAAGCATCAAAGTCACCAAAAAAAAAAAAAAACACCACAATTGCTAAGCCACCACATAGAACTGGCAGCAAAGTCGCCCCCTTAATTATAAGTCTTGGCTCTGTCCTTGGAGCATACATTATATATATATATATATATATATGACCTACTAAAAAAATTCACATTACTTTTTTTTTTTTAATTTTTATTTCACATTACATTTATTTTTAATTTCAATTTTAGACTACTTATTAAGAGAATGAAGGTTCTAATCCCCCTCCCAACCATCAAATTATCAAAAAAATGATCATTATATTTTAAATATTTCATTTTAGTCCTTAATCTTTTAAGTGCACTTGCATTATGTAATAAGACTAGTATATTTTTGAACAAGAAGATACAATCCAACTCTGTAATAACACTCTTACCATATACAAGGAAATAGATAAGAATGAGAGGAAACCATGATCACACTTCAAAATAGCCTATGAAACTTATCCCTTTCCAACTCACCAAAATAAACAAACTTATTTCATGACAAAATCATCATCAGAGATAATCCAACCGGTTTTGACCTCTCAATATGGCCTGATCAGTCTCGTCCATCATCTGGTTTCCACGATCTACTAGCTCTTGATTTGTCAAGGCTGCAAACATATAGCCACTGCCTCAGCTTCAAATATACTTCGCAATTGAGAAACATTCAACATATAAAGTACTTGAAGTAACATATATTGGTATGAAGTATATGAATATCAAACACAGGGCATGATTCCAGATAAAACTTAGAAGTGTGAATTGGTTGCTTCAGAAACAGCAATTTACAATTTCGGAACCATCAAAAAGTAGTTGACACGTAATATTACTGTAACACTGATTTAACGATGCAAATGAGAGAGTGACATTTTCATATTAGACAAGTATTTGAGGGTTTAAAGAGTTACTTGCACCAACACATAGCAGCCATCCACGGTAACTTCATCTGTGATGCATATTACATTGAATTCAATCACTAAAGTAGCTACCCAAACCAACATCACCATGAGGTATGTGAATCTGGCATCTTTTCAATTGATATAGAAAGTATTATAACTATTTCTGTTTGAAAAAGTTCCGAAACAAATCCACAAAAAATTAGAAATGTGTTTATCAGGTATCCTTAATCGTCCGAGCATTACATCAAGAATGCATGAGCCATGTGCTTGTGTGACTGTTTAAGCCCATAATTAATTCTTATTTTAGCATGAAAGGCTGTCAAGAGTAGAGACATATCATTGAAAAGTAGCACATTGGCGAAAAACATGTAAACTTACACGATGCTAGCAAGACATTATCTTCCCCATATCCTTCAATGCCCCCATCAAAGAGATCATCACTTGTTTTCAAGATTGGACACATCTGTATCCACAACAAATTGAAAAAAAATCCTAAGAAGAGAATCAGAAGCATTCAAGTAATTATTCAGTGATGCAAAATAAATGATCTCAATTCACACATGAGCCAATGAGTTTCAAATGAATGTAATACAAAATATGATTTTTTTATTAGTGTCAGACAAAAATATGATCACTTTAAAATTATCAAAATTTTCAGATTAAGAAGCAATATTGACTGGAAGACAATCCAATATCTAGACTCATTCAATAAGTACCCAACTCAACATAACTAAGCCAAACATTGGTCCCAACTGAGTGGGGCCAACTCCATCAATCCTTCATTGTACAAGGTCGGCACATGTATCTTTTTTCTCCATCCTACCATATCTAACTCGGGCTTTAAATGAACCAAGCTAATTATGAGTAGCTCGAGCGAAAAAAAAAAAATTATGTACATTTATTTTGCAAATGAGCCAAACTCAAACCTAATTTAAACTCGACTATTAAACAAATTGAGCTCGAACATACTAATGTTCTCGTGAACAAACTTGTGAGTGTGAGACTTGATCTAAGTATATATAATATTATATGTTTACATATAAAAATATACTTAATATAACGTTAAGATTGGATTGTGAATGTTTGTAAACAAGCTCATACGACAAGTTATTATTTGAAATTTATTAATAGTATAAATAGTCCATTTTATATTAAAAACTACATATAATTTATAACATTAGAAGATTGGTGAATCTAGTTTTTATAAGTATAAACAAAAATCATTCTATCACTTAAATAGATTGTGAACAAGCTTGAGCTCATTTGATAAGAAAATGGACCAAGCTTGAAAATATAATTTAGTTTGGTAATAAGTTAGAGTTCAGCTTGTGTTCAAAATAAAATAAATGAACAATCTTGAACTTGAATACTTCACTTGGCTTAGCTCGTTTTACAACCTACATATCAAACATCAAGCTCTGAGCTCTCCATTCTATTTATCATTTCCTACTTTGCTAATTGTACTGATATTATTTTTTGCCTCTCTCTGACTCTTTTTGCTCCTTCAAAGTGATTAAATCACTTGTTCTTCCAGGGGTATTTATTATGTCTTCATTGCACAAGGCCTAGCCACACTATGCTACTTCCCCTCATCTTGTTCACAATAGGTGCCAACCTCACTTTAAGTTTAAGCAGCAAAAACAATGTTTTTTTTTTCCAACCAATGATTGGCACCTTATATAGTCTAATTGTAACTTTGAGGCCTTTGTCAACTAATGAAAGGTGGAAAGCCTAGCAATGTGCATAAATTCCATTACCACTATAAAACCAACGTCCCAAATTATGTGTCATGTTTGAGAAAGCACAAAATTTTAAGAACTTAATGCATTCACACATGATATGTTTATGGTGGATTTAAAAAATTACCTTTGTTGTAAAATAATATAAGAAAAAATGCACATCCCCAATTTGAATTAACTTCTCTTATGCATTTAAATTTATTTGACAGAGAATAACACAGAAAAGTGATAATTTTAATACTTGGTTTTCTAAGATTTGGCACTTAATTTGGGACACACAAAAAATAGTCTATGACAAAGGGAGCAACATAAAGTATTAAACACCTAATAGTAAGAAAATGAAAATGCAAATGCAAAAAATAGAGTTTATAACATGTCATATGCATTGTAAGTGCGTGAAAATTTTTCTGCTGCTTTAAGAACTGAAATAATGGTAAATTCTGACTGAAGTTAACTTACTTCTTTAAGAGCAACATATGAATTCAACTGTTTGATCTGCATAAAGTATGGACATCATTCAGTGCACTTGGAAAGCAAGATATAATTAACTAACACAAAACAAAAATTTTGGGAAAACTTATAATATCTAAAGGCTGAATAGAAATAAAGATAACAACCAACCATTGACTTTTTTTCTCGTTCAGCATCCTGTTAGTGTCAGGATCATTTCTACTCTCCAAATCCTTGGCCTGTCTGTCAAACTCTTTGATATGCCTGAAATGACAAGACCAAATTATCTTTCTAATTGGGAACTTCAAAGCAGACAAAAAAGGAAAAGGAAAACACTTGTTATATATGCATCACTAGAACTCTCAAACCTGCATGGGATTCAACCCATGAGCTATCCTCCACCTCTTAAGGGAGGAAATGGCATTTGATACATGGAACATTTGCAAAAGAAAAATGAAAAAACACACACACACAAAACACCAACAGCAGCATTCCCACATACCCATTGGTTTTTGAACCTACGACCTCATTTACCATCCCATACTTGTGGAAGGTAGAAGTGCCATTAGGCCCAATAGCCATTGGCTTAGACAAGGCATTTATCTCCAATCGCTAGCTTTGTTTAGACAACTTTCAAGCGTCAATTAGTAAAGTAGGACCTGTTCTTTGGGTAGATACTACACATCCAAGGAGAGAAACAGTTGCACATTTGAGGAGTTTTGAGAGACCTATTGATCAATTGAAGTCTTTGTCACTCCATACCTTGTTCGATTGATCTCGGACATGGGGTTTTACTAATTGTACTTCATTGTTTAATTCCAACTTTCTCTTAGATCATCTGATTGATTTGCTTGTGTTTTTCCAAGGTGCTTTATGTTCATCATTGTGAACATAGAGTAGCCTTTTCATGTTCAATAAAATTCCATACTTATCATAAAATGTTAATTATATCTAGATCTTGAAAATGTACAAGTCCATGAACATAGTATTTACTGATGTTTCATAGGATGTTCATGGTATGGGAATTGGAAATGACATTTCAAATCTCAAGAATGCAAAACCTCTTAGAACCTTCATTCTTATGATCTGGCAGTTTTATTTTTGCAATATAAAAAAAAAAAAAAAATCAATGGAGAGAAATAGCCATCTAGTTATAAGAAGAAAAATATAACAACTGCAGTACTGAGCAGGAGATTTAAACAAAAGATTCAAGTTGAATTGGATTTTTCTCTTTTTGGGATAAGTTGTTTGAATGTACATGCCAAACCCTACACAATTGAATTATAGTTGATTGTGTCTGATATATAAGCATTAGTCCTTTTCATTTAGATGGTCAACTTTTTGGAAAACAAAATGAGAGCTGCCCTACCAACATTTGAGCAACTAAATAGCTAGAATGGGGTGTAGAACCAGAATCATGTCCTATATTACGTCACAAAAATATTTATGTTCCAAAATCAATGTCTCACTGTGAGGGGCAATGAATCTATTGTTTATACAATAAACATAAGCAATATGCAATAGCCCAATTTTTATAATAGGCAAATTCAAATTCAAAATTTTTACTGCAAACAACTCTTAATGAATATGACAGCACTTTATTGAGGTTATATATCCTTCTATGACAAACTAACACGAAAAAAGTTTATGTATGGTATGCGACAACAACCCCATTACACAAGCACACTATGCTTCAAGATTGGATCATTATTACCATGTCATCATCACAAAAGAGATGGACCACTTGCTTGGTGATTTCATATGGTATATGACCAAGGCACAAAGCACATATCTTGATGAGTTCTAGCTATCCAATTTTCACAAAAGTGAAACCAATCTATGGACCCAAATCTTATCATTTCACACACAAACAAACCATTTAATCACCATATTCTCTTCTGTAAAAGTATAATAAATAAATATCCTCATACTCCCCCCAATGATCCAAAAAGCTTTTACTTCATTTAATCATTAACACATTATTCAGAGGCCCAGAATTATGCCCCTCAAAAATCAGTTGCATGACGTTGTCTACATTACTTTCCTTCCCAAACACAAACAACCCATCCTTGACTTTAATTCGTAGCACGCACGCAAAACACACCACTTCATTTAACAAGCTCCATCGTGGGTTCTTATTAGAAATTTTCAATGCTGCGTATAAATATCATATGCAAGAGCCTATGAACAAGAACTATATAACCAAACAGAGAGAAAGAGAAAGGTTCCATTGTGAAATACCTCTTACACTCGCGCACATGTTTTCAGTGAGCTCTTCCAACTGCCTACTCTACCTCTACCTATTGGAGTGCTTAACCTTCTCCAACTTCTGAAACCCATTTCTGCGGCATCATGTTACACCGCACAAAAGTCATACTTTGCTATAAATACCACACACAATAATTGAATCCAACACTTTTTTTCCCCTCTATTCTCTGTTTTCTTGTGTCACTTCTCTAGTGCCCAGCAGCCCAACCCAGGACCTAGTGAAATGTGGGCCCAATTTGCTCAACTTGAGGGATTTGAATTAGAGCAATGGTAGAAACACAAGTTTTGATTTATTATTAACTTCATTTTTATTATAGACCAATTACTACATAACATCTCAAAAATTGTAAAAGATTTATTAAAAAAAAATTTGTAGATTTTAATGTGTCACCAAAATTATTATTTGAATTACCAATCAGTCCCCATGATAATTTATCATGGTCTAGTTATTAACACTATTATTAATCAGATTGTAATATTTTTTTCATGTCTTTCTAATTTTTTTTTTCCCTCAGGTTCTCTACTTGTTGAAAATAAGTTGAGCTGTACATATGTAGCTCATGTTTGATTTGAGGAAAAAAAAAATGTTTATATTTAGTTATTTAACAAACAAAGTCAATTGCAGATAATTCTAGTCTTATCTTTTTGCAAAACCTTTTTTTTTTTTTTTGGTTGAAAAATTACACTTTATCCTTTAAATTATATTTCATTTTATACTTATCTCATAAATTATGAGAATGCACACTCGGTGCAAGGTATTACATGGGTAATAACTTAGGTGGTAAATGTGCACTCTCATAGCTTAGAGGTAAGTGTTACGCAAGAAATAATTTAAGAAGACATGTGTGCATTTTCATAGTTTAGAAAGGTAAATGTAAAAATGAGTATAATTTAGGGGATAAAATGTAATTTTCCTTCTTGTTTTTTTTTTTTTTTTGACTTTTCAATTTTCACCAAGTATTTACACTAGCAACCATGTGCTTTTGTTATAAATCCGCCAACTTCTCTCTCTCTCTCTCTCTCTCTCTCTCTCTATATATATATATATATATATATATATATAGATGAAGAAGACAAAATATTGAATATCATGGTTCATGGAATCTTTTTTTTTAAAGAACCAAACATCATGAAATTAATAGTGTATAAGATCTGTCAAAAGCCTTGTAATTCAATAGTTTACTCTCATTTATGAGAAGAACTAGGATTTGAATTCCTCCTCCCATTATTATAAGTTAAGCCATGAAATTATAAAAAAAAGTGTATATTATTACACATTAGTGTGTACGAAGTGTGTACGCCACGTAAGGTGAAATCATGTTTTGAAAACATGATTTCAAAATTATAATTGAAATCCTATTTTGAAAACATGATGTCCAAGTTTGTGTACAAATATGTTTAACTAGCGGCAATAAAAAATAAAGCATATGATATTGCAAAATAAACAGTAATTAAAAAAAATTATAAAAAAAAATTTAAATAAATTATGATGTGCAGATCAAATATCTTACAAGTGTAGCAAATACAAGGTGTGAACCAACACAATCTACACATTTTTTTTAGGAATGATTGTTTCAGTAGGAGAATAAATAATCATACAGACCACTTTCAAATTCCAATTGAAGCTAATGAATTCCAGCAGTAGTTTGAGAGACGATCATTTGGTAAAGTCTGACCTTTCTGAAGAAAAATTACTAGAAAGAAATCCATACTCAACTAGTCAACTAGACCAGCTCTATAAAACAGGTTCCACCAGCAGCATCACCAACTAAGCTGATATTCCATTCAATTAGATGGCAAATCATCATCACAATCCATTAGATGATCCTTTTAGAAATTTTTAACTAGCACTCCAAAGTGATTCCCGAGTCATTGCTCGTGGGGCTAACCCTGGAATATCCCTGATGTCCTTGTTGTTTGGGTTCACGAGCTGAGACAGAAAAAAGAAATTCACGAAAATAATCATTTAAGCAAATTGAAAGAAATGGGCAATGCAATGTTATACCGCCAGCTGTTTCACAAGTTAATGGCTTTTGACAATCACATGAGATTGCAAAGAATGGAATGTTCTTGGTGATTAAGACACCACCTCACTATACAAAGGTTTAAGACATGTTGAAATGAATAATATAGAAGCTCTAGAAGGGTTTCCATCTAAAGATGATATCTAGAGGCCTTGAAATTGATACTTTTCTGGACAATAAAGTTATGAAAACAACCAAGCGATTCATCCTTGAACTCAAACTTATGTGCAGCTTAAGTAGTTAAATTCCAAAAATAATTTGTAAGTTCCAACTTTTTTTCTTTTTCTTTTTTTCATATAAAATTGTCTAAATTTTACTCGTTTTCAAATGAAACCAATCTCCACTAATTTTATGATCCAAGTCTACACCCATCAAACTATATTCAACTGATATAAAAAATTTCAAATTAATGTTTCCGTCTATATATGTGGTGGACAAGCAATCTGAAAAGGAATTGAACTTCTCCTAAATAGACATTAAGTTGCAATCTGTGCATTGCCAATGAACATGAAAATCTGACGACAATTAGATTTTACTCTTCTACACCCTCATGCACTGTGTTTGTCTGCTTTTTCTCTTTTTAGTGAAATTATTATTATTTTTAAAAGAAAAAGATATACCGAATTAGGTTCTTTTACATTTTTTTGAGAAAGCAAAAAATGACATAGATTCACTACAATTAACTACACCATTTGGCATTATAAAAGTATAATCCTGCACAGCTTTTAGGCAAATAAGGATTAACCAGACAAGGTCAACCTGAGATCAGCTTGCTTATAAAAGGCCCAATTGAAGCATAAAAACAGGTTAGGCAATACTATATAAAGTTATACACATTTTAAAATAATAGGCTTGTGAGCCTCCTAGTGTGCTGTCGCAGGCAACCAAAAATAAAATCTATACTCCTAAAAATATATGTTGTAGTGTGCGTAAGGATCATTCCCACGGAGAGTATTTAGCCTAATTTTATGCTACGTGAACAAGGATTGGGGGGGGAGGGTTTGAGTATAATGAAAACAATTTTAAGAAAAAACAACTAAGGTACAATTCAAATTAAAGTATCGAAATCAATCAAGAGAACAAATCTTGGTCCAAGTCAACATCCACCATCAGAATTTTACAATTGATCATCGATGTAAATATATATTAATTCACACTTTGAATATTCACCGTTGGAACTATTTTCCTATCTTTCCTTTAGCCGCAATTAATTTAAAAATAAGCGATCTAATTAACCCTAACTACTAAACAACCCAAGATAAGCGTTAAAGGTTTAATCTAGTAGCAGCCTTAAGAACTAGAGAGATCAATGAAGCTAAACAATACAAACACAAGCGGTTGTATTTAATTTAGTCGAGCGTTCTTCTTAAGATCTAATAATTTCTGACGTAGCAAATCATTAAATCTTGGTTACTTCACAAATTAGATAGATCAAACAATTACGGATTTGATATCTAACCTAGCAGTAGATTGCAATTAATAATAAACTAGTAGGCCTCCTAGTAATTAAACGAGACAATCATGAAAAAAGGCACAGAAGAACATCCAATATTCAAAGCATAAATTGAATAATAAAAAAAATTAGGTCTCACAGTTTTATTGATTCTGAGGTTTCAGTTTCCTTCAACCAAGTATAAAAGTTTTAGCCACGCAAAGTCATGATAGAAAACTCGAAGGAGAAAGTTAGAGAAAAGGGGAGAGAGAGGCGTGTGTGTTCAATTCTGATTTCTCCTCCCCCTTTTACACATTAATTCCCCCCTTTTCAAGCCTACAAAATCTCCTAAAAATATTCTAAATAATAATATCCAAATCTGATTAATTAAGGAAAAATATTAAAAATAAAACAAAGTCCTAAAATAACTAGGAAAGTGGTGATTTTCAGCTGGAAATTTCGTGCACCAGATTTGGAAACTTCTGAAAATAAACCGCATTAGATCCGCGTATTAGAATTGCAGGTTAAGGAATGTTCTAGAACGTCATTAGTGCAGGTGCAGCAACTTCAAGCCCGATTTCAACCTTGATGCGCCCGTATCTCTCAAAATTCAAAACATGAAAGTTGTAGAGCTTTGTCTTGGCGTTCCACAGCATCTTGAATCATCTCAATCGGAGCTCGGATGAAAGAGTTATGCCTAGATTACGAGGTGATGTCAAAGCTGTCCAGAATCACCCAATTAACTACGTTTTGCACTCAATGACTCCATTTGCATCCTAAATTAAAATATAAGAAAAATGAGTATATTTAGGCACCAAATAAGTATAAAAGACTAAACATTAAGGGAGAAAAAATAATAACATTTTGCATTCTCATCACCTCCACAGCTAGAAAAAGGAGGGGGGGGGGGGAGGCCTAGTATTCAAAATAATCAAGATACATCTATATAATAAAGGGTCATCATGGATTTTACTCCAATTTGTTATCAGGTAGCACACACGCAGAATCAAATATTTAGAAAATAAAATGTTGTTAATGGCAAAGAAAATGAAAGATAATTATATTACCTTAACAATAATGACGGCTATGACTCCAATGACAATCGGGAAGAGTAATGCCATAATACACCTATCCGTTGCAACCTAATGAATAAATGAGGTTAAGTAACAACTAGTGTTTAATATATGACAAGAAAAGGAAGGCGGCACTTTTAGAGATTGACCTGCGTACCATGTTCCTTCACAAGTTGAGAAGCTTTCTTGATTGAGAAAGGGATAGAGTCCAGCTCATTAACAACCTGACTCATTTGTTTAGTCTAAACATAAATATAATAGACTTCCTTAGTTTCCATGGCATTGAAAATTTATGAAAAGACTTTTTATAACGAAACAAAAGAAATATTGTAGGGGAGAGCAAGAGAGAGAGAAGGGAAAGTGAAATTTGATGACTTAAAAACTGCCATGAAATCCATTTTTTTGAAGCTGACAAATTACACACCTGAGCCTTGAGTGCTGCAGTCTTTGTTCCAACATTGGTGGTGTATTGAACAGTCTACCACAAACCAGGAAACAATGATCATGCTTCAAAATAGCCTATGAAATGTATCCCTTTTAACTCACCAAAATAAAATAAAAAACTAATTTCTCAACAACATGATCGTCAAAGATAATCCAACCTTTTTTGACCTCTCAATGGCTTGATCAGTCTTGTCCATCATTGTTTCTACTATCTATTAGCGGTTGATTTGTCATGGCTGCAAACATATAGCCACAGCCTTAGCATTGGGATCTTCAAACCCTAGATTTCATCACCAACAGAAGGAAGTGTCATCATACTCCATTTTACCTCAATTGGGATCTTCAATGTCATGCTTGTATAACACACGAAACCCAATTTTCTCCACCTCCAAGTCCCGGGCAGCTATTTGAAGCTCAACTTGATGGAATCCCTTCCCATCAATAGAGCAGCCAAGAGTTCTCCAGAAGGCAGAAATCGTAATTGGATATACTGTGCAGCCAAAGGAGATGCGATTCAACTTTACCATATCTGGTTGAACTTAAAAATACTCGCTGCTCCACTTATTTGGCATCCATCCACTTTAATCAAATGAACTATAATCTGATAGTCGTTTTTATGAGGCTAGCTGGGTACAAAAACAATGCACAAAAAAATTCCCCTCCATTCATCACACCCAGACCCAGGCAATTGTATCTTCACTTTTTTTATTTTATAGTTTGAAGTGAAACAGGTAACAACTAATAATCAATATATGACAAGAACAGGAAGAAGATACTTTCAGAGATTGACCTGCCCACCAAGTTCTATCACAAGTTGAGAAGCTTTCTTGATTGAGAAATGGATATAGTCCAGCTCATTAACAACCCGACTCATTTGTTCAGTCTAAACATAAATATAATTTATTTCTTTAGTTTCCATGGCATTAAAAATTTATGAAAGATTAAACAAAACAAGAGAAAAACTGTAGGGGAGAGAGAGAGAGAGAGAATTAAATTCAATATGAAATATTGAACTGCCATGAAGTCCATTTTTTTAAAGCTGACAAATTACACACGTGAGCCTTGAGTGCTGCTGCAGTCGTTGTTCCAACATTGATGATGTCTTGACCAGTCTACCACAAACAAGGAGATACCGAATTTATATTTCTTTTGTGATGATTCCATACTTTTTTTAACAGTAAAAAAAACTAATTTTAAGTTTTCTTACTCTTTGGGGGGATATGAGTTAGCTAAAAACATTTCATAATTTGTTCAGGTCTTGATGTAAACTAGTGCAAGTGATGTTCAAGGTAGAGCTAAAAGACTGGTATGTTTTAGAAATACAAGATACAATTCCACATCTGTGTAACCTTCTACAAGGAAATAGAGAAGAAAGAGAGGAAACAAGGACATAGAGAAGAATGAGAGGAAACATTGATCACACTTCAAAATAGCCTATGACAATTATACCTTTTCAACTCACCAAAATAAATAAACTAATTTCCTAATAAAATGATCATCATATATAATCCAACCTTTTTTGACCTCTCAATGGCTTGATCAGTCTTGTCCATCATCCAGTTTCCACTATATATTTGCTGTTGGTTTGTCATGGCTGCAAATGTATAGCCACTGCCTTAGCATTAAAAATATACTTCATAATTGGGAAATGTTTAACATATAAAGTACTTCAAGTAACATATAATTTATCAAACACAGGGCATGATTCCAGATTAAACACAAAGGTATGCATTGGTTACTTTAGAAGCAGCAATTTACAATTCCTGAACCATCAAAAAGGTAGATGACACATAATACTACTGTGACACTGATTTTACGATGCCAGCTTTTTCGTATTATCATTTCTATCTTAACTTTTCATGTGTGTGTTTGTACACTCACTACATTACAAAGAATTCTCAAAAATAAAAAGCTATAAAATCATCAATATATTGTCCAAAAAGATTAAAGCCATCAAATTGGCCAAGTACTTGGGGTTTTAAATAGTTACTTGCACCAACAAATAGCAGCCATCCACAGTAACTTCATCTGTAATATGCATTACATCGAACACAACCACTAAAGTAGCTACCAAAACCAACTTCACTGTGAGGCACATGAATTTGGCATCTTTTCATTTGATACAGAAACTATTATAACTATTTCTATTAGACAAAATTCCAGGACAAATCCAAAACCAAATACAAATGTGTTTATCAGGTTTCCAAGCATTACAACAAAAATGCATGAGCCATAGGGTTGTATGACTATTTAAACCCAGAATTAACTCTTATTTTAGCATGAAAGGTAGCCAAGAGTAGTAGACACATCAGTGAAAGCTAGCACATTGGTGAACAAGATGTACACTTACTCAATGCTAGCAAGACATTATCTTCCCCATATCCTTTGGTGCCCCCATCAAAGGAGTCAATTCTCTTGTTTTCATGATTTGATGCATATTTGTATCCACAACAAATTGAAAATAAATCCTTTGAAAAGAATCAGAAGCATTCAAATAATTATTCAGTGATGCAAAAGATTTGAAAACAAAAGAAATGATATCGCTACACACATGAACCAATGAGTTTCAGATGAATGTCATACAAAACTATCATTTTTTTGTGAGCTGCCAGACAATTATCAACATTTTTCAGATTATGCACATTGACCAGAAGATAATCCAATATCTTGACTCATCCAATAAATACCCAACTCAACAGAACTAAGCCAAGCATTGGTCCCAACCAATTGGTGCTCCATCAATCCTTCATTGTAGAAGGTTGGCATATGTATCTTATTTCTCCATCCCACCATATCAAATCTAACTTCAAGTGCTCCTATCTATTTATAATTTCCTTTTTAGCTAATTGTACTGATGTCATTTTTGCCTTTCTCTAATCACTCTTTCTTATCGGTGCATTTATTACATCTTCATCACACAAGGCCTAGCCAATTTATGCTACTTCCTCATCTTGTTCACAATAGGTGCCACCCTCACTTTAAACAGCAAAAGTAATGTTTTTTTCAACCAATGATTGGAACCTTATATCATTTAATTGTAACTTTGAGGCATTTGTCAACTAATGAACTGTGGAGAGGCTAGCAATGTGTATAGATTCCATTATGATTTATGACTAAAACTAAAGTCCCAAATAATGTTTCACATTTGAGAAAGAGCTAAATTTAAGAAAATTTAATGCATTGACACATGATATATATATATATATATATATAGTGGATTTAAAAAATAACCTTTGTTGTAAAACAATATAAGAAAAAATGTATGTCAACAATTTGAATTAGCTTATCTTATGCATTTAAATTTATTTGACAGAGGGTAATACGGAAAACTAGTAATTTTAATGCTTGGTTCTCTAAGATTTGGCACTCAATTTGGGACACAAAATGTTTTGGGACAAAGGGGGAACATGAAGCATTAACATGTCAGATGCATTGTAGTGCATAAAATTATCTCTGCTGCTTTATAAACTGAAGTAATGGTAATTTCTGACTGATGTTAACTTACTGCTTTTGAAGAACAACATATGAATTCAACTCTTTGATCTGCATAGAGTATGTAAATCATTTAGTGCATTTGGAATGCAAGATTTGATCAACTGACACAAAACTAAAATTTTGGCAAAAATTTATAAAATATCTAAGGCTAAATAGAAATAAAGATAACTACACACCATTGACTGTTTTTTCTCATTCAGCATCTTGTTAGTGCCTAGATCATTTCTACTCTCCAAATCCTTGGCTTGTATGTCAAACTCTTTGGTAAGCCTGAAAAGGCAAGACAAAATTATCTTTTTGACTGGGAAAATAAAAACTAACAAAAAAGGGAAGGGGAAAACACTTGTTTTGTATGGGTAACTAGAACTCACACACTTGCATTGGATTTAACCCATGAGTTATCCACCACCTCTTATTTAGGTAGGGAGGAGATGGCATTTGATCCAAGGACCATTTGCAAAAGGAAAATGAAAACACACACACAAAACACCAACAGTAGCAGCAGCAGCAACATTATATAAGATTTACTTACTATTTTCCTTATATACATTAAAAAAAAAAGCATTATATAAGACTATTTTTTGCTAAGCAATTAACCCACATACCCATCGATGTTTGAACCTGTGACATCACCCACTATCCCATACATGTGGCAGGTGGAAGTGCCATTAAGCCCCACAGCCATTGGCTAATACCAGACTTATCTCAGATCACCAGCTTTGTTAAGTCACAACTTTCAAGCATCAATTATTAAAGTAAAACCTGTTCTTTGGGCAGAAATTAAACTTCCAACGTTATATGCAAATTTTAATTATATCTAGATCTTAACACCGCATAGTCCTTAAGCATATTATTTACTAAGTTTTACAGGATTTTCGTGGTATGGGAATTGGAAATAGATTAAAGGGGGTGTAGATCCAGAATCTATGTCCTATATTATAATATAAAACATCTATGTATAAGATTCAATGTACACTTCAAACATTTAAACTGCACTGAATTTCAAGATTCATGAGTCATGACACATGTTTGTATTTATTACTTTTGAATATTGTGTCAGGATCAATGTTGTGTTGTTTTTAGTACTAATATATTTTAAACTTTACTTAATTTTGTTGTAAATTCAGGTTAAGGAATACGACTACCAGTGAGACTGTGGATCTACGTTCTGCAAGGTAGTTCATGTTTTGAGTGTCAGTTGTGGGGTAGTTTCTGCATGCTATCCCCTGGGATACACAAACACATGTCCTTTGCACCGAAAGATGATATGATGAAAATTGAAAGGAAGTGCTGGTGCAAACTAAATATAGCATATTCATCATTGTGCAAATTATAACACAATTCCATTGAAAATTTAAAATATTTTGGGATTATATTACCTCCTCTCGCATGAATGATATATTCTACTATAAACTTTATTAAAAACTTGTCATGAAATGTTGAATAGGTTATCCATTTATTGACTTCTCATTCTTTGATTACCAAACAGAAAAAAGTTTTGCAAACTTCAATTCATTTTTCATTACTTTTCATTTTCTAACTTCAATTAAATGTATGTGTGCAATTCATAGAGCAAAATCAAACTTCTGAACCGAGCTAGTTGTCTTTGAAATCTAAATATGCATCTGTATATTAGCAGAAGTTTAACAGAGCATTTCATATGCTTAGCCAAAAAAAAAAAAAAAAAACAGAGCATTACATATGCAGCACCCAAAAGAGAAAAGTGAATTAATCAACAATAAGAGCAATTTGACATTAAATTTAATTGCTTTGACCAATTTGACATCTGGGTGCCAAAAAGAAAGAAAAAACAACTAGATTTATAAAGGTAGGAGGAAAGACGATAACTCACAGGCAAAAGAAGAGAGACAAAAAAATATCTTTGACTGGATTCCTCACAATCAGCCATAAATCAATTATCCGAGTCTTTGAATCGCGGTTCTTCCCCATCAATCATCCTCATCATGGCTTCGCTTATTTTGATTAGGATCTTTGCTTATTTTATACCACGCGAAACCCAATTTGCTCCACCTCCAAGCCCTGGCTAGCTATTTTAAGCTCAACTTGATGGAATCTCTTCTCATCAACTGAGCAGCCAAGAGGTTTGGAAGACATACTGTACAGTCAAATGTGATGCGATTCAACTTTACCGTATTCTTGGGCACTAAATTCCGCGCCAAAACCGATTTCCGAGGAACGCTTTCTCGCTCTTTTGGCATCCATCCACTTTAATCGAATCAACTTCAATCTCATTGATTGAGTACTGACAACGCTCGCTGGGTAAAAAAAGAACGCACAAAACAATTCCCCTCCACCCATCACACCCAGACCCAGACCCAGACCCAGGCAATTGTATCTTCACTTTTTTTTTTTGTTTTAAAAGGTTTAGAATGGAGTGTGAAGCGAGATGGACGAGTGACAACGTAACTACCACATATGTTCACCTTTTCAAACCATTTCGGAATTTCCCTCCCAGGAATTATAATAAAAAAAATTCATATTATGTTAATTTGGTCCATTAGTTTACCACCACATCAAATTTTTTTTTTAAAATCCAAATTTAAGGGCCGTTTAGTAATGTTATTCTAGTAGTAATGTTGTTTAAGTGTTGTAGAAATACAAAAAAATGTTGTGAAAATACGTATTGTATTGTTTAAACAACGAAAACTATTGTTCAAGCAACATTACCAAATAGGCCATTTGTGTGAGTCTAAAATCCCTAAACTCCCTCAACGTTTCCAGTCATTTTACATAAATTACAACATTGGATCCAAACTAATGGTCATTAAAGCTCAAGTTACAATATGTATTACATTATTAAAAAAAAAATGTTTTGGATGTAGCATCTCAAAGTTTACTTAATTTAGTGGTATGGAATTCTGTTATGTTTACTTCAAGATATTTAGTTTCCACTCAGAGCATCAACCCTCCAGCATAGCCCAGTGGTTAGAGTTTTAACTTTAAATCCAACCCATCTTGGCCAAAGTTCTAATCCTTGCAAGTGCACCTCTACCAATTCTACCTAAACTGTACGGTTAAAAAGCCAGTTATATATGCTTTTAGTAGTGTAGTTTTTTGTTTTTGCAAAAAACAAATTGGAAATATTTCTATTTCTACTATACACAAATTGGAAATATTTTCCTATTTTTACTACAAACAAAATGTACCTTGATATATATATATATATATATATATATATATGAGTGTATTCTCTTATCTCATCTTCCTTCCCCTATATATATGTGTGTGTGTTTCTTAAAAAAAAAAAAAATGTGCCTTGATATGAAAAAAAAAATATATATATATATATATATATCTCTTGAAGTAGTTGATTTTATTAACTATGGTTAAATATATTTTATTTAGTTTTTGGTTTCCAAATGTCAATTGGGTTATTCATATTGTCGGTTTGGTACCTATATTTTGACCCAATTTTTATTTTGGTCCCTACTTTTTATTTTGATTACATTTAGTCCTTATTTTGAAAAATGTCATCTATTTTAGTCTCTACCATCAATTCCCTAATGGAAATATCCTACGTGGCTAACAGAGTGCACTGATGACACTTAAAACGCCTACGTGGTCATTAAAATAATATTAAAAAAAATTATTTAGCATCCACATTAACATATATTTAAAAAAAAAAGTTCTCAATTTAATAGAATAAAAAACAAAATTAAAAATTAAAAATAACATGAATTAAGATCTGAATTTATCTTGAACAAGAAAAATCAACGCATGTAAATCCCATCATCTAATAACGCATCCCAATTTGTTTTGCATTTTCATTAATAGGCTGGTGACACATGCATGCAGCAAATGCTCTCTCTCTCTCTCTCTCTCTCTCTGTGCCGTGTTGGACGGGAGTCACGGGAATGAATATAATTTTTCTCCAAACTAGATTAGAGGAAGCCCTCTAATCTATGTACCAAGTTTTTCTCCAAACCAAATTAGAAGATGTTGTATTTTGCTCATATATGTTTATTGACCATGTCCAAAGAGTCTTCATGGGAGTGTTTAATTAGAATTGGCTTACCATGTTGAATAATAGGTTGGAGTTGCAAGGGAAATTAATGGACCCTGTGGTATGATACATTTATATTTTGAAAAATTTGTACTATGCAGGATTACGCTATATAAACATTGTTGTAACCCTAATTTCTAGTATAGTGGATTGATAGCTGCTTGCTCTCGTGGGTATATATAGGCATACTATCAAACCACGTAAAATATTTGTGTTGATTTCTCTCTTCTCTCTTCTTTAATCTTGTGTCGACTACTTAATGTTTCACAACAGAACAAAGGAGCCTCCTCAATCTATTAGGCTAAGTTCGGATGGAAGGAAAGGAAAAGGGATGAAAGAGAAGAAAAATAATTTGTTTGGTTGGAGAGAAAATTGAGAAAGGAAAAGGAAAATCGGGGGGGGGGGGGGGGAATGAAATTCTATGTAGCCCACCATTTTTATTCCTTCCAAATTGGGAGTAAATGATAAAGAAGAGAGAGTTGTACATGAGGAGCTCATATTTGGTGTTGATTAAATATCATATTTCCAATTTCTTGTGTTCTACTCTATACTCCATCAATCATGACTTACCACATATGGCATACAACAATTAATGGAATCTAAGAAGAACATAAAAGTAGGACAAAAGATCTCTATTCATTTGGTGTCATGTGTAATAGTGATATATATATATATATATATATTCCGAACATGCAGCTTATCTCTTTCCCTTCTTATATACCTTGCAAACTAAACAGTAAGAAGAATTTTTTTTTCTCTCATTTCCCTTTCCTTTCTTATAATACATTAAATTATATGACTCATTAAACCATCTAATAAGTCTCATGATTATTAAATACATCATTAAGTGATTAAAGGTACATGAAAATACCTAAATGTACTAGTATATGTCATTAATAATTCAAGAATGGCATAGAGCTAGCTTTATTTGTTTATATGTTGATAAATTTTAATTGATTAAAAAAATTGAAATATCTAATGAATTATAAACAATAATATGGGCATGAGAGAAGTCATATATATATATATATATATATAAAGATTTCCTTCTTTCAATTGGACTTTTATGTGTTTCAAAAATACCCTCATTAATGAAGGGTAATTTCATTTAAATATATGGTCATAAATGTCAAATAACAAATTTCATTTTGAATTCAAAAAAAAAAAATTCATAAAATTTAAGATTTTTTTCCCTTCATGTTTTAAAAAGAAATTACAGTTACTGCTTATCACTAAAGTTTATCATTTTTATTTATTTGAAAGATAAAAATATATATTTCTAAATTATAATAAATGTAAATTATTAATATTTACCAAAAAAAAAAGCCTTATATATATATAAAACTGCGTGTAACGTATATTCCCACGTGATGCACTCTATTTTTATTTTGTAGTGAGACGAATCTATTGTGTGATTATAAAGTGGTATAGAACGCATGGAAAGAATAATTTAAGAACGAAAATAATAAAAGAAGAAAAGAAGGAGAACTACCACTAATTAAATATGTTAAAAGTAATCTAATGAGAGATGAGTCACATATATAAATCATTAGAATAAATAATATTTTAATGCATACCCATAAAAAAAAAAAAAACAAATTTTCATAATTTAAAACGTAGTTTTGTATTGTTGCAATTCACTTCTGTTGCTCTCATGCATGGACTAGGGATAAGGAGAACATTGAAATCAATCAATTTTTTAATCGAGCTAGTCAGTCTCCGCAGACAAATTATTTTGAGTGTGAAGGACGATATGCAATCTGGTTTTTAGGCCCACTTTGTGTTTATATAGCTTTTGCGCACACAAATTCATGGAAACGAGAGGACAAAATCGTATTGGAATGGATATGTATTCTTTGGCATAATAGCGGTTCAACGATAATAGTTTGTATCATTGTGTTCACACTACCAAAATTTTTATTCAAAGGGTCAATGTCCAATGTAGGGGTGGAAAGTTGAAGCAATATTAATATTGTCTCCTGTTTTAATCACTTTGAGTGTTGGCCTATTCAAAATATATTATAAACTATAGTAAAGCAAAGCTCCCAATGAAAATTTTTTGACCCAGCTGGCAATGGAGGAGTAAAAAATTATTTTCTTAGGAGAAAGCTATACATATCTAGAACTTAAGGTGTTTGAAGTTTGGATGGATGAGAAAGAGAGGAGAGTAGGATAAGCAAAGAGTTTGAGGGTTTAGGAGAGGTGAGATACCTCTCCAAACTCCTCATTTTAAATTCTCCTAAATTGGATGAAGTTGAAACAAGGATTCCACTTATATTAGCATTTTATAAATTATAAATTTTACCCTTATGATGTCTGTAAGGGTAAAAGGCCTAATTCAAGATGGTGGGCCGTGGGCCTATCCAAGGAGACACGTTTGCGAGGAAGTTACATTACCAAACTCCTCGCTAAGGCTTAGCCCGTATGTGGGCGAAGGAGAGTTGTCCGAGGAGGATTACCTCTTCGGATGGTCAAAGAGACATCCAAGATGAATGCTCCAATATTTATTCTGATATTTCAGAGGATTCTTTTGGTATATGAACATCCAGCAAGCACATAGGACAGGTGGAAGCTATAAGATATTATGTGGAAAAGCTGCTACCACTGCATTAATAACCCTGCAGCTAACCCCCTGGCCGCATTAATGAGGAAAGAATGTCTGAACAGTGACTCCCAACCTTTACAGCTGCCGTGTAAAGACTTTAAGGGGAGGTTGATGAGACAAGTATCAAGAAAAAATGACCTAACTGACACGTGGGAGGAACTGGTTTATAAATAGAGCAGGAGGTGAAGGAAAAGGGGGCATCGAACAATCTGGCGAGAGAAAAAGGAGAGGCAATTGAAAGAGAAAGAGAGAGACAAAGTCATAGATATTCAAAACACCTGTAATACCCTCCTCCTCGGATCAAGCCGAGGACAGCTTTATAATATAATAGCAGTCTTCTATTTTCGTTGATTCGATCTTTACCTTATCTGGATCATCGTCAAGCTCACTCCAAACCCAATTTCTCTGGTCCACTCTCTACAAATTCATTGCAAGGATTTTGGTTTTGTTTTGGGCCTGAGTCCATCTCACTTAGAGGCCCAATCTATCAGAACTGTGTCCTTACAATGTCATTTTGAATATATTTGTTTAATGAAAATTCTATGATTTTTATATAAAAAATTGAATAAAAGAGAGGTATATTAGCCAATTTGTATGACATTATTTTTTTTTTCTAATATTAATTTTTAAAATATCCAGCTAAAGGGGGATATCTATTCCCCTTTACTTAATGTTTAAGACATTCAAATAAGGGGAATGAATAACTAGCTTAATGGTTTATTTGGATTGAGAGGAAGTGAGGGAGAGTAGATAAAGTTGACCGGGAATTAACCTATTGTAGATTCTATTTTAGTTATCATCTGGAGCAGAAGCCATAAATTAAAACTTTCTATAAAAAAAGAAAAGAAAATTACATCCTTAATTTTGAATGCTTTTCCTTTTGAAAACATGCATCATATATGGATTCATGGTAAATATTTTGCCTATATTTATTTATATTTTAAAGATTAAACTTTTTAGACAAATTCTATTTCCCGTATAAAAGCTAAAAAGTATGTGAAGTGTGAAAGTCTTTTAAATTATGGGTAGTAATCAATATTCTTAAAACATTTAAACTTAAGATAATTTTGTAATAAAAACAATGTGAAATTAACAAGCAAGAAAACACAGAGTTATAGACGGCAAAGGATATACTTGTGTCCAAACATATACAATAATAACAAAAAAGAGATTATTGTAGGAACTATACTTAAAAAGTAATAATTCAAGATAAACAAATATAATACATCTATCAATTACAATTATATCATGTGCATATGTAATAAAAATCAACAATAAGATGTGAGAAATTTACATACTAAATTATATTATTCAAGGACCTCATAAGCAATTAAGATGCTCTCCCCAGCTGGTCAGGATTAATAAGAGCTTTCTTTCCTCTTTTCACACCCTTGCAAGTGTGGCCTTGACAATATTTATAAAATTCAAAAAGGACATGACCAGCCATAAAATCTTTTCTATCGTAATAACAATTCATGTAACAGATATGTTACATTTATTAATAAACAACTTAATTAATTAGATTCATTAATGAATAAGTTTATTAACATGTCATTACTTTTGTAACTCTATACTAACACATTGATTCATCTATCGTTCATATCCAAAATCACTATAATGATAGCACCTCTTCTAGGAGGCCAAGTTACTGGCAATGACACGAAAGATTTATTAAGGCCAACACTCAACGTGCATGAATCTCATTATGGAAGGACTTTCGAGATTATTATGCACTAACCATTGAAAGACTAGCCCTTATTGTCTTCCATAGTCTGAGCAATTTTAACTTGCACCTCCTTTCCATCATGGTCCAATAATGTACTTATCAAAATAGGCTACATCATGATGGATATGATCAAGTCAAGGACTATAATGAAATGATTCATAATCGTAGTCTACAATATCAAGTAGATATATTTCAATATTCCAATATTTTACAGCATAAAAATATTGCAAAATTTCACAAGAATTTTGGACTAATTGATTATTGATAATAAAATATAATGTTGGGCCACATTATTCTAACAAATATATCAATACAAAAAATCCTACCATCTAAAGAAATTTTAAACAAAGAGTAAAATTATATACACAACAATTTTTACAACAGATTTCACAATAATTAAGTTGGTAAATTTTTATTCACTTTCATGTGAGTCCTTCACAAATACCACTTTATTATTTACCATTAATAATTTTCCACCTCAAACAAATATAATATATATTGTGAAAATTCTTGTGATCTAGTGTTGCTAAACAAAATAACAGGTCACAAACAAAATAGTAATCTTCTCCAATGTACATACATGTATGAAATTGAAAATAAAAAATTAATGGCAAAAAAAAGAAAGATAGAAAATACAAAGAAAAAATCTCTCTCTCTCTCTCTCTTTCTCTCTAGATGGCAAACACAAGGTCTTAGACTCTTAGAGTCTAACCCTACTTTTTGGAATTCAATTGATTGTAAAAGGTAAACTATGCTTTTTATTCAATCTTCTTTAAGTTATTGCTTTTTCTACAATGTCTTTTGAGACAAATGTTTACCCACCATTTGTTTTAAAGACACTTATAAATACCACTGCACACCCTTGGTGTGATAGTCACTCTATAAATATAAGTGCTTGTGGGGTGTGGGGGGCAAAGGCCGGGGTTTAAGTCTCCAAGAGGGAATTTCACACACATATACACTTAGATTATGCTATAGTAAAAATTCTATCTTGTATTAAAAAAAAAAAAAAACCTTGTAAATTACCTACTACAAGAATGAACAAGCCTTTCAAAAAAAACCTGTAAATGCTATAGTGCTCATTTTTCCATAATTATCTTATTCCATAGATTGTGACTGTCTGGTACTTTTATATGGAATTCATATAGTATTAAAAAAATTATAAATAAACAAAATCGTTATTTCTAAATATATTAAAATACAATCATCTACCAACAAAGATAAAAAAAAAAAATAATGTTTTTTTAATACTAGACTGGTTAGGTTTTTTTTTTTTTTTTTTTTTTTTTTGTTAAAGTTAAAGCATTCACAGCGGTGGTGCTAAAAATTTTAGCTTTTGGCACCTTAAAAAGCTACTTTATCTATTTTACCACATCACATTACAATACACCCAATATCAAATGTTCTTTTCTTTTTATCACTTTATTTAAAATAATATAAACAACTCATTAAAATAATAAAGAAAGAGAGAGAATTTGAGTTTTTTAATTGAAGAAAGAGATATAATCTTAATAAAATATTTTATTTTATTTTTAACAACTTGTTATAGTCAACTAATATTCTTATAACACATGATTTTTTGGTTCTTTGGTGGTAAAATAGTTTTTTTTGCTAAAATAAAATCACCATTGTAAATGTCTTTATTATTTTTGTAACGTTTTTTGGTTGGATAGTTACTGTTTTGGTTAGACTAGTTAAGTTGATTGGGAAAAAATTGCCTAAAATTTTGGAAGGAGCCTAACTACAAAAATAAAATATATAATAACTATATATATATATATATATATATAGAAATAATGGCCTGTTTGGAAGTTTAGAGAGGGTGGAGAGTAGAGGGGAGTAGAGAGAAGGAGAGTAGTGGGGAGGAGAGTAGAGGGGAATGGTTCCCCTCTACATTGTTTGGATGTTTTTAAAATTAATAAAGGGGAAGGGGGTAATTAGCCCTTTAAAAAGAGTAATGTTGTTAATTTAGAAAGGGTAAATTAGGAAATTCATTTGGCTAATAATTTATCTATTTTACTCTCCCTCCAAATCTCTCCAATTTAGAGGAATTAAAAATGAGGGGTTAAAGGTAGTCCAAACCCCTCCAAATCTCTCAAAACCCCTCCCCCTCATTCCTTAAAAAACTTCCAAACAAGGTGATTGAATTATTCTCCCTCCCTCTACTCTACTCTACTCTCCCTCCTTTTTTTAACTCCCAAACAGGCCATAAATAAATTGGAACTAGGGACCCGAGCCCCCACCACTTGAGTCCGTTCCTGATATGAATCAACCACTTATTATAATAGTCGTGGTAAATAGTGTGAGAAAGGGTGTGGTGGGAGAATTTTTTGTGTGGCTTTAGGCCGAGAGGCCACCAGCTTTAATGCACTAATTATATAAAACTGGCAAAAAATAATAAAAATTGTGTGAAATGTCTTTTGACTCTTTTTGATATTTTATCCACGGTTGACATAAAGAAAATTCCAAAAGGGGCTATTAAAGTAAAGTAATATATTACTTATATTTTAATAGGATAAATCAAAGGATTTCCACCAAGACTCTTTACATTATATGAAAACAATGTCATTTTTTACTAGGGAAAATTCTAAAGGTGCCTATTACGAAGTTTATAATACAGTAAATGGAAGTCAAATTATGCCAAAGAGCTTTAGACTTAATTTGGCAACTTCCGGTATTTTTAAGGGAGAAGTCATAAAAATTATTTTGATGATATATTTTTTAAAGAAATATTTATTTTGTAGAGAAATTATACAATATTTTAGAATATAATTAATAGGTTTTATCATGAATTTAATTAGTAGAATCTATTATGATGTGAGAGGAGAGAGTATAATTTTTTTTTTTTTTTTGAGAAAAGAGGAGAGAGTACATCACTATTATACTTTCAGAATATTATATATAATTACTCATATTGATCTAAAGACTTTAAATTTTAAACAAGATTATTCAAAAATAAAAATAATATTATAATCATTAAATTCCAAAAGTATATATATATATATATATATATATATATATATATATATATATATATAAAACAAAGTCAATAACTTTTGGCAATCCTCATGGGATTTCTATTAACTCTCAAACTTCAAGAGTTGTTGAATAAGAAATGGGCTTCCATTAGCAGCAGTAGTGGCAGTTGACACAAACAATATAATTTAAGCTAAATTATAGTTTTTAATTATTAATATAAGTTCGTTGAACAACCAAAAAAAAAAAAAAATCGAGCTTGAAAATGTAAACTAGTTGATTAATAAACTTAATTCTAGCTTGTATTCAAAATAAAATCTTTTGTATTTAAAAATCTTAAATTTTTAGTACTTGACTCAGCTCAGCTGCTTATATATTACACCCTTAATTTTGAATGTTTTTCAAAAACATGCATCATGGATTCATGGTAAATACTTTGCCCATGTTTACTTATATTTTAAAGATTAAATTTTTTAGACTAATTCTTTTGCATGTATAAAAAGTAAAGACTATGTGAAGTGTGAAAGTCTTTTAAATTATGGGTAGTAACATATTCTTAAAACATTTAAAATTAAGATATTTTTGTAATAAAAAAAAAAAGCGAAATTAATGAGCAAGAAAACACAGAGTAATAGTTTACCAAAAAAAATATTTTTGTCCAAACATATACAATAATAATATAAAAGAGAAAATATCAATACAAAAAAATCTTACTATCTAAAGAAATTTTAAACAAAGAGTAAAATTATATACACAACATTTTTTGTAACAATTAAATTGGCAAGTTTTTATTGACTCTCATGTGAGTCTACCACAAACACCACTTTATTATTTGCCATAAATAATTTTCCACCTCGACATATATGAAATATACTGTGAGAATTCTTGTGACCTAGTGTTCACTACAAAAAAATCGTCCTGTCCCAACGTTTTTTTCCCAGCGTTGACCTTATTCCAGTACTTCCAAAAGCGTTGGGATAGGTCTTTCTCCATAAGGGAATGGAGGGACCTGTCCCAGCGCTTTTGGAAGCGCTGGAATAGGTTGACCTTATTCCAGCGCTTCTAAAAGCGCTGGGACAGGTCCCTCCATTCCCTTATGGAGAAAGACCTATCCCAGAGCTTTTTGAAGCGCTGGGATAGGCCTCTCTTCATAAGGGAATGGAGAGAGGCCTATCGCAGCGCTTTTGGAAGCGCTGGAATAGGGTCCACCTATTCCAGCTCTTCCAAAAGCGCTAGGATAGGTCTTTCTCCATAAGGAATTGGAGGGACTTGTCCCAGCGCTTTTGAAAGCGCTGGAATAGGGTCCACCTATTCCAGCGCTTTTAAAAGCGCTAGGATAGGTCTCTCCATTCCGTTATGAAGAGAGGCCTATCCTAGCGCTTTTGGAAGCGCAGGAATAAGGTCAACCTATTCCGGCGCTTCAAAAAGCGCTGGGATAGGTCTTTCTCCATAAGGGAATGGAAGGACCTGTCCCAGCGCTTTTAAAAGCGCTGGGATAGGTCACCTATAGTTTTTTTTTTTTTTTTACACAAGATAAAATTTCTACTCTAGCCTAATCTAAGTGTATATGTGTATGAAACTCCCTCCTAGAGACTTGAACATTGACGCTTACCCCCCACATCCCACAAGCACTTATACTTGTGGAGGGATTTGTTAATTATCAAATGACCAATACTCCCCTAAACCTAAAAAAAGACCAAAGTACCCCCCAAAACATCAAAAAAGAGCAAAATACCCCTGAAACTTAATAAATGACTGAAATACCCTCAAAACATCAAAAATGACCTAAGCACCCCCTCAGACATCAAAAATGACTGGAGTACCCCTTGTGTCTAAAACTAGCCAAAATACCCTTGATTACTTGATTAAGAAAAAAATACCCCTATAAGTCTGATAAATGACCAAAATGCTCCTAGAAAGACAAAAAATGTCCAAAACACATCGGACACCCAGAAAAGGACTGATACACCCCCGAAATATAAAAAATGACCGAAATACCCTTAAAACCCAAAAAATGACCAAAATATCCCTCGAAACCCAAAAAATTATCAAAATACCCCCGAAACATAAAAAATGACTGAAATACCCCCTGAAACCAAAAAAATGACCAAAATACCCCCAAAGTCCATAAAATGACCAAAATACCCTCAAAACCTAAAAATTACCAAAATACCCCCAAAACACAAAAAATGACCGAAATACCCCTGAAACCTAATAAATGACTGAAATACCCTTAAAACATCAAAAATGACCTAAGCATCCCCTTAGACATCAAAAATAACCAGAGTACCCCTTGTGTCTAAAACTAGCCAAAATACCCTTGATTAAGAACAAAATACCCCTATAAGTCTGATAAATGACCAAAATGCCCCTAGAAAGACAAAAACTGTCCAAAACACACCTGACACCCAGAAAAGGACTGATACACCCTCGAAATATAAAAATGACCGAAATACCCCTGAAACCCAAAAAATGACCAAAATATCCCCCGAAACCCAAAAAATTACCAAAATACCTCTAAAACCTAAAAATTACCAAAATACCCTCGAAACATAAAAAAATGACTGAAATACCCCCTGAAACCAAAAAAAAAAAAAAAAAGACCAAATACCCCAAACATAAAAAGTGTGAATTGGTTACTTTAGAAATAGCAATTTACAATTTCGGAACCATCAAAAAGTAGTTGACACGTAATATTACTGTAACACTGATTTAACGATGCAAATGAGAGAGTGACATTTTCATATTAGACAAGTATTTAAGGGTTTAAAGAGTTACTTGCACCAACATATAGCAGCCATCCACGGTAACTCATCTGTGATGCATATTACATTGAATTTAATCACTAAAGTAGCTACCCAAACCAACATCACCATGAGGTATGTGAATCTGGCATCTTTTCAATTGATATAGAAAGTGTTAAAACTATTTCTGTTTGAAAAAATTCCAAAACAAATCCACCAAAAATTAGAAATGCGTTCATCAGGTATCCTTAATCATTCGAGCATTACATCAAGAATGCATGAGCCATGTGCTTGTGTGACTGTTTTAAGCCCATAATTAATTCTTATTTTAGCATGAAAGGCTATCAAGAGTAGAGACATATATCATTGAAAATTAGCACGTTGGTGAAAAACATGTAAACTTACATGATGCTAGCAAGACATTATCTTCCCCATATCCTTCAGTGCCCCCATCAAAGAGATCAATTCACTTGTTTTCAAGATTGGACACATCTGTATACCCAACAAATTGAAAACAAATCCTGAGAAAAGAATCAGAAGCATTCAAGTAATTATTCAGTGATGCAAAAGAAATGATGTCAATGTCAATACACACATGAGCCAATGAGTTTCAAATGAATGTCATACAAAAATATGATTTTTTTGATAAGTGTCAGACAAAAATATGATTACTTTCAAATTATCAAAATTTTTAGATTAAGAAGTAATATTGACTGGAAGACAATCCAATATCTAGACTCATCCAATAAGTACCCAACTCAACATAACTAAGCCAAACATTGGTCCTAACTGAGTGGGGCCAACTCCATCAATCCTTCATTGTACAAGGTCGGCACATGTATCTTTTTTCTCCATCCTACCATATCAACTCGGGCTTTAAATGAACCAAGATTATTATGAGTAGTTTGGGTGGAAAAAAAAAATTATGTACATTTATTTAGCAAATGAGCCAAACTCAAACCTAATTTAAACTCGACTATTAAATAAATTGAGCTCAAACATAATAATGTTCTTGTGAACAAACTCGTGAGTGTGAGACTTGATTTAAGTAAATATAATATTATATGTTTACATATAAAAATATACTTATATAATGCTAAGATTGGATTGTGAATGTTTGTAAACAAGCTCATTTTATTTATTAATAATATAAATAGTCCATTTTATATTAAAAACTACATATAATTTATAACATTAGAAGATTGGTGAATCTAGATTTTATAAGTGTAAACAAAAATCATTCTATCACTTAAATAGCTTGTGAACAAGCTTGAGCTCGTTTGATAAAAAAGTGGACCAAGCTTGAAAATAGAATTTAGTTTGGTAATAAGTTAGAGCTCAGCTTGTGTTCAAAATAAAATAAATGAACAAGCTTGAACTTGAATACTTGGTTTGGCTCAGCTCGTTCACAACCTACATATCAAACATCAAACTCTGAGCTCTCCATTCTATTTATCATTTCCTACTTTGCTAATTGTACTGATGTTATTTTTTGCCTTTCTCTAACTCTTTTTGCTCCTTCAAAGTGATTAAATCACTCGTTCTTCTAGGGGTATTTATTACGTCTTCACTGCACAAGGCCTAGCCACACTATGCTACTTCCCCTCATCTTGTTCACAATAGGTGCCAACCTCACTCTAAGTTTAAGCAGCAAAAATAATGTTTTTTTTCAACCAATGAGTGGCACCTTATATCGTCTAATTGTAACTTTGAGGCCTTTGTCAACTAATGAAATGTGGAAAGCCTAGGAGTGTGCATAAATTCCATTACAACTGTAAAACCAACGTCCCAAATTATGTGTCACATTTGAGAAAGCACAAAATTTTAAGAACTGAATGCATTCACACATGATATGTTTATGGTGGATTTAAAAAATTACCTTTGTTGTAAAATAATATAAGAAAAAATGCATGTCACCAATTTGAATTAACTTCTATTATGCATTTAAATTTATTTGACAGAGGGTAATACAGAAAAGTGATAATTTCAATACTTGGTTTTCTAAGATTTGGCACTCAATTTGGGACACACAAAAAATATTTTATGACAAAGGGAGCAACATAAAGTATTAAAAACCTAATAGTAAGAAAAATGAAAATGCCAAAAATAGAGTTTATAACATGTCATATGCATTGTAGGTGCATAAAAAAATTTCTACTGCTTTAAGAACTGAAATAATGGTAAATTTTGAGTGAAGTTAACTTACTTCTTTTTAACAGCAACATATGAATTCAACTCTTTGATCTGCATAAAGTATGAACATCATTCAGTGCACTTGGAAAGCAAGATATAATTAACTAACACAAAACAAAAATTTTGGGAAAAATTAAAATATCTAAGGCTAAACAGAAATAAAGATAACAAAATTATAATATCTAAGGCTAAATAGAGATAATGATAACAACCAGCCATTGACTTTTTTTCTCGTTCAGCATCTTGTTAGTGTTAGGATCATTTCTCCTCTCCAAATCCTTGGCCTATCTGTTGAACTCTTTGATACGCCTGAAAAGACAAGACCAAATTATATTTCTAATTGGGAACTTAAAAGCTGACAAAAAAGGAAAAGGAAAACACTTGTTATATATGCATCACTATAACTCTCACACCTGCATGGGATTCAACCCATGAGCTATCCTCCACCTCTTAAGTAAGGGAGGAGATGGCATTTGATACATGGAACATTTGCAAAAGAAAATTGAAAAAACACACACACAAAACACCAACAGCAGCAGTACCACATACCCATCGGTTTTTGAACCTACGACCTCATTCACCACCCCGTACTTGTGGAAGGTAGAAGTGCCATTAGGCCTAATAGCCATTGGCTTAGAGAAGGCATTTATCTCCAATCGCTAGCTTTGTTTAGACACAACTTTCAAGCGTCAATTAGTAAAGTAGGACCTGTTCTTTGGGCAGAAATTACGAATCCAAGGAGAGAAATAGTTGCACATTTGAGGAGTTTTAAGAGACCTATTGATCAATTGAAGTCTTTGTCCCTCCGTACCTTGTTCAATTGATCTTGGACATGGGGTTTTACAAATTGTACTTCATTTTTTAATTCAACTTTCTCTTAGATCATCTGATTGATTTGCTTGTATTTTTCCAAGGTGCTTTATGTTCATCATTGTGAACATAGAGTAGTAGCCTTTTCATGTTCAATAAAATTTTATATTTATCATAAAAAGTTAAGTATATCTAGATCTTGAAAATGTACAAGTCCTTGAGCATAGTATTTACTGGTGTTTCACAGGATGTTCATGGTATGGGAGTCGGAAATGACATTTCAAATCTCAAGAACGCAAAACCTCTTAGAACCTTCATTCTTATGATCTGGCAGTTTTATTTTTGCAATATAATAATAAAATCAATGGTGAGACATAGCCATCTAGTTATAAGAAGATAAATATAACAACTGCAGTACTGCGCAAACCAAGAGCAGGAGATTTAAACAGAAGATTCAAGTTGAATTGGATTTTTCTCTTTTTGGGATAAGTTGTTTGAATGTATATGCCAAACCCTACACAATTGAATTATAGTTGATTGTGTTTGATATATGAGCATTAGTCCTTTTCATTTAGATGGTCAACTTTTTGGAAAACAAAATGAGAGCTGCCCTACCAACATTTGAGCAACTAAATAGCTAGAATGGGTTGTAGAACCAGAATCATGTCCTATATTACATTACAAAAATATTTACGTTCCAAAATCAATGTCACACTGTGAGGGGCAATGATTCTATAGTTTATACAACAAACATAAGCAATATGCAATCGCCCACTTTTCACAATAGGCAAATTAAAATTAAAATTTTTTACTGCAAATATTTAAACTCTTAATGAATATGACAGCACTTTATTGAGGTTAAATATCCTTCAATGACAAACTCACACGAAAAAAGTCTATGTATGGTGTGCGACAACAACCCCATTACACAAGCACACTATGCTTCAAGATTGGATCATTATCACCATGTCATCATCACAAAAGAGATGGACCACTTGCTAGGTGATTCCATATGGTATATCCAAGGCACAAAGCACATATCTTGATGAGTTCTAGCTATCCAATTTTCACAAAAGTGAAACCAATCTATGGACCCAAATCTAATCATTTCACACACAAACAAACCATTTAACCACCATATTCTCTTCTGTATAAGTATAATAAATAAATATCCTCATACTCCCTCCAGTGATCCAAAAAACTTATACTTCATATAATCATTAACACATTTATTCAGAGGCCCAGAATCATGTCCCTCAAAAATCAATTGCATGACTTTGTCTACATTACTTTCCTTTCCAATCCCAAACAACCCATCCTAGACTCTAATTTGTAGCACGCACGCAAAACACACCACTTCATTTAACAAGCTCCGTCGTGGATTCGTATTAGAAATTTTCAATGCTGCGTATAAATATCATATGCAAGAGCCTATGAAAAAGAATTATATAACCAAACAGAGAGAAAGAGAAAGGTTCCATTGTGAAATACCTCTTACACTCGCACACATGTTTTCAGTGAGCTCTTCCAACTGCCAACTGTACCTCAACCTATTGGAGTGCTTAACCTTCTCCAACTTCTGAAACCCAGTTCTGTGGCATCATATTACACCGCGCAATAATCATACTTTGCTATAAATACCACATACAAAAATTGAATCTAACACTTTTTTTCCCCTCTTATTCTCTCTTTTCTCATTTCACGTCTCTAGTTTATCTTTGCATGACTAGTTTTTGGATTCCTGGACTTGATTTGACATTCCAAAGTTACCAATGGTACCACAACAGTTGTAATTTCGTAATTTGCAATAGCCCAACCCAGGACCTGGTGAAATGTGGGCCCAATTTGCTCAACTTGAGGGATTTGAATTAGAGCAATGTTAGAAACAAACGTTTTGATTTATTATTAACTTCATTTTTATTATAGACCAACTACTACTTAACAACTTTTTTTTTTCTCAAATGAAAATTTTAAGGGAAAATTACAATTTACCCACCTATGGTTTGCTCGAAATTCAACTTGCCTACTTGTGGTTTGATTTTTGACACTTTACCCATATGTGGTTCTTTCTGTTAATACTCCGTAACCTACCTCCCCACTTGATGTCAGACTAACATTTTATATGCCAAAATCAGAACACAAAACAGATTAAACATCCTCTCTCCTCAAAAACACTCTTACACATTTTCACCCACTCAAAAACGAGGAAGAAGGAGACCATTGAAGAAGGCGAGATCAAAACCTCTCAATTTTTTGGGTCTGCCGGAATCATTTGGGTATTTTAGAGGAGGATTCGTCTGTTGTGGGTTTGGTTGAACACATCTCTCAACGCAAAAATCTGGTTTATGATAATCTTTGTACATATTTGGAAAATTATTTTTTGAGCATTGGTTGGTATCCAAAGGGACTAGCTAGCATAGTCATCCAAGGGGCTTTGTAAATTTAATGTTTGGGCATAATTTTCCGGGAGCAATGATAGAAGGGGATTCCAAAACAGTTACATGGATGCTTTGAGAAATCCTAAATTGATTTACTAATTAAAGCATGTTGATGCTAAGCTGCTAATGCTAAGGTGTTTTGATATTAAAGGTGCATGATTTGTTTGTTTTGTTTGAATCTCAAGTCAAAACTAAGGTGCTTTAATCTTTAATTTCTTTAGGATAATATATGTTGGCTTATGTTCCTGGGATCATCATTTTCAGCATAGCTATGCATTGTGAACCCGTCTACCCATCATCTGACTTTTAAATTATTTAGGTATCAAGCCTGACTTCAGCATAAGTTACCTCTAACATTGGAGTCCAAATCTTCTATCCCACTTTTCCTACTCCACTCTATACTCCACCAATAAAAATTTGCCACGTATTCACATAATTAATTAAATACCATTATTAATTAATAATGGTAGTATTAATAAGTCAAAAATAGTGGTATTTAATTAATTAGGTAAACACGTGGCAAATTTTTATTGGTAGAGTATAAAGTGGAGCAGGAAAAGTGGGATAGAAGATTTGGACTCCTAACATTGAGAGTACCACCAAAATTTTAAAGAGATAGATACACATGTGCCTAGCAATAAACAAGGACTTAAATAATTAATAATTACATGAGAAATGTATTAAGCCAAAAATAATAAATAAAAGGATTAGCAGCAGAGGCAATAAACAAGGACTTGTATCTTCAATGGTCTCCTTCACCCTTAGTTTGAGTGGGTAAGCAAGTGTGAGAGTGTTTTTGAGGAGAGAGGGTGTTTGATGTGTTTTGTGTTTTGATTTTGGCATATAAGATGTTAGTCTGACGGCAAGTTGGGAGGTGGGTTACGGAGTACTAACGGAAATAACCACAGGTAGGTAAAGTGTCAAAATCAAACCACAGGTAGGTAGGTTAAATTTCGGGCAAACCACAGATGAGTAAGTTGTAATTTACCCAAATTTTAATGTGTCACCAGAGTTATTATTTGAATTACAAATCGGCCCCCATGATAATTTATCATGGTCTAGTTACTAACACTATTATCAATCAGATTGTAATATTTTTTCATGCCTTTCTAATTCTTTTCCCTCCTTAGATCAGGTTCACTAACTGTCGTAAATAAGCCGAGCTGTATATAAATAGCTCTTGTTTGATTTGAGGAAAAAAATATCTTGTTTATATTTAGGCATTTAACAAACAAAGTCAATTGAAGATAATTCTAGTCTCATCTTTCTCCAAAAAAATTTTTTTGGGTTGAAAAATTACACTTTACCCCTTAAACTATACTTTTTTTTTTTATCGTCATTCTCTAAATTATGAGAATACACATTAACTTTCCTAAACTATTATCTATGAGATAGGGTACAAAGTATTACAATAGTAATAGTTTAGCTGGTAAATGTACACTCATAATTTAGGGAGCAAGTGTTACACAAGAAATAATTTAGGAGAGTAACTGTGCATTCTCATAGTTTAGGAGATAAGTATAAAAATGGGAATAATTAATGGTGATAAAGTGTAATTTTTTTTTCTTATGGACTTTTCAATTTTATCAAGTATTTACACTAGCAACAATGTGCTTTTGTTATAAATCCACCACCTTAGCTTTCATCTCTATGTATGGATGTATATAGTTGAAGAAGACAAAATATTGAACATCATGAAAATATTTTTTTATTTTATTTTTAAGAACCAAACATCATGGAATTAATAGTGCATAAGATTTATTAGAAGCCTTGTAATACAATAGTGCTAATTATAATCTATTAGAAGCCTTTATGAGGAGAACCAAGATTTGAATTCCTCCTCTCATTGTTATAATCATGAAATTATAAATAAACAAACAGAGTGCTAATTATTACACATTTAATGCGGGATGCAGAAGCGACAAGAAGCAGAACACGTTTACTTAAAGAAAACAAGAGGGTTCCTTAAATCCACAAGGAGAAAGGGTTTTGGAATCCACTAGAGAACAATAGACAAAAGTATTTATTAATAATACTCCAAAAAAACGATTACAGACTTGGAGGCCTATTTAAGGGCTCCATAAAACTTGACAGACAAGAAAATATATTCTAAAATAAATTCTAATTAATACCTAACCATGATAGGAACCAAATTTGACCTAAAAAACATTAAAAGCAACTAAAAATAAGGAAATAATAACCCTAAACCTAAAATTCTGAAAACTAAAAAATTAAATACCAAAATCAATAAACAACAAAAGTCTAATTGTAGATTATGTCCAACATCAGACCCCTTCACTTGAAAAAAACTCGTCCTTAAGTTAATAGTTGAGATTTGAATCTTCCATCCCAAGCAAACAAATACTTAGAATACTTGAGTCCCTTGGTCTTCTTTCCAAACTTGCAACTCATAATTGAGGAAACAAATTAACTTGAGATTCTCTTTCCTTAGCCTTCATGCAATTGACAATATTCACCAAATGAGAGTTGAGGATTGAATCAAATCTTTCCATCCCAACAAAATCAATAAACTTTGGTGTATCACCTACCACAAAAATAGCATAAGCGTCGGACTTGCAATCACTTGATTTGGGTTCATCAAGATCTTGGACAATGTTCTCCACAATTTCTACCTCACAATCACATACTTCACTGTAATTTTTACCAACTATATTAAGAACATACTTCTTTTCCTTATTGGCTTCAAGATAATTTTCATGCAAGTTGTCTACACAAAATTTTTCAACTTACAATAATTAGAAAATATATTCTAAAATATGATCCTAATTAATACCTAACCATAATAGGAACCAAATTTGACCTAAAAAGCTTAAAAAATACCTAAAAACAATGAAATAATAACTCTAAACCTAAAATTCTGAAAATTACAAATTAAATACCAAAGCTAACAAAAAACAAAAGTCTAATTATAGATTTTGTCCTACATCAACATTAGTGTGTATGCCACATACTAATTTCAAAATTAGTATGTGGAAGAAGGTTCAGGCACAGAGATGCTATCCACAAAACCTAAACCAGTTTTATCAGAAGGAGACTTTTGAACACTCAGCATGTGATCAAGTTTGGAACTTGCAAACCTATTAGTTTGTTCTCTAACAACAGATAAATCAAGTTCCAAACATTTAACTTTATCAAGTAAAAGCATGTTCTCAGTTTTCACATTATTCAAAAGCTTATTTGCATCAAACAATTTCACAAGTAAATTCTTCTTTTCAAGTTCCAAAGATGCAATTTTCTTCAAGCCTAAATCAACATTCATGGCATCCTTTGCAGCAACTTTGCAAAGTTTATTATAGGCTTCCTGTAAATCTGCATCCTCAGAGAATTCCCCATCAGAAGGGTTCTCTTCAACAGATATGCTTTCATTAACTACAGTGGTAGTAGTGAAAGCAATGAAGTTTCCATCCTCATCACTAGCGGATTCATTGTCAGAAACTTCATCATCACTAAGGGTTACAGCCATAGCCTTACCCTTAGACCTCAAGTATGTAGGACATTCAGATTTCAAATGACCATACCCTTGACAACCATAACATTATTGTCCTAAAGAATTATTAGAAGGCTGACCTACTTTCTCCTTAGGTTTTTCAGTGTTATTAACCTTAGTGGGATCATTCCTCCTAAAATTTCTAGGTTCAACAGTGTTTTTACCTCTTGCCCTTCTGTTATTGTTCCTAAGAAAGTTTCTAAAGTTCTTGCAAGATAGGCAATCTCTGTGGCAGAGAGTTCATCATCAAATCCATCATCCTCAACATCATCAACAGACTTAAGAGCCATTGATTTGGATTTGTTAGTCTTAGGGAGGTCTAACTCATAGGACTGAAGAGATCCTACAAGTTCATCAACAGGAATGGAGTCCACATCCTTGCTCTCAGTTATGGCAGTCACTTTGGGTCTAAAATCCTCAGTCAAAGATCTAAGAATCTTCCTAACAATTTTAGGTTGATCATAGATTTCACCCAAATTATAAGCAGAATTAACAATATCATTCAATTTAGCATAGAATTCATCAAAAGATTCATCATCATTCATTCTAATGCTTTCAAATCTAGAGGTTAATTGCTGCAACTTATTAATCTTAACTGCCTTCATGCCTTCATGCACAGTCTGGAGGATTTTCCAAGCAGTATGAGCAATCTCAACATTAGAGATTCTCTTAAATTCCTCCATTGAGACAGCATTAAAAATAGCATTAATAGCTTTGCTATTGAAAGCGGCTGCCTCCTTTTGAGAAGTTTGCCACTCACTCACAGGAGTAGTGGGCTTCTCCCATCCGTACTCAACGGAATTCCAAACTCTCTCATCAATGGATTTCAGGAATGCTTTCATCCTTACTTTCCAATAAGCATAGTTGTTTCCATCAAAGTGAGGTGGAACAACAAGAGAGTGTCCGTGTTCCATGACAACAGGGGTCAAGGATCAGCTCAAAAGATCAAAGGATCAAACACAAAAGCTACCCGCTCTGATACCACTTGTAAGTTCGTTTAGACCCCTTAAATCCAACAGATTAACCTAGAGAATTAGCCAAGTGATTTACTTAGGTAATTTAAACAAAACTAGGTTAACACAAATATATCAAAAACAATAAAGCAGCGAAAAAATAAAGAACACAAAAATCTGATGACCCAGGAAACCACACCAGTAAAAAGCTGGGGAGGATTTAACCTAGCTATCCTCAAGGTAAACTGAATCCACTATGAAAGAATCGAAGTTTACACAATAAGACTTAGACCACTAACAACCTATTGCTACCCAAGTATAGGAAACTTACTACCATGACCCCATGATAGCTTCGAGATCCACGGACTCCTTCTTTCCTTGAATTCTTCAGCAAATCACAAGTGCACCTGCTTGTATATCTTTATGCTCTTTTGATTCTGCAACTGTATTGATTTACACAACTCTTGACATGAATCTCAAGTTTGTAAACCCTAAGTGTATGTGAATGTAAATACCTTTAGATCTCACAATGAGATTCACAAACACAGCATTCAGAACTCTAAAAACGTGGCTAGGGTTTTCCCTTTTATACTTAGGGCAAAACATAAAACCCTATACATTAAATGGGCTAGGGCTGAGTTGGAATTTTCTGCAGAAAAACGATCTGCCCGATTTTTGATCGATCGAGCCTAATTTTCGATCGATTGAGTTAGGCAGAAAGTGAACAGTGAATTCTGCATAAAACTCGATTCCAACTTTACATTAAAAGCCATACTTTGAGCAAGTCTAACACAAGACTAAACATTGTTTTGATCATGGTTTGCCAACATACAAATTGAAGTTCTAATACATTAGTTCCTAATTCTTAGAACCTAACAATATGTATGTACCTTGTTTAGTTTTGATGCACTATTCTTTTTGCACTTTACTAGCTAAAGTTTTGTGGTGCATGTTGTGTGGGAAGATGCTATATTTGTTGATCACATGATCTTGATTTTGAAGTCGTATGTCTTTGATTGTCGGACTTGAACTTTTTGAGAAAGGCATAAATAACCATCTCACCACTGTTTATTAGCCAATCATGAACACCTTAGTGCATATCGTAAGATTTTTGTGCTCGAGAAAGTGTAGCACATGCACAAAAAGAACATAAGGTGTTGCTTCTATTAAAATTGGTATGTACATTATTGGGCTATAACAATATCACAATTCAAATAAAATTGGTGTGTACATTATCCCGGCTTAATTATTAAGTTTCTAATCATTTAATTTGAATATTAATTATGAGGCAAATCAAGAAACTTACATGATTGCAAGCTTTTATTCTAGGAGATGTGGGAGTTATATGATGTAACTCTTTAAGGAATAGTCTCTTTCAAATTCATGTGATGGATTTTGTAGAAATTGTGATTGATCTCTATGTGCATATCCCCTCACATGTTTCTCAAGCCTATGCTAGTTGCACACACTACACAAGTTATTCTTTTCTAAACTGTGTACATGTTATTGTGTGCTATTTGATCTGATCAACCAAGTTTGAGAATTTCTGGAAATTGATGCAGAACATGTTTGCTTGTTTGAGTTTTTTTTTTTGGGTATTGAAAGAAAATTTTGCTTTGAGTAATCTGGGTTGAATTCATGTGTTTTTGGAAAACATCTCATCTCATACTCATGCATCTTTCTCATAAAATCTGATGCTTTGAGAAGTGACTGCACTAAAAAATTAATTTTTCCAGAATTTCGATCGATCGAAACTGATTTTCGACCGATCGAAAATGTTTCAAAATCAATGGAAAAGTTTCTGGTTGACTCGATCGATCTAAGCTGAATTTGGATCAATCGAAGCTGTTTTCGACCGGTCGAATGTAATTTTCGATCGATTGAAAATCGGGCTGTATGTTTTTAAAAAGAAGTTTTCCACGTGATCTCTTCACCTTTTCAAAAACTTTTTCAAACTTTTTGTCTCCTCACCAACCGGTCAAAGAGATTTTTGCTGTTTTTGGCGTTTTCCTCCAATCTTTTTACATAATCTCTCTCTCCCAAGGCCGGTAAGACCTTTTTGCCCCTCCCTTTGCATTTATTTTCAAGTTTCATGCATTATTTTCATGCATTTTTGGGTATTTTCGGACTTTTTATTTTTGCAAATTTGGAATTGATTTTGAGTGTTTCTTTCTCAAATTTTTCATGGGTTTTTGTGGGGACACTGTACACAAGCACTACAAGTGGTTTAATTTGATTATTTTGGTGTTTTGTGGAAAATTTGAAATTCTAGGGCTTGAAATTGATAAAATTGGGGGTTTTGTTCAATTTGAGTTAAATTGATGAAATTGGCTTGTTAGATTGATTAATTTGATCATTATTTTGTGTTAATTCACTGTTGTGTTGATCAATTTATCAATTTGTTGTATTTTGACAAATTGGGTTTTTCAAATTGGGTATGTTTGATACATATTACATGCTCAAGCCAATTTTGTTAATTTAGATCATAATTGAACTTGTTACTGCATTAGTTCATGCATCATTTGCATATCTTGTTCATGCATCATATAGATTTTATATTTTCTATACTTTGTGTTGTGCTAACTTGCAGTCTGCCCTTGGTTTTCTTAGTTTTTGGTTTTGTTCCTCTCTTTCTGTGTCTCTCTTTATTCCTTAGCATCATGCCTAGGAAAACTAGAGCCCGTAGGACTTCTGACCCTTCACCTTCTTTCGATAATGATCGGTATCCTAGTGCCTAAAACCAAGAGACTTATGAGACCCTTAATCTTAGGCGTCAAATTTGGGGTGAGCGTAGGGTCATCTTAGATGAGGTTGATCTTGAGGTGAGACGTAACTTTGAGCGTCGGGGTTGGTTACCTCTACTCGATTTTGAGCATCCTCCTCCTTCTTCTTTGATTAGAGAGTTCTATTCGAACCTCTCTATCCATGTCTACGATAACGACACCTTGGTTAAGGTGTGGTTACGTGGTGTGGAGTATCGCATTACCCCTCGGGTGGTGTCTGATGCTCTTGGGGTGCCCATTGTTGACCATCCCATTTTTCCTTATGAGGAGTCTCCATCTCTTGATGACGTGTTGTCATACATCACTGGATCTTCTATCCAGTGGGGTTCTGATCCTCGGATCACTTCTGCTGAGCTTTCCGAGCTTCACTATCTTTTCTTTAGGATAGCGTGTCATTCTTTGTGGCCTATTTCTCATGTCCACACCATCCCTCTTGAGCGATGTGTGTTTTTGTACGCGCTTGTTACTGATACTCCTATCAGTTTTCCTCATTTGTTCCTTCGTTCTTTGAACGAGGTTCATCGGTCTAGCTCTACGGCTCATGCTTTATTCTTTCCTATTTTCATTCATAAGATTCTCCTTCATCTTGGTCTAGATGATTTTCCTGTTTCTGAGCCAGTTCATATTATTGCTCCTATTGGTGCTACCTTTTTGAGGCAAAGGGCTGCTCACTTCGAGCTAGCTCTAAGCGTCCTAGGGTAGAGCCTTCCGGTGTCACTCCACCCCCCTCTTCTTCTACAGATACCCCTGCAGCCGGGACGTCTTCTGATCCTGCTGTTGCTGCTGCTGCTGATGTTCCTCCACAGTTTGATGAGGTTTCAGACCTTCGTCGGACTCTTGATACTGTCGTGACCGTTCAGGCGGCTCATGGTCAACTTTTGATGGACATCCTTGATGAGCTACGTGCCTTGCGAGCGGATCTGGCGAGTTCTCATCGTTCTCCTCCACCTCCTTTTGATGATGAGTGAGTGCCCTTTGGCAATTCATCACAAAAAGGGGGAGTGCATATTGTTGTATATCTTAGAGATTTTTGTAGAGGAGATTTTTGTTTTAGGGGGAGTTGAGTCTTGAGAGTTTTGTACTTAGTAGTGATACTGCGGAGCTTGTGGAGTTATTAGATTGTATCTATTATTAGATTGTATCTAGGCACTTCACTTTGTATTTACATTTTTTTGTTTTTCTCTTGATTATGAGATATATTTTGTGATACATTGGTTACTGATATGTTTCTTGTTTTACTATACTTCATTGCTTATTGATTTATATTTATGATGTTATTCATGATATATGTCTTTATTTTGTGTTATGTGAAATCAAGAAGTTTTTTATATATATTCCTTGTTTTTTTCTTCCACACATGCGTTTATGTGTTTGTTAAGTGTTACAGGAATATACAGGTTGTTTTCAGTCGAGCTGCTGTCTACTTTGCAACTGTTAGATAGTAGTTTAGGTTGAATTGTTTAAGTGGCTATTTATTTTGTAATGGGCTGTTTTATTTTGTAAACTTTGAGCTTTTTGTTAAGTCTGTGTTTTGTCACGGATTGCCAAAGGGGGAGTTTGTTAGGTTCTAAGAATTAGGAACTAATGTATTAGAACTTCAATTTGTATGTTGGCAAACCATGATCAAAACAATGTTTAGTCTTGTGTTAGACTTGCTCAAAGCATGACTTTTAATGTAAAGTTGGAATCGAGTTTTGTGCAGAATTCACTGTTCACTTTCTGCCTAACTCGATCGATTGAAAATTAGGCTCGATCGATCGAAAATCGGGTAGATCACTTTTCTGCAGAAAATTCCAACTCAGCCCAAGCCCATTTAATGTATAGGGTTTTATGTTTTGCCCTAAGTATATAAGGGAAAACCCTAGCCACGTTTTTAGTGTTCTGAATGCTGTGTTTGTGAATCTCATTGTGAGATCTAGAGGTGTTTACCTTCACATACACTTAAGGTTTACAAACTTGAGATTCATGTCAAGAGTTGTGTAAATCAATACAGTTGCAGAATCAAAAGAGCATAAAGATATACAAGCAGGTGCGCTTGTGATTTGCTGAAGAATTCAAGGAAAGAAGGAGTCCGTAGATCTCGGAGCTATCATGGGGTCATGATAGTAAGTTTCCTACACTTGGGTAGCAATAGGATGTTAGTAGTCTAAGTCTTATTGTATAAACTTCGATTCTTTCATAGTGGATTCAGTTTACCTTGAGGATAGCTAGGTTAAATCCTCCCCAGCTTTTTACTGGTGTGGTTTCCTGGGTCATCAGATTTTTGTGTTCTTTATTTTTCCGCTGCTTTATTGTTTTTGATATATTTGTGTTAACCTAGTTTTGTTTAAATTACCTAAGTAAATCACTTGGCTAATTCTCTAGGTTAATCTGTTGGGTTTAAGGGGTCTAAGGAACTTACAAAACGAAACAAAGAAAAATTTTAGGAGAGAGAGAAAGAGTGTTAGGTTCTAAAAGTTTAAAACAATTGGCAAATCGTGAACACAAACTTGTCTAGATATAGATCTTAGAGTCTATAGGTTTTATTAGACAATGCTCAAGGTGATTCAAGTCAAGATTCAAGAACAAGTAAGCTGCAGAAAGAAGAATTCAGAAATTGCCTGGTTCGACCGATCGAGAAACAGGCTCGACCGATCGAAAGTTGTATCTGCAGAATTTCATTTAAGCCCAAATAGCAGTTCAAGCCCATTAAGGATTAGGGTTTTAGATCTACTTCTCCCACTATATAAAGGAAACCCTAAGCACGTTTTTATAAGACTTTTCAGAGAGAGAAGAGTGTGCCTCTTTTGTATTTAGGGTTTTGTTCCTAAAAAGCTCTCTTATATCTTCTACTGGTGTGGTTGCTTGAAGAATCTCAAGATCCGGTATTGTTAAAGTTGCTGCCTTCTCTAGTCATCAAAGGTGCTGATGATCTAAACCTTCAAGGGTGGTCTTGGAGTCACAAACAGGAGAGTTTGTGTTGCTAAACCTTTGAGTAGGATCTCAAAGTCACAAACGTGAGTGTTTGTATTTTGCAAAGGTTAAGGAAAGAAGTAGTCCGTGGACTCGGAGCTATCACGTGGTCGTGGTAGTAAGTTTTCTACTCGAAGTAGCAATAGGATGTTAGTGATCTAAGTCGCTATTGTACAAACTTCAATTCTTTCTAGTGGATTTGCTGTTTTACCTTGAGGATAGCTAGGTTAAATCTTCCCCAGGTTTTTTACCGGTTTGGTTTTCCTAGGTCATCATATCTTTGTGTTCTTTATATTTCCGCTGCTTTTGCATGATATGATTGTTATTGTTTTAACCTAGACCTGAATAATAAACCTAAGTATTCACTTGGTTAATTAATTAGGTTAAACAATTTAGTTTACAAGGATCTAAATTTTTACAAGTGGTATCAGAGCGAGTAGCTCTTTTGTTTTAGTTCTTTTGATCTAAGAGTTGATTCTTGATCCCTGTTATCATGGATAATTTTAAGTGTCTTACTGTTTTTGATTGTGATGATTTGAATAAGAAGGACACTGTTGTTTCTGTTGATCTTTTTGATGCCTGTGAAACTCTTCGTAAGGAATTACTGAAAACTATGAGAATTGCTAAGAAATTCAAGGAAGAGTTAAAATTGGCTAATTTTGAAAAAGAGGAATTGGTTGTTAGATTAGATGAATCTAAAGCTAAAATTGAAAATTTGACTACTACCAAGCTTGCTGATGATAACAGAAGTGTTTCTGGTTCTCTTAAGCCTAAAACTGAAAAAGTTTATATCTCTCCTTTCAAGAGGAATAATAAAGAGAAGGCTTATTTTGCTAGGTTAGACAAAGGTAAAAGTTCTGATGTTGATGCTGAAGTTTCTAAACCTAAGTCTAAACCTACTGTTAGAGAGCATAATAAATCTGTTTTTGTGCCTACCTGTCACCTTTGTGGTGTTGTTGGTCATATTAGATCAAATTGTTCTTTGTTGAGGCAAAAACCAAAATCTGAGACTAGATTTGCTGTTAGGAATACTGATGTTCCTAAATTTGTTCATGTTTGTCACTTTTGTGGTGTCTCTGGTCACATTCGTCCTAATTGTCATAAATTGAAATTTAAGCATTCTGTATTTCAATCTAGGATATGTGATGATGTTTCTCCTGCCATAAGTTCATATAAATTGTTTCATATTCTTTTGAAAAATTTAAGCTTGTTGGCTTGTGAAAGGAATTTGCAGGATTTTAATTTTTCTCAGAAGATTGGTGTAATCCCTCAAATACACTCTGCTTCTCAAGGATTTTCACCTACAAAGCCGAAGACTCGTGCTATATGGGTGAGAAAAGATTCTCTAAGGTGAGTGTTGCTGACTTGTTTCTAATTTAATTCTTTCAATTATTTGTGGACATGTTTTGTTTCTGTTTTTTGTCGTTTTTTTTATGTTGTTTTTTTTTTGTTTTAAAAAAAAAATCCAAAAACATTGAAAATTTTCAAAAAGACAAAAATATTTTATTTTGTGTCTAGTTTTTATTTTTCTTGAGGATTACATGAATTATGATATCTCTCTCTTGATTTAGAACATGCTTGACATTGTGGAGAAACTTGAATAGCATGTGTTCTATAAGTGATAAGCTATTTTTTGATTTTGTTTGAGTATGTACTAATTTGTACATGTACTCAAGGGTTAATTAAGAAATTTATATTTCTTGTTTGTGTACCCTCTATAGCTTAGCTAAGCACTGTCGCATTTTTAATCTTTTAGCTTAATGTGTGCTTTAGTTTTGGTCATAAAATTTTTTTTAACCAAAAAGATTTTTATGTGTTTTGTATTATATATCTTGGATTTATAATTAAGGTTGGCTATATTATCTTTACATAACATGTTTATGTACCTTGTTTAGCTTGGATGAGCTTATTTTTATTGCACTTTACTAGTTTGAGTTTTGTAGTGCATGTTGTGTGGGAAGATGTTATAGTTGTTGATTACTTGCTCTTGATCCTGAAGTCATGTCTTTGATTGTCGGACTTGAACTTTTTGAGAAAGGCATAAATAACCATCTCACCACTGTTTATTAGTCAATCATGAACATCTTAGTGCATATCATAAGATTTTGTGCTCGAGAAAGTGTAGCACATGCACAAAAAGATCATAAGGTGTAGTCTCGGTTAAAATGCTAAATTGGTGTGTACATTATCCCGGCTATTTTAAATAAGTTTCTAATCATTTAAAATTGGTGTGTACATTATGAGGCAAATCAAGAAACTTACATGATTACAAGTTTTTATTCTAGGAGATGTGAGAGTTATATGATGTAACTCTTTAGGTGATATTCTCTTTCAAATTTATGTGATGAATTTTGTAGAAATTGTAATTGATTACTATTCACATATCACCTTACATGTATCTCAAGTTTTTGCTAGTTGCACACATTATACAAGTTATTCTTTGCTAAACCTTGTACATGTTATTGTGTGTGATTTTGTTGTGGCCATCCAAGATTATATGTTCCTTGATTTTGATGCAAAATTTGAGTTTTGAGGAAAAATTGGTTGATAAACTTGTTTTTGAGAGATCTGGGTTGAATTCATGTGTTTTTGAAAAACTTTTAATCTCGTACTCATGCATTTCATTCATGAAATATTGTGCTTTGAGGAGTTTCTGCATAAAATTGCTCTGTTTTTCAAAAATTTAATTTTTTCAGATTTTCGATCGATCGAATCTGTCTCTCGACCGATCGAAATTGCAATAAAAATTTTGGTTTGAATCTGTCTGACTCGATTGGTATTCGATCGATTCTCGATCGATCGAAACTGAAAAATTTTCAGTTTTTAGAGTTTTGACCAAATTTTTTTTATGCATCATTTATGTTTAGGATTCACATGAGTTGCATTATTTTTCTATATCCATCTTGCAATTTTGCAGTCATATCTCTCATTGTTTTCACACATAACATGCATACACTTTGCTAAATTGAGAACTCAACTTGATTTAAAAATTGATTGATTAATTTTTGAGTCCTTTGTAAATTTTAATATATGCTATTTTTCTTGATGTGTGAATTGTAGAAAATATTTTTCTTAAGAGATATGATGGATAATCGATGTGCAAATATTTTTTCTACTCATGCAACTGTTTATGGGTCACATAGTGTCAAGTTTGCATTTATTGAAAGAGAGAATATTTTTCTTCATGTGTATCCTCAACTCATTTTTTTTAGGTTTGTGTGTTTTTATTTATCCCCATCTCCTAAATTTTTCCCAAAACTGTTTTTCCCAAAACTTGTTTTGTTTTTCCTATTTTTATAGGGGGGGGAAAAAGTTTTTTTTAACCTTTGTTATTCATAGGAGGAGTTGTTGCTCTTCATAGGGGGAGTTCTCTCTATTTTCTATAGAGCTAAACTGTTTTATGTTCCCTTGGTTCTCTTTTTTCTCTCATGTTTATTGTCACTTTACTCTTTGTTTGACTTGTTTTTGTCAATACGTTACAAAAAGGAGGAGAAATAGATGAAATGTGGGAATCCTGTTTGTTTTGTTTAGGAGAAGATGAAATTGTTTTTAAAAGGGGAGAATATAAAAACTTTTTGATGTATCTAACTTAGGGGGAGAGTTAGAATTTACTTTTATTTTTATATTCTGTTTCATATTATTGTTTATATTTCTTTCTTTCCACACATGCGGTGATGTGTTTGTTGAGTGTTTCAGGAAAGACAGGTACATTCTGATCAAGACCTTCTATCTCTTCTTGCAACTTCTAGGTTAAGAGTCTTAGATTGGGATTTGTGATGTATTTGGGCATTTTATTGTATTGGGTTGTTCTTGTATTTAAGCATTTCATATTGTATGAAAGTTTTGTCACGAATTGCCAAAGGGGGAGATTGTTAGGTTCTAAAAGTTTAGAACAATTGGCAAATCGTGAACACAAACTTGTCTAGATATAGATCTTAGAGTCTATAGGTTTTATTAGACAATGCTCAAGGTGATTCAAGTCAAGATTCAAGAACAAGTAAGCTGCAGAATGAAGAATTCAGAAATTGCCTGGTTCGACCGATCGAGAAACAAGCTCGACCGATCGAAAATCGTATCTACAGAATTTCATTTAAGCCCAAATAGCAGTTCAAGCCCATTAAGGATTAGGGTTTCAGATCTACTTCTCCCACTACATAAAGGAAACCCTAAGCACGTTTTTATAAGACTTTTCAGAGAGAGAAGAGTGTGCCTCTTTTGTATTTAGGGTTTTGTTCCTAAAAAGCTCTCTCATATCTTCTACTGGTGTGGTTGCTTGAAGAATCTCAAGATCCGGTATTGTTGAAGTTGCTGCCTTCTCTAGTCATCAAAGGTGCTGATGATCTAAACCTTCAAGAGTGGTCTTGGAGTCACAAACAGGAGAGTTTGTGTTGCTAAACCTTTGAGTGGGATCTCAAAATCACAAACGTGAGTGTTTGTGTTTTGCAAAGGTTAAGGAAAGAAGTAGTCCGTGGACTCGGAGCTGTCACGTGGTCGTGGTAGTAAGTTTTCTACTCGAGGTAGCAATAGGATGTTAGTGGTCTAAGTCGCTATTGTAAAAACTTCAATTCTTTCTAGTGGATTTGCTGTTTTACCTTGAGGATAACTAGGTTAAATCCTCTCCAGGTTTTTTACCGGTTTGGTTTTCCTGGGTCATCATATCTTTGTGTTCTTTATATTTCCGCTGCTTTTGCATGATATGATTGTTATTGTTTTAACCTAGATCTAAATAATAAACCTAAATATTCACTTGGTTAATTAATTAGGTTAAACAATCTAGTTTACAGGAATCTAAATTTTTACAAAGAGAGAAGGGAAAGTGAAATTTGATATGACTTAATAAACTGCCATGAAATCCATTTTTTTAAAGTTGACAAATTACACAACTGAGTCTTGAGTGCTGCTGCAGTCTTTGTTCTAACATTGATGGTGTCTTGAATAGAACCACAAACGAGGAGATACATAATTTATTTTTCTTTTGCAATGATTCCATACTTTTTTGAACAGTGTACCTTCTACAAGGAAATAGAGAAGAATAAGAGGAAACAATGATCATACTTCAAAATAGCCTATGAAACATATCCCTTTTCAACTCACACAATAAAATAAAAACTAATTTCTCAACAAAATGATAGTCAGAGAAAAACCAACCTCTTTTGACCTTTCAATGGCTTGATCTGTCTAATCCATCATTCGGTTTCCACTATCTATTAGCTGTTGATTTGTTGTGGCTGCAAACATATAGCCACTGCCTTAGCATTAAAAACACTTCATAATTTTTTGATAGGTAAATAAGAAACATAATTGAGAAACGTTGAACATATAAAGTACAGGAAGTAACATATAATGATATGAAATATATCAAACACGGCATGATTCCGGATTAAACTTAAAAGTATGCATTGGTTACTTTAGAAGCAGCATTTTACAATTTCGGAACCATCAAAGAGGTAGATGATATGCAATAGTATTGTGACACTAATTTCACGATGCCAATGAGACAGTGGCTTTTTCATATTATCATTTCTATCTTAACTTTTTATGTGTGTTTGTGCGCTCACTACATTGCATACAAAGAATTCTCAAAAATAAAAAATTATAAAATCATCAATATATCGTCAACAAAGATTAAAGCCATCAAATTGGCCAAGTTCTTAGGGTTTTGAATAGTTACTTGCATCAACAAACAGCAGCCATCCACGGTAACTTCATCTGTAATATGCATTACATCAAACGCAACCACTAAAGTAGCTACCCAAACCAACTTCATTATGATGTGTATGAATCTGGCATCTTTCACTAGATACATAAACTACTATAATACACAACCAAATGGAAATGTGTTTATCTGGTACCCTTAATCATCGAAGCATTATGAAAAAAATGCATGAGCCATAAGGTTGTACAACAATTTAAAACCATAATTAACTCTAATTTTAGCATGGAAGGCTGACAAGAGTACTAGATACATCAGTGAAAACTAGTACATTGGTGAAAAAGATGTAGCAAGACATTTTCTATATCCTTTGGTGCCCCCATCGAAGAGATTGATTCTCTTGTTTTCAAAGATTTGGCATATTTCTGTATCCATAACAAATTGAAAGTAAATCCTATGAAAAGAATAAGAAGCATTCAAGTAATTATTCAGTGATGCAAAAGATTTGAAAACAAAAGAATTGATCTTATGACACACATGAGCTCCATGAGTTTCAGATGAATGTCATACAAAAATAGGATTTTTTTTAATAACTTCCAGATAAATATATGATCACTTTACAGCTATGAAGCATGGGTGCGTTTCGGGACTCGGGTGCGGGTGCGGGTGTTGGTGCGGGTGCGGGACTCGGCAATTTTTGAAAAAGGTGGGTGTGGGTGCGGCGGGACTCGGCGATTAAAAAATTATTAAAAATATTTTTATTTATATTTTTAATATATTGCTAAGCATATTTTTTCATATTATATAAATATATACCAAATTTAAGAGCAATACTGGATAATAAATTAAAAATATAAATAAATGTATGAATTGAGAGGGGAGTGTAGGGTGTGAGAGAGAATGCTGGAGCGAGAGGGCTGAATTTCGGCCTGAATCGGCCTGAATCAGCCAGAATTTCGGCCTGAATCTGCCGTTTCGGCCGGAATCGGCCGTTTCGGCGATTCGCTGATATCGGCCGAAACGGCCCGAGTCGGCGCGATTCAGCCCGATTCCGGGCGAATCGGCATGAGTCGGCGCGAGTCGGCGTGAAAAAAAAAAAAAAAGAAAACCACGTGGCAGACGCAGCTCGACGCGGCACCGACGCGCGGGCAGTGGCGTCCCCCGCGCGTCGCCGCGTCGCGCCGCGTCCGACGAGGGTGCGGCGCCTCCGGCGCCGCGTCCGTGCATCCTAGCTTTACAGTTATCAACAATTTTTAGATTAGGCAACCCAACCAAACATAATTAAGCCAAGCATTGGTCCCAACCAATTGGGACCAACTCCATTAATCCTTGATCGTAGAAGGTTGGCACATGTATCTTTTTTCTCCATTCCACCATATCAAATCTAACATCAAGAGCTCCAATCTATTTATCATTTCCTTTTTTTGCTAGTTGTACTGATGTTATTTTTGCCTCTCTCTAACCCTTTTTACTCCTTCAGCATGATCAAAATCACTCTTTTTTACCGGTGTAGTTATTACATCTTCATTGCACAAGGCCTAGGCATTTTATGCTACTTCCGTCATCTTGTTCACAGTAGGTGCCACTCTCACTTGAAACAGAAAAAATAATGTTTTTTCAACTAATGATTGGCACATTATATCATCTAACTGTAACTTTGAGGCTTTTGTCAACTAATGAACTGTGCAAAGGCTAAAAATGTGTATGGATTCCATTATGATTTATGACTGTAAAACCAAAGTCCCAAACTATGTGTCACATTTGAGAAAGCACAAAGTTAATTTAAGACACTTAATGCATTGACACATGATATATATATATATATATATATATAGTGGATAGTGGATTTAAAAATGACCTTTTTTGTAAAACAATGTAAGAAAAAATGTACGTCACCAATTTGAATTGGCTTCTCTTATGACAGAAGGTAATACGGAAAACTGATAATTTTAATGCTTCGTTTTCTACAATTTGGGACACAAAAAAACTAGTTCAGGACAAAGGGGGCGGGGATTTTTTTTCGAAATAAGCAAATCCTTCAAACAATTTCATTAGTTAGCAAGGTTTTGAAACTATTTAGCAATCTAACAAATCAAGTACCTTAGACTTAATTTTGCTCTTTGAAATCGAGTTAAGAGGAGTCGAGTTTTAGTGCTAGGAAGAGTGGGAATGGTTGGAACTCGAGTGTTTCACTCTCGAGTATGAAACTCGAGTATGATACACTCGATTTCCAACTGAAATTGACTCCAGCATTTCAAAGAGCAAAATTGAGTCTAACAGACTCGATTTGTTAGATTGCTAAATTGTTTCAAAACCTTGCTAACTAATGAAATTGTTTGATGAATTTGCTTATTTTGGAAAAAAAAAATCTAGGGGGCAACATAAACCATTAAAAAACTAATAGTAAGAAAATAACAATGCTAAAAATAGAATTTACGACATGTCAGATGCATTGCAGGTGCATAAAGTTATCTCTGCTGCGTTAAGAACTGAAACAATGGTAAATTTTGATTGATGTTAACTTACTACTTTTTAAGAGCAACATATGAATTCAAATCTTTGATCTACATAGAGTATGAACATCATTCAGTGCATTTGGAATGCAAGATTTAATCAACTGACACAATGCTAAAATTTTGGCAAAAATCTACAATATCTAAGGCTATATAGAAATAAAGATAACAACACACCATGGACTGATTTTTTTATCATTCAGCATCTTGTTAGCATCTGGATCATTTCTATTCTCCAAATCCTTGGCTTGTCTGTCAAACCCTTTGATAAGCCTGAAAAGGCAAGACAAAATTATCTTTCTGACTGGGAAAATAAAAACAAACAAAAAAGGAAAAGGAAAACACTAGTTTTATATGGGTAACTAGAACTCACACACCTACATGGAATTCAACCCATGAGCTATCCTCCACCTCTTATTTAGGTAGGGAGGAGATGGCATTTGATCCAAGGACCATTTGCAAGAGGAAAATGAAAACACACACACACACAACAGCAAGAGCAGCATTGTATAAGACTATTTTCTAATAATTTTCTGCTAAGCAATTAACCCACATACCCATCGATGTTTGAACCTGTGATCTCACCCACCATCCCATTCTTGTGGGAGGTGGAAGTGACATTCAAAGCCCAACAACCATTGGCTAATACAAGACTATCTCAGGTCACCAACTTTGTTGAGTCACAACTTTCAGGTATCAATTATTAAAGTAAATATTGTTCTTTGGGCAGAAACTAAACATCCAAGGTTATTGGCAAATTTTAATTATATCTAGATCTTAACACTGCATAAGACCTTAGGCTAATTATTTACTGAGTTTTACAGGATGTTCATGGTATGGGGGTGTAGATCCAGAATCTATGCCCTATTTTACAATTTAAAACATCTATGTATAAGACTCCATGTCTCACTGTGAACGACAGTGAATCGTTAGTTGATACAACAAACATAAGCCATATGCAATAGCTTACCTATTAACAAGGCCTATTAAGACTTAAAACATATATTGCAAACATTTAACTCTACTGAATTACAAGACTCATGAGTCATGACATGTGTTTGTATTTATTACTTTTTGTGTCAGGATCAATGTTTGTTGTTTTTAGTAATATATTTTAAACTTCACTTAAATTTGTTGTAAATTCAGGTTAAGAAATATGACTACCAGTGGGATAGTTATCTACGTTCTGTAAGGTAGTTCATGCTTTGGATCCTAGTTTCCACATACCATCCCCTGGCATATATAAACACGTGTTCTTTGCACCAAAAGATGATACGATGAAAATTAGAAAAATACAAAGGAAGTGTTGGTGCATACTAAATACAATATATTCATTGTACAAATTATAACACAATACCATTGAAAAATTATTATATTTTGGGTTAATATTACCCCCTCTCACGTGAATAGTATAAACATTGAATTATTATCCATTTATTAACTTCTCATTCTTTGATTACCAAACAGAATAAATAAATAAATAAATTTTGCAAACTTCAATTCACTTTTCATTACTTTTCTTTTTATAACTTCAATTACATGTAGGTGTGGAAATCATAGAGCAAAATCAACATCTGAACTGAGCTAGGTGTGTTTTGTAAATTTCTTCAACATGAATCACAGACCCAAATGTCGGTAAGGAAAAAAGAAAACATTATTTTATACATCAGACTGTAACAAGAATTACAACAAGCCATTACAGAGGGACAAGAAATCTCAATATGCATTTGTATATTAGTAGAAGTTTAACAGAGCATTTCATACATGCTTTAGCCAAAAAAAAAAAAAAAAGAGCATTACATATGCAGCACACAAAAAAGAAAGAAAAGTGATTTATAATGGTTGGAAGAAAGTTGATAACTCACAGGTAAAAGAAGTGAAGAAAAGAATTCCCCATCATCCTCATCATGGGCTTCACTTATTTTGATTGGGATCTTTAATGTCTTGCTTGTATACCACACGAAACCCAATTTTCTCCACCTCCAAGCCCCGGGTCTCTATTTCAAGCTCAACTTGATGGAATCCCTTCTTATCAATAGAGCGGCCAGGAGTTTTCGGAAGGCGAAAATTGTTCTTGGACACACTTTGCAGCCAAAGGTGATGTGATTCAACTTTACCATATTCTGACGTAAAATTAAGCCAAGTATCAGGGTACGGTTCAAAGTCGAAACAACGCATTTGGCATCCATTCACTCTAATGTGATGATTCTGTTGGTATCTATGATGACGCTTGCTGGGTAAAAAAACAACGCACAAAACAATTCCCCTCCACTCATCACACCCAGACCTAGACCCAGGCAATTGTATCTTCACTTTTTTTGTTTTATAACAAGGGCCAACTGAAGTATCACATATGTTCACTTTTTCAAACCATTTCGGAATTTCCCTTCCAGGAATAATATAACATTTGATAAATTCTTGTCCCTGAAATATACAAACCATGATCTCAGGGGTAAATAAATAAATAAAACCCAACACACACAGATAGAGACAGAGATAGATACCTGAAGAATATTAGCGTAATTTCCCAAGTAGGTGATAATTAGAAAACACACAGAGATTAGAGAGAGATACCTGAAACATGTTACTGAAATTTTGATTATTGTAAGCCAATTTGAAGCAGTTGAAACACTGGACAGTGAATTTATTATAAGATGACCAGTAGAAATCATTTGGTGGTTCTGGCAATCTCTCCAGAGAGGTACAATTGTCTACGCATATAAAATAAACTTTTGATGGAATATTTGATAATGATCGAAGGCTTTTGCAACCATCCAAGTAAAGACGTGTTAGTCCAGAGAATTGAGAGATGCTTTCAGAAAGGGAAACAAAATCATTTCCCCTTAGAAATAAATCAAAAGGCTCCATTATAGAGAAGCGGTCAATACCGCTAGGAATTGCCGAAAGATTGCAATCACTAAGATCTATGTTGCGATTTCTTGGCATAGAAGTCAACGAAGATGATGACAATTGACATCCCTTGAAAGATACTCTTTGGACCTGTTTTAGGTGAATGGTGGAGGAAGGTAACTCTTTTATAGCAGTTCCACCCAAAAGAAGCCCCATCAGGCTTGTCATATTCCCCAGGTTCTCTGGCAAGTTGTCAATTTTTGAGCATCCAGTAAGATTAAGATACTTTACTCTCTTCAAATTACAAAAGGGGCTTGGAAGACAAACAAGATTTTTGCAATCTTTTAGATTTAAACTCTCAAGGGCCGCCAAACGTCCAACAGATGATGGCAACACTTCTATTGCTGTTCCTTCCAAGCCAAGCTCTTTCAGATGTTTGAGATTCCCGAAGTTCTCTGGCAAGTTGACAAATTTTGGGCATCTAGAAAGATACATTCTCTCTAGTGACTTCAAACTACAAACGGTGCTTGGAAGAAGCACAAACTTTTTGCAATCTTTTAGATCTAACGTAGCAAGGCCAATCAAAAATTCAATCGATGAAGGCAGCTCCTTTATAGCTGTTTCATTCAAATAAAGCATCTTTAAACTTACGATATTTCCCAAGTCCTTTGGCAATTTGTCAAATTTTGAGCAACCAAAGAGAGAAATTCCTTCTAGTGACTTCAAACTACAAATGGTGCTTGGAAGAAGCACAAATTTTTTGCAATTTGTTAGATCCAATGAAGTAAGGCCAATCAAAAATTCAACTGATGAGGGCAGCTCTTTTATAGCTATACCACTCAAATTGAGCTCCTTTAGATTTATGATATTCCCCAAGTCCTTTGGCAATTTGTCAAATTTTGGGCATCCAAAAAGAATAATTGTATCTAGTGACTTCAAACTACAAATGGTGCTTGGAAGAAGCACAAAATTTTTGCAATCTGTTAGATACAATACAGTAAGGCCAGTCAAAAATTCAAATGATGAAGGCAACTCCTTTATAGCTGTTTCACTCAAATGAAGCTTCTTTAGACTTACGATATTCCCTAAGTCCTCTGGCAGTTTTTCAAATTTTGAGCATCTGAAAAGATCAAGATTGTTAAGCGATGTCAAGCTACAAATGGTGTTAGGAAGACACACTAAATTTTTGCAATTATGCAAGATCAAAATTTTTAGGCCAGTCAAACATTCAACTGATGAAGGTAATTCTATAATAGCAGTGCCTTCTAAAAGAAGTTCTTGTAAGAGCTCCATGTTTCCCACAAATTCAGGAATTTTCTTGACTTTTAAGCAATGAGTAAGATTAAGAGTCACAAGAGACTCCATTTCAAACTTGTCTGGAAGACTAGTTAGTTCTTGGCACCCTTTTAGATCAAGAATTTTAAGCTTTTTCAGTTTTCCAATGGATGGGTGAAGCTTGCGTAAATTTGAACACCTTGCAAGAACTAATTCCTCCAGATTTTGGACTCCATTGAAGTTAGGGCTGATAATCAAATCCGAAGAGCCATCCATATTGATGGACTTTAAATTTTCAAAAATCTAATAAAAGAAAAGAAAAAATTTAGAATAATTAACTTTATAGTGTCTATTTATTGAAATTTAAAAGAAAATTTGTATGAAGATACTTATTAACAATCTTACCTTCATTCCTCCCCAAAGTAGTTGAATTTTGCTAAGTGGCAAACGAAGTTCAACAAGCCCAGCTGGCAAAGAATGCAATGATTTTAAAGAATAATCATTGCATTCAAAATAGCTTAAATTATTAGGTAAAGGTAAAGTGTCAAGTTGCAGGGAAATACTATGAATTCTCAGAAATTTAAGATTGGGCATCTTCAAAAAGGCGTTAGGGTTATAAAGTAGCCCTTCTGGTTTTTTTGATGATGTGAAACCTTGCCAAGATAAAGTCCTTTGTACCCATCCCCAAAGAGTAACCAATAAAGCTAACCCTTGCCAAGATAGAGCGCTTAGGACCCACCACTGAGGTGTCACCAATGGAGCTAACCCTTGTGGCCTCCAACATGCCTTTTTTTCTTCATGATAAATACTTGTATCCTTGGCTCCCTTTATATCTATGGCTTGAACCTTTGCTGTTCCCTGATAATAAAAAAGGAATTCGTGAAATGCAAAATATATTATTAGCATAATTATTCATATTTCAACTTTGCTGAATAAGAAGATATGGTATGAGCTCAAGTAAATAACCTCTTACCGTATTGTTTTTCAACACATGATCAATATCCTTATAAAGCCATAGTCTACTGCGCTCCCCAGGCTCAAGAGACTCTTGACGAACTATGTTCCTACCCATGTCTTCTATTAAATTGTGCATCCACAATTTATTATTTTTGGAAATTTTCAAGAGAGATTTGTCAATGAGAATGCGCAATCCAATATGGGAATGGCGGCCAAGACTATCTAGCATTTTTACAACATGATCTTTCTCCTCGTGATTAAATAAGCATGCAATATCTTTGAATATATCCTTCACTGAGTTAGGGAGTCCATCAAAACTTATTTTTAGTACTTGATTAATCTCTGGCTTGGGATCTTCTTTGAGCATCTCTAATGCATTTTTCCATTCAGCAATACTTCTTCCAAACAAAAATGAACCCAAAACCTCAAGAGCTAAAGGAAGACAATTAACATATTGTAAAAAACTTTTGGACAGTTTTAAATATTCATCTGGGCTTGGTTCTTTTTTAAAAGCCTTGGAACAGAAAAGACAAAGAGCATCTTCATAATTCAATGCTTTAACTTCAAATATTTCATCTACTGGGAATTCCTTCAACAAGTGCTTATCCCTTGTTGTTATGATAATTCTACTGCCCGAACCAAACCAATCACTCTGCTTGACTAACATTTTTAACTCGTTTGATTCATCTACATCATCAAGAACAAGAAGAATTTTTTTATGCTGTAACATTTTCTTGATCATGTGAACTCCATCATATTTATTTTTTATCAAAATTGTTTCATTCAATATTTGAGAAATAAGATCTTTTTGTAGTGAAAATAAACCTTTTTTCCTAACATCATCAATAAAACAAGAAGCTTCAAATTCTTTAGAAATCATCTTATAGGCAACACTAGCAAGGGTTGACTTGCCCATTCCTCCCATTGCCCAAATCCCTATAAAGCGAACATCATCCTCTAACCATAAAGCTAAACATCTCCCCAATTCGACTAGTTGAGAGTCAATTCCTACTAGGCCCTCAGTAATTTCTGAGAATTCAAAACTCGATTTATGTAATATCAGTCTCACAATGCTTTCAACAGCTTCTAAGAGAGAGCTGCAATAAAGAGAGAACAAGAATTGATAATCAATGAATATTTCCCGTGAAAAATATGGTAGATATTAGGTGTTCGATTATGCGGCCCTAAATAAAAATATGTAAATTGATTGGCTATGACAAAATTAAATGAGATCTGATAAAGGTTTAGTGTATATTAAAAAAAAAAAAAAAAGAAAAGATCTGTAAAGGGTTTAAATAGATTTACATATATAAAAGTGGGCCAGTTGAATTTATATCAAAGAAAATTACCTATTATTTACATGATACCCGGCAATATTGGCCACATGACTCAAAGCAGCTCTCCATGTGCCCACTTTCTCCTTCAATTGTTTTTCATGTTCAACAAAGGCTTGTGTAAAAGTTCCCATTTGTTTTCGCACATCAGATGGATCCACGTTGTAAAAAATAGGTACAACTGTCATTCCCTTTTCTTTTTTGCAGTCAACAATCTTTACAAGTTCTTCTAAGCACCAAGTTGAAGATGCATAATTTTTTGAGAAAATAACCACAGCAAATCTTGATTCTTCTATCGCTTTCAAGAGTTCTGGTTTAATAGATTTTCCTTTCTCAAGTTTTTCATCATCCTTAAAAGTGTAAATGCCCCTCCGTTCTAAAGCATAATTTAGAAAGTCTGTAGCAGTGTTGCGGGTGTCCTCTCCTCTGAAACTCAGGAAAACATCATACTTCCATTGGCTGGTAGAAGAATTAGAAGAAGAACTTGGGAAAGATGACAAGCTTGAAGCCATTGAATCACGGTATAGATCTGCATGTAAAGAAAAATATACATTCAGTTAGAACTGAAGAAAAATTGAAAAGAAAATAATTCATGAAAGAAGAAAAACTATTTGATGCAATGTTTTCATTCTCTCCCTTCATCAGATGGATCAAAGGTTACCTTCTTTTTTTCTTTTCTTTTTTGGTCTTTATGAGAAACTGCAATTGAAGTCAAACTGTTCAGAACTCAGGGGGAGTACTGTTGGGTATCTTAAGACTAAATGGTCTGGGGATATATAGGTTGTCAGGTTGATCTCTTGCTACTATGTGTTTATTAGTCTTTTGTTCAGAACTCAGGGAAGTCTCACCGTTCACAACTCAGAGCAGTGCTTTACAGGTTCAAGTTTAGGCACATCTTCTTCTCAAGTTTGATTGTATTGGACGAGAGGAAGTAGAGAATGGAAAAATGCATGGAAGCTGTGGATTTGAAAGAAAAAAATAATAATAAGGAAATGATTAACTTTTATACAAGATTACTCTTATACCCTCGTAAAAGTATAAAAAAAGTTCTGAATATTTTGTAAAATTATTTTTAATTCTTCCTAATGAATTATTCTTTTATAATTTACAAAAAATAAAAAAGAAAATAATTGTTTTAGCATTATTTTTTCCTTCTTTTTCTTTCCTTTCTTTTCATTTTTACTTCCAAAAAAATGCATAATTAGTATTTTCTGTCCTTTTTCTTTCTTTCTTTTTTCGTTTTATTTTTTTTCCAAATCTATATATTCCCTTAATTTTTTTTCCCTTGAGAGTAATTGATAATTTCACAGCCCCTTAGTAAGTATTTTTATTGTGGTGGACCTCACTTGGCTCCTATCACAGTATCACAGCACAAAATTATGAGTATATGAATTCTTTCGGTGAAATTTACAATGTGTCTAGAATTTTTTTTTTTTACAGAGAGAAAGAAAGAACAAGCACAACTTTTAAGGTTCTTTACGCGTATGTAAAAGAATTTCCATTCCTTCTCCTCAACGTGTATCAATCCACCCAGGAAAATGCTAGAGAGAGAGAGAGAGAGAGAGAGGAAATTTCCAAGAAACCTTCATTACTTTGGCATGGTGTTTCGGTGGTCACCGAAAGCCGATTGCTTTGAAGTTAAAAATTAGTGTTAGTGTGGAAACTCGCTGGAAAGTGGAAACCACCACATGGTGACTTTTGTGGAAAGAGCTGTGTGAAATGCACCATTGGCCATTTCCAATCACAATTTACCACAATCTAACGAAAAAGTCATGTTATTTATATTATCTGAGAGTGACAAAAGTAAAAGAAATGGGTCATGGCGCAAAAGTAAAAGCCATTGTCATATTTGTGTTGACAAAAGCTATCTTAATTCTTAAGGTTCCCTTGAACCTGCATTAAAATAATTTGCTTTCAAAGCTCAAGATATCTTAAATTATTGAAGATGTCTTGAGCTTTGTAAGCAAATTATTGTAATGCATGTTCAAGGTAACCTTCAAGAATTAAAGATAGCTTTTGTCAACACAATTATTGAGCATTAGCATTAATTAGATGTGCCTTTCTTTTTACTTTACTTTTTTGACAAGCTAGAAAAGCTCTTTTTATGTTTTTATGTTGTTTTAGACTTAAAAGGGTTTTTTTTTTCAATACCATTAATTTTATTTTTTTGATAATCAGTTAAATGATATTTTTACATATTTTTAAAAAATAATATCAAACTACACATAAACAGGACGGAGCCAAGGGGGTGAGAGCAGTGGCGTCTTTAAGAATTTTTTTCAGGGTGCTCCTCAACAAGCATAAATTACACAATTTAATAAAAAGAAAATTTTTTATATTGACAACAGGAATAATTAAAAAACACGTAAAGACATAAAGTTTACAATTGCCATCTACGTGATTTTCTTATCAAATATTTGTCTATAATTCTAGCAAAAGAATAAACAATAAATTATAAGTTCATTTGAAATATTAATAAAATTATTAATTATTGTTGTTTAGTTGTTCATTAATTTGTATGTCTTTTATAAACTATAATTTGTTATATTATTGTTTCATTAATTATAAAATTATTAATTGTTGTTTAGCCTAACATAATTTAATTTGTTTGTCTTTTATAATGTTTGGGTTAATTAAATTATTAATTATTGTTTATTATTTGCTTCCCCCAATTAATTATTGGTTAATTAAATTATTTTTTATACTTATGTATTAATTAAATTATATTTATTTAATATTTTTATATTATAATATATTTCATTTAAAATCTATTTTTGGTGAATTTCTTGCTCATTTGTGATATTTTCATATAAATTTTGTGTTATATTTTGTTTATTACTAATAACAAATTTATCCATTGATCCTTTTTGAGACTCAATTAGTTTTTCTTCTTTTCTTTTTTTCTTTTTTTTCTTTTTTTAAGTTTTTCATATCTAGATGCATATTTTCTAGTAGACATTTGTAATCAAACAATATATTTACAAAGTCTAAAATAAAAAATAACTTTCAAGTGTAGAGCAAATGAGAAATAAAACCTGATTTATATAAAAAGTATTGTTGTAGTTTTACCGAACAATAACAAATTTTTAGCAATCTCAACCTGCATAGATAAAGATTTATTCATTATATTACCAATAACTAAAATATATATATATATATAAACACAAGATTAAAAAAAAAAAAAAAAACACAATACTGTACAAGCCCAAGGCCCCAGCCCAGCCAAGAGGATGCCGACCAAGATGGCATCCACAAAAGAAAATAAAACAAATCCTATTGCACCTATAACACAAAAAAAAAAAAGGGGGGGGGGGGGGGGGCTTAACAAAACAAAAAAAAATGCAGGATTAACAAAAAAAAAAAAAAAAAAAAAGGCCCAGACGTGGTGAAACGTCTAGCCCACTGCCCAGAGAAAACTTGTCTTTAACAAATCTAAAGAAGAGTCTAGAGAAAGGCAATACCTCAAAAGTCTAAAGACTCAAAACCCACAACCCATTCTTCAGTTCTGCAGAATCAAAACCCAAATGCAGCACTCGGCAACAGTGAAAAAAAAAAGAAAAAAAAAATGAGATCAGAGGAAGAATGAGAGAGGCGGAGAGCATGAGTTGAGAGAAAAAAGCAGAGCAAAAACGAGAAAAGAAAGGTAAAATTTTAAGAGATTTGAGGTTTTTTATTTGTTTTAACAACTTCTAATCGTGTATATTACTATATTGGGTTTTGGTTTTTTATTACTTTTTTTTTAGAATCCGTGGGTTTGCTACCATGTTGGGTTTGCTACCTTGTTTTTTCCGTTAGATTGGGTTTGTAATCTGTTGTTTAGGATTGATGCTGGACTTTTTTTTTTCCTGTGGGCTTGCTCTGTTACAATTTTTTTTTTTTTTTGTTTTCAGATTTTAGTTAAAAAAAAATTTTGGGCTTTTTTTTTGCTTGAAAGTAGAACAAATAAATTTAAAAAAAAAAATTTTTTGGGTGTTCCTAATTTTTTTTAAGGGTAAACAAATATAAAAAATTTAATTATTATATATAAATTTTTTTTTCAGGTCAGGGTGTTCCTGGAAACACCTTGACCTCAACGTGGCGCCGCCGCCGTGGGTGACGTAAATTGTTTTTAATAATTTTTTACAATGATTGAGATGTCATATATAATTAGTCTATAATAAAAATGATGCCATGATAACCTCTAATCTTGACTTGTTTTATCGTCGAGTTTAAACTTAAATTTAATTTGTTTGTACGTTAAATAACTATTTTTTTAAAAATATTTTTTCCAAATTGAACATTGCCATCATATATACAGGCATATAGTAAATCTAATCTGGGGGGGGGGGGGAGAGAAAAGGAAAAAAAATAAAAATAAAATATGATTGAGGGAAAAGATTTGTTATTACTCACATCAAACTAAAGTATTTGCATCAACTCGTGTATTCGCATCAACTTGTGTAAAAATTTCTATTTATTTTAGTATAAGAATCTATTTTTCTTATTTTACACCACTAACTTTCAAAAATACCTACATCAGATTATCTACTCTAAAAGTTATTTCAATAAATATTCACTTTTCATTCACATAAACATCTATTTAAAACACCCACATCACTCACATACACAAACACCAATTGAAAAAGTAAATTGACAAATGAATAAAATATGCACTTTTACACATGAATGGTAGCCATGTAAATTTACACAAGTATTATAGTTATGGACAAAATATGAATAATTTTAGACAAAATGATATGAGTAATATTTTGGGTGATTGGCCAAAATTTTACATTTATGTCATTTTACATTGACTAAGGCAAGTGATTTTGAAAATAAGGACTAAAATGAAACATTTAAAAGATAATGATTTTTTTTTCTTAATAATTCGATAGTTGGAGAGGAGGATTAAAACCATCATTTTCTTGATGAGTAATGTAAAAATTGAAATAAAAAACTAATGTGAAAATTTATTTTTTATAGCTAGTCAAAAGCTATAAATATATATATATATATATACACACACACACACAATGGGTCTGGTTAATGTATGTCCTTAGGGCACACATTAGTCATCCATTTTTGGAAATATTTTATGGAGAATTGAAAAAACTGTTAAAAAATTTGATAAATTTTTTATTTTACCATAAAAAGTTCTCTAAAATGATTTTTTAATGTATGCCCTAAGGGCATACATTAGTAAACCTCATATATAATTTGGTTAATGAATGTCCTATAAATATTTGATTATGAGTTGTAATGCATGCTTTGTTTTTTAAAAAATACGGGTTGCACACTCAAATTCATAGTGATTATTATTCTAAAAAAATTGTAGTGATTACTAGTGTTTTTCTTGATATTTATGTGCAGTGGCGGAACTAGAATTTCAATTTAGGGGGGGGGGGGGGGGACAAGATTAAAAGGGAAAAGATTGAAAGTAAAATTATTCTAAAAAATAGCAATTCAATATTCCCCAGGAGGGGGAGATATAAGAAAAATTACCAACTTGACCCTTAGCCCAAGCGTCACATTTGGTCCATATTGCAAATCTAGTCGACACCAGCTGTAATGGTTGGAAATAGGGGGCCAACCAAGACCCCCTAAAAAAGCTTTATTCAATAAAGCAAACGATTCGTTCCGAAAACTTCGGACCAACCTATGATTGAACAAAAATGGGTTCATCACTCTGATTTTATTAGTCTATCAACCAGACCCTAGCTCTGGACTTCAAGAAAGACCAGCTAAGCATCACTGACTTGGTCAGCCTTTACCTCTAAGTAAAGCGTCGTCTATTATTTCTCCAGCCCCAGGGGAGTTTACTTGAACCATTCCCAGTCTTCCACACTGCTCAAGTAAGTGTGTGACTCCATATGAGGACCTCCTTCCCTTCTACCCACTCTTCGTTCACACGGTTCTCAAAGCAAAGGAGGAAGGGTGGGCAGCAAGTACCATGAGCCCTCTATCCCTACTTGTCTCTGATGTAGAAAGAAAGCGGCAAATTGATGCTCTTCTTCTTAAAGTGGAGGCTTTACTCTAATTGGTCTATTAAAGTCTCCTTGCTACTGCCAATGGAAGAATGAGTGATCCATTCCTTGCCAAATAAATAAGCAATTATATGCTAATGTAATTGTCATTTGTCATTTGTCACACACAATCTAATACAAATGTAAACTTTAATTTATTTTTTTATACTTAGTTTAATTTACTCAAATGCCCTCAACGTAAATAGTTAATTAATGATAATCAAATTGAGAAATTAACTTGAATGCGTACAGTTTAATCATAAAATTTGATGATTTCTTCAAAGAAATTGAAAAAATAAATCAATACAAAAGTGTTAAGAATATAGTAATGATGGTGTCCTGAAAAACACCCTACTCCATACTCGTCCATAGGGGTCGTCCATAGAAGAAGAGAAATACCTTGACCCATGACCCAGTAGATTCGTCCACAGTAGATTCGTCCACGGTAGACTCGTCCGTGCACAACGACCCTTGGACGGACTGTCACGACCTCAAACGTGGCCATCGCAGAGATTCCCTGGACGAAGTTTATATACTTGTTCCATAACGCATTTGTAACCAAGGCATTGCCGCGAAGCCACCTCCAATGACGGTTACAGAACATACGGCTTAATAAAGTAACTTCCATGGCAGTTATGGAAGTTACTTACGAACCTTCCGGCATCCTCCAATGTAGGAGAAGTTATGAAGCGAGTAACTGCTCATGGCGTGGACTATATAAGAACAACGATCACCAAATAAAAAGGTACGGAATGTTTTCCAAGTATTTTGGACTTCCAAAGTTTAAAGAAGACACTGACTTTGCCATCGGAGGGTTTCTGGCCGGTACACCCCGGTCACCTCTGACTGTGTTGTCTATCTTTCCAGATTTTCAAGTAGATTGTCATCGCCGCCGTAGAAATCCGAAGTGTCCAGCCTACTGATTTGTTGTGCATCATCAAGTAATATGCCTACAAAGTTGTATACATGTCTCATTGTCAGGAATACTTTTAAAAACCTAAGTAAAATTCAATTTTCTTCTTCTATTCTTATAAGTAGTTAAAATTTTGGATTATAACAAAAATTCAAAATTTGAAATTGTGAACAGATAGAAGAGAAAGATTAGTAGATGCTCTAAGGTTTCCTTTAACAATTAGTTTAGAGTCACCATTTTTTTTTCTTTTCACAATCATTCTGTAGTGACCCAAAAGGGGGTCTTACATTTCATGGAATCCCACATTGCCTAGGGAAGCACATAGGGATGTACTTATAAGGAATGCCCTTCCTTGTTGTGTATGAGGCCTTTTTTCCAGCATAACCTGGGGAAGAACAAAACCTTAAGGGACTAAGAGAGCCTTCGGGCTACCCAAAGAGGACAATATCATGCACACGGGGGTGGGGCGTGACAAATGGTATCAGAGCCATGCCCTAGCTAGAAGTGTGGGCCCCACACGCGAGGACACGTGTGCCCTTAAGGGGGGTGGATTGTAGTGACCCAAAAGGGGGTCTTGCATTTCATGGAATCCCACATTGCCTAGGAAAGCACATGGGGATGTACTTATAAGGAATGCCCTCCCTTGTTGTGTATGAGGCATTTTTCCCAGCACAACCTGAGGAAGAATAAAACCTTGAAGGACTAAGAGAGCTTTCGAGCTGCCCAAAAAGGACAATATCATGCACACGGAGGCGGGACGTGACAAATGATATCAGAGCCAGGTTTGGGGTTCTATCTCCTTAGTGAGCAAGGATACAAAGGACAATATCATGCACACAAGGGCGGTGCATTACAAATGGTATCAGAGCCATGCCCTAACTGGAAGTGTGGACTCCACACGCGAGGACGCGTATGCCCTTAAAGGGGGTGGATTGTAGTGACCCAAAAGGGGATCTTGCATTTCATAGAATCCCACATTGCTTAGGGAAGCACATGGGGATGTGCTTATAAGGAATGCCCTCCCTTGTTGTGTATGAGGCATTTTTCCTAACGCAACCTAGGGAAGAATAAAACCTTGAGGGACTAAGAAAGCCTTCAGGCTGCCCAAAGAGGACAATATCATGCACACGGAGGTGGGGCGTGGCAAATGGTATCGGAGCCAGGTTTGGGGTCCTGTCTCCTTAGTGAGGAAGGATACAGATGACAATATCATGCACACGAAGGCAGGGCGTTACAAATGGTATTAGAGCCATGCTCTAGCTGGAAGTGTGGGCCCCACACACGAGGACGTGTTTGCCCTTAAGGGGGGGTGGATTGTAGTGATCCAAAAGGGGGTCTTGCATTTCATGGAATCTCACATTGCCTATGGAAGCACATGGGGATGTGCTTACAAGGAATGCCCTCTCTTGTTGTGTATGAGGCCTTTTTCCCAACGCAACCTGGGGAAGAACAAAATCTTAAGGGACTAAGAGAGCCTTCGGGCTACCCAAAGAAGACAATATCATGCACACGGGAGTGGAGCGTTACACATGTAGCTGACAATTTGTAAATGGTAAACAATAAAATAATGTCAATGATAAACCTAAATGAAAATAAATAACATCTCAAAAGTTGTGAAATTTGTTGCGGAAAATATTTTGCTTATTAGCATTGCTCACTTTTCAGTGGTGTACTTCTACTAATGTGTATAAAGGCATGGGAGGGTTTTTTTAATTTTTTAAAAATTCGTGGGATTGGCACCTACTATTCAATCTTGATTATAGAGTCCATGACTTACAGTAAGGAGAATACTACTGGTTGTTTTTTTCTTTTGAAAAGCTTTCTGTCATTGGATGGTGCAAACTACTTTCAACTATAATAAGAGTATATTATACATGAATTTTTTGGCGAGCTCAGGGGAGCTACTGCACCCTCTTGCCCAGTGGCGGAGCCACGTTGAGGTAATTTATATATAATAATTATATGTTTACCCTTAAAAAAAAATTAGGAACACTCTCAATCAAAATTAGGAACACCAAAAAATTTCAAAAAAAATTATTTGTTTAACTTTCAAGCAAAAAAAAAGCCCAAAAATTTTTTTTTAACTAAAATCTGGAAAAAAAAAATTGTAACCAAGCAAGCCCATAGGGAAAAAAAAAGCCAACATCAATCCTAAACAACAGATTACAAACCCAATCTAACGGAAAAAACAAGGTTGCAAACCCATGGATTCTAAAAAAATAATAATAAAAAACCAAAACCCAATATAGTAATATATGCGATTAGAAGTTGTCAAAACAAATAAAAAACCTCAAATCTCTAAAATTTTACCTTTCTTTTTCTCATTTTTGCTTTGCTTTTTTCTCTCTACTCATGCTCTCCGCCTCTCTCATTCTTTCTCTCCACTCCCACTGTCAAGGCCGGCCCTAGACCAAGCTTCCTCCGATCTCAAATTTTTTTTTTTTCCGCTGCTGCCGAGTGCTGCGTTTGGGTTTTGATTCTGCAGAACTGAAGAATGGCTGAATGGGTTTTGAGTTTTGAGTCTTTTGACTTTTGAGGTACTGCCTTTCTCTAGACTCTTCTTTAGATTTGTTAAAGACAAGTTTTCTCTGGGTAGTGGGGTGGACGTTTCACCTCGTCTAGACCGCCTTTTCTTTTCTTTTTTTGTTAAGCTTGCATGTTTTTCTATACTACTATTTAAAGGGCTTCCCTTGTTTGAATTCCTCATTTTTTATGTCCAAAATACCCTCACCATACCCACTTAAAAATTTTTAACTAACGGGGATAAATATGTAAATTAAAACTCCTACTTTTTAAGACCCACAAACTCACGTACGATTTGCAGTTTCTATCTCACTTTTTATCTCTCATTCTCCTCTAGATTAAAAACATTTAGTATAGCTCTACATTCTCCTTTCTTCTTCTTCTTCTTCTTCTTCTTCTTCTTCAGATTAAAGACATTTACTGTCAGAGGCTTCAACAAATTTTCAGGTTCTAACTTTTGCAAGTTTCTCTTTATTTTCTTTTCTTTTGTTTACTATTGACTTTGTTTGAGTTCCACTTTTTCTTTTCTTTTTTTTATATATATCACGTTAAACATTTTTTTTTCTTTTTTAAATGCAAGTTCTTCTTTGTATTTTTTTTTTCCTTTATGATTGACTTTGTTTGATTTTTTTTTTCCCTCTAAATCTCTTCTTCCCTATTTGAAACCTATTTTCTATTTACATTCAGTTACTCCTTAGTGCTTTAAACTCAAAAATCTCTTAATTGTTCGGTTGCTCCTTTTTCTTTAAATCTTTTTTATAGATCCTTAAGTCCTAACCATTTTTTATCACGTTCAGGCTTGCCTTTTTTTTTTTAAATACTTTCAACAATAGGAATTCCCTTGGATAAAGTTAGTTCGGTTACTTCTTTTTTTGCTTTTTCACGTTCAGCCTTGCTTTTTTTTTTTTTTTAATACGTTCTATTTCCTTTTTTTTTTTATAAATATTTTTTCTCTGTTTGGTTCATTAATGATGTGGTGATAAGATTTTAAAGAGTCCATGATAGAGTTAAATTCTAAAAAATCTTTATCTTTTTTCTGAACAATTTTAATAGGATTTTCAAAAAAAATGATCTCATCAAAATTTAAATCAATCACAAACTCTAACAAACTTATGCTATTATCTTTAATAACATGCACGCTAAGTTTGGTTTGTTGATTAAAGTTTTTTTTTTTAAAATACTTGATTTAACCCTAATTCTTTTATTCCTCTCAGGTTCACGTACGCACAAATTTTTTGGATTGCATTGAGGAGTCATTGGAATGAAATATTAGATAAGTTCGGGTGAGAGACTTTGTAAGAATTATTATATGTATTAAATGCAAGTTCTTCTTTGTATTTTTGTTTTCTTTATGATTGGCTTTGTTTGATTTTTTTTTTTCCTCTAAATCTCTTCTTCCCTATTTGAAACCTATTTTCTATTTACATTCAGTTTCTCCTTAGTCCTTTCTTTCTTTATTTTTTTTTTTTGTTTTTTTAACTCAAAAATCTTTTAATTGTTCGGTTACTCCTTTTTCTTTAAATCTTTTTTATAGATCCTTAAATCCTAACCATTTTTTATCACGTTCAGGCTTGCCTTTTTTTTTTTTTTTAATATTTTCAACAAAAGGAATTCCCTTGGACAAAGTTAGTTCGGTTACTTTTTTTTTTGCTTTTTTCACGTTCAGCCTTGCTTTTTTTTTTTTTTTTAATACGTTCTATTTCCTTTTTCTATTCTATACCTATACTATTATTTAAGGAGTTTCCTCTGTTTAGATTCCTCAATTTCGATGCCCAAAATGCCCTCAAATTTATCAGTTTGTAAAGCTTAATTAATAGGGTTAAATATGTATAATTACTGATTTTAAAAACTCCTATATTTTAGCTAAATATATAATAATAAAAAAAAAGTTTTTTATAACCACATTTCTCCCACCTCCACATTTCTCTCACAAGTTGGTAGTCAAGCATAATTCAACTTTTTTTTTATAATAAAAATAAAATTGCTTTTTATTCCACTAACGTACTTTTCTTTTTCTTTTTCTTTTTTCCTAATTTCCAAATAAAAAATGAGGCATATAAGGAAATTCAGTAACTAAATTCAAAAACAATTAAAAAAAAAAAAAAACCATGTTCAAGAGGTTCATCCCTACTACCAAGCAGTTACACAACCTTTTAGCAAAATTTTCAGGTTTTATTTTAAAACTCATCCAAAATGTAGGCATGATTATCTTTTACTTAAAAAAAAAAACAATTATAACAGTATATTAACAAGAAATTAAAACAAGAAACCTACAAATAAAAACTCTCCACAGTAGATAGATACAATGTTCCGATAAAATAATAATAATAATAATACTTCCCACACGTTACTTTTGTTTTTGTTCAAAATTAAATTCAAAATTTTTGGGAACAAAACACCTCACTCCTTGCGTTACAAAAACTCCCAGATAGTAGACATACCAAAAAAAAAATCTCACCACCTATGTACACAATCAAAACTACCCCCTTTTCCTATATATATATATATATATATATATATATATATCTGTGTGTGTGTGTGTTTCTCAAAAAAAAAAACTACCCCCTTTTCTAAAAACCTAGCTAACTTTGTAACTTCTACAATTCTACCCCCACACATGTGATAGTTATAGTGGGAAGTTACATGTAATCAAAACACTCCCTCGGTTTATTCCAAAAAAAAAAAAAAAACACTCCCCGCATTTCCCATCCGCTACAAACAAAAACTTCCCAACAGATGAAGTCCTCATAAACAAAAACTCTTCTTTCTAATTGAAATAGAACTTTTGTTAGGCATTGCTCACAAACGTGTACGAGGATTATTATTACTATTCCTATTCCTAATTGAAATAAAATCTTTGTCAGGCTCTTTAAGTGTAACATCCATAGACAGTTGAAGTATTCACTTCCTTTTGCTGCACGGTCTATGCACAAACTTGCTTCTTGGAGGTGCAAAGGATTTGTGTACAATCCCTGCTTAATTTCATTAAAAAGGCATGTAAGTTTTCTTCAAAGCTTTTTTTTTTTTTTTTTGGTGTGTGTGTTTTGGATGAAAAATTCAATAACAAATAACACAAAATTCCTAGAAATTACAACAATTGTTGAATGGCCTTTACACTGATTTCATTCTTGGAGGGTCTCCCAAAAACCGGTGTAACGCTTGCTTATATTCTTTCAAAAAGGTATGTACGTTTTCTAATCCATGTATTATGGTTTTGTCTAAGTTTTTTTTTTTTTTTTGGTTCTTTTATTATTTTTTTGAGAATATGTTTATGGTTTTCATTCTCTGTGCTGTATTGTAGAATTGGCATGTGAGTTGTTAGAGTCAAATTAGTTTACTAACTGTTAGTTAGTTTACGCTATTTTTTAAAATAGGAAAATAACTAAATGATAATCTTAACATATAACATTTTTTTTCTTCATTTAGAAGTTCCAAGAACAAAGACAAACAACAAATCATTGTCAAGAGCAATGAGGTTTCCAACATCCATAAGAATAAAGACAAAGGAAAAATGAAGGACGATGTGATCTCTAACACTCATGCCAACAGAGACAAACGGAGAATGAAAATCAAGGACAATGTGGTTTCCAACATCCAAGAGCAAAAAAAGATACAAAGAAAAGAAACCAAGGACGATGCAACTTCAACACCCAAAAATAGTAAAGACAAACAAAAAATGAGAGTCAAGGACGATCCGATAATAAAGCAGGTACAAATTATTACCACGTCTACTTAAAAAAAAAAAAAAAAACTTATTTACATACTTTTTATAACAAATTTTAAAAAAAAAAATTTGGTGATCGATTAAATTATAGTTCTTTAAGTCCCAAGTTGAAGTAGACCATTTCACATACATGGAGCTATGCAATATCATCACAAGGTCAGTTCTAACATTTCATTTTACAAGTTTATGCTTGTTGTTTATTGTGCTTATCATTATTATGTACGTTTTAAAGTCTCTATTAATAACACAAACTAACACATTTTGTATCATAAGTTCATGGCAAATGCTGCTGGAAAGCAATTAGAATGTGAAACAAATAGCATTGCTCCACCAACTTCTCCACTGTAGTCGGCATAATATTAATAAGTTCACCTATTCTATGTTTCAGATGTAGTACATTATTTTAAAGTTTTACCTGATGTAAATATTTCGGTTTTCTGCATTGATCCATCAACTTCTTCATAATAGTTTTTGTAAAGGTCATCACATGTATTTTGTAAGTACTTTTATTGTTACCATTTTATTATGCATTTTCAATATATGCACTAGATTTATTTAGATGATATTTTTTTTCCTCCCCCTAAAGGTTAATACTAACTTATTGCATCATCTTCCAATCAATAACACGTTGATTACTGCATAAAAAAAAATTGGCAAAATTGGATAATAATTACGGAATACTAGCCTCTGAGCACGCGCTCACGCGCGTGCTCAGAGGCTCTTCTATTTTTTGGGTAAGGGTTAATTTAAAGCATTTATTATAATTTGGGATTACTACATTTTCCAATCACAAAAAAAATCTAGGGGTGTGATGAATAAAGTATTTCATCCAAAATGCAGAACACTCATCACACCCCTAGATTTTTTTTTGTGATTGGAAAATGTAGTAATCCCAAATTATAATAAATGCTTTAACATTTTTTTTTTATATAAATCAGGTTTTATTTCTCATTTGCTCTACACTTAAAAGTTATTTTTTTATTTTAGTCTTTGTAAATATATTGTTTGATTAGAAATGTCTACTAGAAAATATGTATCTGGATATGAAAAACTTAAAAAAAGAAAAAAAAAAAAGAAAAACTACTTGAGTCTCAAAAATAATCAATGGATAAATTTGTTATTAGTAATAAACAAAATATAACACAAAATTTAGATAAAAATATCACAAATGAGCAAGAAATTCACCAAAAATATATTTTAAATGAAATAAATTATAACATAAAAATATTAAATAAATATTAATTTAATTAATACATAAGTATAAACAATAATTTAATTAACCAATAATTAATTGGGGGAAGCAACTAATACACAATAATTAATAATTTAATTAACCAATACATTATAAAAGACAAACAAATTAAATTATGTTAGGCTAAATAACAATTAATAATTTTATAATTAATGAAACAATAATATAACAAATTATAGTTTATAAAAGACAAACAAATTAATGAACAACTAAACAACAATAATTAATAATTTTATTAATATTTCAAATGAACTTATAATTTATTGTTTATTCTTTTGCTAGAATTATAGACAAATATTTGATAAGAAAACCACATAGAAGGCAATTCTAAACTTTATGTCTTTGCGTGTTTTTTAATTGTTGTTGTTGTCAATATACAAAATTTTCTTTTTATTAGATTGTGTAATTTATGCTTGTTGAGGAGCACCCTGAAAAAAATTCCTTGAATCGCCACTGGTCACCCAACTTATTAAATTTCAAATAGTCCCCATGAATGATAATAGTATATTTATTAAGAATGGTTGTCAATTAGATTTTAAAATTTTTCTCTTGTCTCTCTAATTTCTTCCCCAACCCCAACCCAGATCGGATTTATTAGATGTTGTAAATAAGTCACCTTGTACATATTCAGTTCATGTTCAATTTGGAAAACAAATTGTTTATATTTAGTTATTCAACAACTAAATTACATTTAAGTTTAGACTTGACTATAATAACAATGAAAAATTAAAACTTAAGTACTTTATTGTTAACAAGCTTATAAATATGGTCTCTATTTGAGGAGAAATTATAAGGTCCACATGGTGGACAAGTGACATGGTCCACCATTCCATTAAAAGACTCACACTTGTTTAAAATTGCTGAGTTGGAAATTTTTTTAAAACACTGACTCAGCAATTTAAAACAATTTTAAACAAGTGGGAGTTTTTTAATGGAATGGTGGACAGATGACGTGATCCACCAGAGGACAGTATAATTTCTCCTATTTGAGACTTGGATTATCTAAGTTCAAATTACTATTTGTAAGTTATTGATAACTTATCCATTTTGTAGTAAAAATGACATTTTTCTTTATATATACCCATTATGAACGGAACATAGAGTTTAAGATGGATATCATAATACCATTGCAAAATTTAAAAAAAGGCTTGCCATCTTTCTAGGTTTATAAATCTAAGTTTATAAGTTCATAATGAAAATCATTCTATTTAATTAGGCCAAATGATATAATCTCAATTATAATTTAATTATTTAGAATTTGCATAAATTTTTGAAGGGGTAAAAAATTGTTCATGATATTTCTTTTATATGAAAAAAGAATGACAAATTTGTTTCCAAACCAAAGGATTACCAAGTGCTTGTAGTCACACTCACTCACATGGCCTACTTAATAGTCACATACCTTGTTTAAATTATTTAATAAATCATGTAATTAAATATATATATATATATATATATATATATATATATATATATATATATATAATGATGGTCTTATGAAATGACACATAATAGTTTGGAGACTTGGGGTTGGAGTAATAGTTTCTGAACAATTTCTAACTTGTCTGACCAAAAAAGAAAATCATTCCTAAAAACGTTATATAGCTTAACCAATAATCATGTACTCATGTTTGATAAAAAAAAATTAAATGATCTTAATATCAATATATATAACAATAGGTGAAGTTAGGAGAAACTCAAATTAGAATTCCAAATTAAAGTTCCAATTTTGTGCCATGTGTCCTAAATTATTTATTCTTAAAGAGTTTTATTTCTTAATTGGTGTAAATGCACTTTTAGTCCCTACATTTTTACTTTTTTTCATTTTGGTCCCTACATTTTTACTTTTTTTCATTTTGATCCCTACATTTTATTTTTACCACTTTGAGTCCCTAAACCAATTAACACGTGACATTTAAGTCATTTCCGTCACCTAACTAACAAGGAAAGCTGACGTGGCTGACGCCACATTAAAATAATAATTAAAAAATCTATTTCGGCATTAAAAATGCCACATCAGCATCTAAATTAATTTTAATTAAATAAGAAATTAAAAACAAAAAAATTACATGAATTGAGATCTAAGAACATAAGAACTTGTTCTTCAATGTTCTTCTTAAATCAAGAAATAAATCCAGCAACGACATCAAACCCAGAATCAAAGAGCAAACCCAGAATAAAAGAACATGAACATCAAACCTACAGGAAAAAAAAATGAACATCACCAAATCAAAGAGCATGAACAAGAGCAAACACAGGAAAACCCACACGAAACCACACCCAAACCAAACCATCCAAAGAATAGAAACCCAGCAAAGCACCCAACTCATCCACTCCCAAACCAAACCATAATCAAAGAAATTTCGAATACCACAACAAGTTAATAACTTAAAAAACAAAAAGAAATTTCAAAATGCGAAATTCCCAACAAACGCCAAAACCAAATCTCCAACAAACCCCAAATGTCTAGAAACGATCACCGATCAGACCAACAACAACAACAAACCCTGCAATCCCAACCAACGAACCGAATCGAACCCAACACCCACCAAATCCGATCAAACCCAGTCAAACCCACCAACGATCACCGATCAAAGTAGAAGAGAAAGCCTAGATCCTAGCAAACCCAGTTGAACCCAGCACCCATCATCTCTTTCTCTAAACCCAGATCCGATCAAACCCAATCAAACCCACCAACGATCATCGATCAAAGCCGAAGAGAAAGCCCAAATCCCAGCAAACCTAGTTGAACCCAACACCCACCATCTCTTTCTCTAAATCCAGATCTAAAGAGAAAGTTGAAAGAGAGATAGAGATAGAGATAGATTTTGATTTGAGAGAGAGAGAGAGCTTTAGATGAAAGAGAGCTTCATTTTTTACGAGAGAGAGATTTAGTAAGTTGAATCTAGTGGATGAGCAATGACCAAGATGTATTTCACTGGCGCTTGGCAGAGATAAGCGTCGACGAGCCGCGGTAGGTTTTTTTGCCGGAATGAAGTGGAATTCAAAAACGGTGCCCTTAGGGCGGGTGACATTGACGGAAGGATCGGCGTGGACATACACATTGTAGAGGTTTTTGGAAGGGGCATTTTGGAGAAAATGCTACCAGAAAGGGGTGAAGTGGAGGTCGGAGTTGGTGAGGAAGAGGAAAGCGATCTTGAGTTTAGGGTTTTTGCTATTTGGGTTTGCTTGGGTCTGTAAATTTGGATTAAGGCGTGTAAGGACTTTGGGTTTGTTGAAGGTATTTTGAATCCTTGAAGGTCTTTGTGCTTGTAATGGGAATGTGAAAGAATGACAGAGTAATTGTTGAATGTCTTTGTGTTTTGTAAATTTGTGGGCATGTCTTTGTGTTTGTAAATCTGACTGATTTTATGGGTTTTGTTGCTAAGGAAATATAAGAAAAGAGAAAAAAATATTGATTTTTTAAATTTCTGGGCAAGGTTTGCTAGGAAGAAAATGAAGAACATGATTGACGGGGAAGAACACATGTTCTAGATTCTTCATGTTCTTCCCAAAAAAAGAGAAACAAAATTAATTTAATTCTTTTCTTTTCTTTTCTTTTCTTTTTAAATAAGAAGGTTAGAAATTTTTTATATTATTTTATCTGATGTGGCTTTTTTAATAATATTTTAATTCCTCCGTTAGCCACATCAGCTTTCCCTAGGGGTGTTCGTGGTGCGGTGCGGTTTCAGGCCATTTTTAGCACCGCACTTTGCAGTGCGGTTTAGCTAAAACCATAATTGCACCGTACCTCATTTTTACGATCACATGTGTGGTGCGGTGCGGTGTATAGTTTAGCCAAAATCATAACCACACCACACCTCATTTTTGCGGTCACATGTGTGGTGCAGTGTGGTTTACAAAACTAAATTCAAATTTTCAGTTAAAACTCAAAATTCTTTCACACATCACCAGCACCAAATAAACAAAAAGCCATTGGAAACTCAGTAACCACTAATATAAACCTTATTAAATTTCAATGCACATTAATAAACCTAGTAAAATTACAACATTCATCACATTATTTACTTAAAAAACCAACTATTAATATTAACATTATATAAAAACAAAAGCACAAAGAACCACACAATCACAATATTAAGTAACCAAAACGAGAATTATAACCAGAATTTTCAGAATAAACGCATTGATTAAACAAAATCCACGGTCTTTAAGAGCCAAACACAACACATAAGACCCTCAAAATCCATAAAACATTAAACCAAGATAAGCGTTCTCTTAGTACCGCCACAGACAAAAGCACAGACAAAACGACCTAATCAAAAAACACTATTACTCAACAAAAAAAAGAAAAAAAGAAAAAATCTATAATAATCCCATAAACTTGAATTGAACACATGAATACCTCAATAGTAGAAGCAACGGCAGTGAGTAGTCTAGGTGGAAGTGTGGCAACCAGGGTCTGACTTCTGAGGGCTGAGAGAGTGATAAGATTTTTATTTTTAATTTTTACTAACAGAAGTTACAGAACAGTGTGGCGGCTAGGGTATTAAATTATAAATGTATTGATCTTTTGTCCTTATTATATATATAATATAAAATAAATAAATATAGAGGGTGCGGTGCGGTGCAGTTTGTGTGGTTTTCATATTATAAAATCGCAAACCGCACTGCATTATGCGGTGCGGTGCACTGTTATTTGCAGTGCGGTGCGGTTATACCATTTTACGGGCGGTTTTTGCGATTTGTGTAGTTTGGTGAACACCCCTAGCTTTCCCCGTTAGTTAGGTGACAGAAAAGACTTAAATGTCACGCATTAATTGGTTTAGGGACTAAAAGTGGTAAAAATAAAATGTAGGGACCAAAATGGAAAAAAGTCAAAATATAGGGACTAAAAGTGCATTTACGCCTTCTTAATTTTTTTTAAAGAGTTAACAAAATATAAAAATGACTATCAATAGTATTTAGATTATATATATAGGAATTATATTATGCATCTTATTGTATATTTTTAAGTGTATTCATACATATGCATGAGATTACAAGCTAATTTTAATAATAAGCTCGATTCAATTTGGCTCAATTTCAACCTATCTCGCAGAACCCAAGAATACCAAGTTCTACTTATGTTGACAAAAAATCCTTATTATTATTGCACATGTTTATTCAGAACAAATTAAAAACATATTTTGTAAGAGAACTTGAGTTTTACGCTATGTTTGGTTTGAGGTACTAGGGAAGAAAAGAAGAAAAGAAAAGGAAAATAAATTTCATCATTTGGTTAGGAATTAGGATGGATTGGGGTGAAGAGAAAATCAAGGGATTCATTTTCCCCCATGGCCCACCATATTCTTTCCTCCCAAGAAAAAGAGAGTTCTAATGGTAGGACCCACCAATAAGGAATATTTCCTTCCATTTCTACCTTAGAGCATCCACAGCAGTGGAGCTATTTTTTTAGCTATTTGGCACCGCAAAAAGCTACTTTATTTATATTACCTACTCATTTTACAAAACATCCAGCAGCAGTGGATTTATTCTATCTTTCAACACAATAAAATAATATAAACATCACAATAAAATAATATATCTACTACAATAAAATATTACATCCCACCACCGCCACCACCACTTCATACAGCCCACCACCACCACCACCACCACCACCAAAATCAGCCCACAACTACCTAAGAAAATCAACCCACAACCACAAAAATAAAACCTACAGAGCTTCGATCACAAACCCAACAATTTGAAACCAATAAAACTCCATGAACCCAGAAAAATTCTCGCAGAAAGGAGTGAACAGAGAGTGGATCTGCCGGTGGGGAGTGAACGGAGCTAGGTCAGCAAGTGGGTCGGTCGGTGAGAGTTTTTGCTTTGTGGAGATGGGTTAGTGGCAAAGCTTCGGCGATGGTGAGCTTCGGAGAAACCGCAGAAAGGAGAAAAGGCAGAAAAATGAGGGAAAGACCGATGAGAGTCTGGGCTTGAGAGCTTGAGAGCTGATCTGAGGAGAAAGGGAGAGAATGAGAATGACGAGCATAAAGAGAAAAGAAATAAAGAATAAAAAAAAAAATAAGTAAAGAAGTATTATTTTAATATATGTAGGAATTAAAAAAAATATTTTAAAGTTTTAGCTTCACCTTCTGTACGAAGCCAAAAGTAGCTTCGTAGGAAGCTTGAAGCTAAAAAACTTTAGCTTTATATACATTGATGTAGAGCGTTTTTTGTGTTTTGGTGAAGCTAAAATAGCTATATAGCTATTTAGCTTCACTATTGTGAATGCTCTAATACAAACCAAACAAGTAAAAGAAAATTATTACCGTTTCCTCTCCTCTCTCTTCCTCCCTCCTCCCTTTCCTTTCCCTTCCCTTTTCCTTGTTTTTGCCAAACATAGTATAAGCTTCAAAAAGTGAAAATCACAACAGCCCTGTCATGTTACCTAGAGAGATATTTATGGTGAAATCACCAATTCAAAGAAATCTCCCATAAAAGTTGGCATACAACTTGTTTTACTTAATTAAGAAAGAGATTTGCTTGTCGAAAAGAATTGCTATTCTCGTAGTAGATTTTGTACTAGTAAAAAATTGCAGGTTAATCAACCCGATAATTAATAATCATTTTGAATTGAGAAATGATATATCCACAATATTTTTACAACAAATTCTAAGTGGCAGGTTGTTACTGGTTATTATTGTTAGGGCAAAAAAAATCTTAGTGTTAGGTTCAAATTTGAACTAATAACAACTAACCACCTATGATTTGTTGTGAAAATGTTATGGATGTAGCACCTCTCAAATTGTATTTAAAGCCATCCATATTCCATGGGATTTGAGGCATGTATGTTAACTAAACAGCCATAGCCACTTACCGTAGATTGTCTTTGTCTAATGGAAAAAATATTACAACAGTGATTTCCTTTGTCGATGTTTGGATAAATATCACGGTTGTAAGAAGTATTAGTTTGCATAATTTTACAATGCACATGCACATCTCCAACATGTTTGACCAGCATTTCCAATACGTAATTTCCTACATGTTTTCCATTGTTAGGGGTGCTCATATTCTCGTGTTTAGAAGAAAAAAATTTCCTATCATATTTTGATCATTCTGCAAAGCTTTTTTTTTTTTTTTTTTTTGGGACTTTCCACAGAACATTTAAACTAACAACTATGTACTTTAGTTATAAATCCACCATATATCAACCTTGGGTTTCATCTCTATGCATCAATATATATAGATGAAGACAAAATATAGAACATCATGGAATCAACCGTGAATAAGATATGCCAAGAGCTTTGTAATTCAGTGACGTTACCTACTCTTATGAGAACGGGGGTTTGAATTTCTCCTCATTGTTATAACTATTGAATTATTAAAAACAAATAGCTGATATGATATCTCAAAATAAACAGTAAATAACAAATTTTTCCCCAAAAAAAAAAAAAATTTATGTAGTGCAGATCAAATATCTTACAAGTGTAGCAAGTACATGGTGTGAACCAACACAATCTACACATTTTTTTAGTTTCCCTCAAATAGGAATGGTTTTTCAGTCGGGGAAGAAATAATCATCCAGACGACTTCCAATTGAAGCTAATGAATCCCAGCAGTTGTTTGAGAGACTATCGTTTGTGAAAGTTTGACCACTGCAGAAAAATCACTAGAAAGAAATCCATACTCAAGTAGACCAGCTCTATAAAACAGGTGCCACCAGCAGCATCACAAGCTAAGCTATTCCATCCAATAAGATGACAAATCATCATCACAATTTCATTAGATGATCCTTTTCTAAATTTTCAACTAGCACTCGAAAGTAATTTCCGAGTCATTGCTGGTGGGGCTAATCCTGGAATATCCCCGATGTCCTTGTTGTTTGGGTTCACGAGCTGAGACATAAAAAAAAAAATTCATGAAAAAAAAAATTAAGCAAATTGAAAGAAATGGGCAATGCAACGTTATTCCGCCAGCTCTTTCACTAGTTTATGGCTTTTGACAGTCACATGAGACTGCAAAGACATGGAATGTTCTTGGTGATAAAGACACCAACTCACTATGCAAGGTTTAAGACATGTTGTTGCTGATATGAATAATATAGAAGCTCTAGAAGGATATCTCCCCCAAAAAATATAAACTTATCTTAAAGGCATTGAAATAGATACTTTCTGGACAATACAGTTATGAAAACAACCAAGCGATTCATCCTTGAACTCAAAATTATATGCAACTTAAGTAGTTAAGTTCCAAAAAATCTGTAAGTTCCAACTTCTTTTTTTATTTTCCCATAAATATGTATGAATTTACTGGTTTTCAACTGAAGCCGATCTCCACCAATTTTGTGATCAGTCTGTGGCATTCATCAAACTATATCCAGCTGAAATAAGAAAATTCAAATTATCGTTTCCCTCTACAAATGTGGTGGACAAGAAATCAATTCAGAAGGAAAAGGAATTGAACTTCTCCTAAAGATGACATCAAGTTGCAATCTGTGCATTACCAACGAACATGAAAATCTGACAACAATTAGATTAACTCTTCTACACCCACATGCACTGTGTTTGTCTTCTTCTTTTCTTTTTATTTAGTGGAGTTATTATGATTTTTAAATGAAAAGGATATGCTGAATTAGATTATTTTACTTTTTAATTGGGTAAGCAAAAAATGACTTAAATTCACTACGATTAACAACACCATTTGGCATTATAAAAGTCTCTTCCTGCAGCTTTTAAGCAAATAAGGGTTAACCATACAAGGTAACCTGAGATCAGCTTGATTATAAAAGCCCCAATTGAAGCATAAAAATAGGTTAGGCAATACTATATATATAGTTAGACACATTTAAAAACAATAGGCATGTGGACCTCCACAGCCACAAAAAAGGTTGGGGGGGGGGGGGGGGGGGGGGGATGCCTAGTATTCACAACAATGAAGCCAGATCTATATACTAAAGGGATGTCATGGAATTGATTCCAATTTGTTATCAGATGGCAATAGCAGAATCAAATATTTAGAAAATGAAAGATAATAATAATACCTTAACAATAATGATAGCTATGACTCCAACGACAATAAAGAAGAGTAATGCCATAATACACTTATCAGTTGCAACCTAAAGAAATACACGAGGCCAAGTAAAATACGTAACAACCAATAGTCAATAAATGACAAGAACAGGAAGAAGATACTTCTAGAGATTGACCTGTCTACTAAGTTCCATTACAAGTTGAGAAGCTTTCTTGATCGGGAAAATGGAAAGAGTCCAGCTCAAAAAAAAAAAAAAAAGAAGTAATATTTATTATTATTTTTTGTTTCTTTATTTTCTTGTTCTCCCCACCCCCCAGATCAGAATTACCACATCTAAATAAGTCGAGCAGTACATATGCAGGTAATGTTCAATTTGGACTTGACAATTAAACAATTCAAAATTAAAACATAATAGTTTGTTTGTTAACAAGCTTAAAAATATGATCTTGATTTAAGATTGGGGTTATCTAAGTTTGTTAATAAATGTATAAGATATCAAAATATTACTTTTAATTTGTTGATAGTATCAAAATATTGTGGTAAAAATGACATGTGATTAACAATAAGCAGTTGATAAATATAATTTTTGTAAGTCATAATAAAACAATCTATTTAATTAACTAAAATAATATATTCTTAATTATAATTCAATTATTTATAATTTTCATAAATTAGTGAAGGGGGTAAGAAATTGTATTCATGCTATTTCTTTTATAGGAGAAAAGAATGGCATAATTTTCCTCAAACCAAAAGATTATCAAGAGTAATTGTAGTGATAATCTTAATAGTCATGTGTCTTATTTAAATAATTTCATCAATCATGTGGTTTAATATATATATATATATATATGTGTGTGTGTGTGTGTGTGTGTGTTTCTCAAAAAAAAAAAATGTGGTTTAATATAAGTGAATGGTTTTATGAACCATAATGAATACCTTAAAAGAGATACCTTAAATCCCTTTCGGAGGAAAGCACTATCCATAAAATAATAAGTTAACCAAGAAATTTTATAACAAGTTATTGCTCAGCCAAAAAACAAAAATCAAACCTAAAGATGTTATCCAATATCTAGTTTAATCAACCACTACAAATAACTTGAACTTCTCAACATATTTTTATCTACGTTTACTAAAAAATGTTGATAGAAGCATTAATTTTCTACGGTTATATGCAACTGTAGAGCTAAAGAAAGGAAATGGGTATACTTATTTCAACAGTTGTGATAACTGTTGAGATAACTGTTAAAAATAAAGTGGCTCCCTTTTTTTTTTTTTTTATTCCTCACTGTACAAAAAAAAAAAAAGGAGAAGATAAAAAATTTTAATTGAGAAAATTTTATCTACAGGTGGATAAAATTTTGATATTGCTAATTCTGTTTTTTTTTTTTCCACGGTTTGTAAATGTAGAAAATCAGGAACGCGCTTCCCTCTATGGAATTATGTTTTTACTCTGATTCTCACAAACACGTACAAAAGCAAATTGTTCTCCCTCTTTGAATTCCCCTTCTTTTTTTTTTTTTTTTTTTTTTTTTTCTCAGTAGCATTTGTTCTCCCTCTCTCTCTCTAACGCTGTCATCTCGCTCTCAGAAAAACCTATTTGAATCTCGGTGCTATTGATTATGTTTTTTTCAATTTTAGAATCCCTGTATTTGGAGGATTTTGAAAATTAGGGTTTACACATAATCGATCCATGGTTATGGTGATGAGGTAATTAGACTTGTTGAGACTAAGATAAACTTGGTGAAATCACTATTTTAACGTTTTTTTATGTTGGAAATATAATAGGCAAAAGTACGCCATTGTTTTTAGCAGATTTGAGTCTTCTGAGTAGAACGATGATTAGAATTATGGCAAAAATGAGGATAATAAAGATGATGGCTTTGATGAGTATAAGAATGGAAGTGGAGGGGAAAATGCCATGGTGGTGGCTCTGGCTATGGATTTGGGAATGTAAGTGGTGGTGCTTTTGCGTGTGGTTGTTTACAGTACTAAGACCAGGTGGGCTTGCTGGTGCAACCATTTTGTTGACTTCCATAAGCACAAAGAGCAATGCAAGATAGAAAAATGGCAAAGCCTTAGAGAGAGGGAGGGAGAGAGAGAGAGAGAGAGAGAGAGAGAGAGAGAGAGATGAGTTTTTCTAAAAGGTGGGTTTCAACTTTGTATTAGATAGATTCATAAATATTTTGATAATAGCTTCTATCACCAATAAGGGTGGACTAGAAACCGTGCCAATAAAATTGCTGCTTGTCTTTGTTATTATGCTATGATGTGTTCAATTTTTGTTCATCATTGCCGTTTTATTTTATAGGCCTGATAAGATGCTTGATACTCAATTGTTTCTTCTAATAGTGTACTGCATTTCTTGGAGGGTGGATCTTTATTGCCAAAGGCACTTGCAAAAAGGGGTCTCAACTTTGCATGGATATTAATTTGATTTTTATTTGATTTGATTTTTTATCTATTTGGCTGTCAAGTGTCAGCATTAATATGTCTCCCAATTTACAGTGTCCATGGGATTTGGTTGACTTGATAAACACAGAGAAGTTGACTTATGAAAATTCATCCAAATCTAGTGCTAGTACCTTAAAAGAAGGGTCTTGAGAATAGTAGTCTGGATAGGTTTCAATTATGGGGGGTTATGCAAAGGACTAAAACTTACTGCCATTTTGAAATTCTGTTAGTCGCCTAAAACTTACTGCTAGTTGAAACCTCTAATAGCTAAAACTTATTATTTAAAGTGCAATAATCATATGCATAGTGCATTAAATATTTCATTGTGAAGAGTATAGCTGTATTTAAAGTATGCTAGACTAGAATTGGTTTGGAATATCTGGATTTTGACAGTTAGTTTCTTATGTTTTATTTGTTTTGTAGGTCAATGAGGAGGCTCCTGAAAACAATCCAGCATACGCTACTATCTATGTTGGCAACCTTTCCCATGAGGTAATAAGAAATGCATTGAATTTTGGTAAATTCTTAATTCTTGCACATAGCACATTAATGCAGGACAGACTTGTCTTTGTAAACTGTTTCCTGACTAATTTGTAATTGCTCCAATTATTGTAGGGACATTTTTTTTTACTTAAAGAAAATCCCAAATATACATGCATGCTTGTTTACACACACATGAAATTTGAGATAGGCAAATGGTACTTTAGGAAATAGTTTTGAAATTTAAGAAATTTCTATATTATTTTATTAAGATTAGGTTAAGTACCCATGTCAGACCCCTTCCAATACTGTTCTGAACTTGTGTTTGGACAAACCTTCTTCCCCATCTCTACTTCACCTAAAATTTGACAGCTCCATCCCCATTTACCCCCAACCCATTCAGAAACTGCAGAGAATGACAGAAACTCACTCTCACTTCTATGTCGGATGTTCTGCTTAATTCTATTTGATCTAGGATTTAAGTTCTACCGCTTGTTCGTATTGGCAACAAATAAGATTTGAATGTTAGAAAAATTAAATTGTTTGTTAAGACTAATAATCTTACTGAGGTTAACAAATAATAACTTTTTGGTGTTTTTATTTCCATTAACACACACTTATAGTTACTACCTACTTGGTAGGCGTGGACTAATGGGAGGCTAAAGAGTGTTGTACACAGAGTAGTGGTAAACAAAGAGAAGCAAAGGCTCTTCAGAAAGCCAGGTGATGTTCTAGCTGCTGCAGAAAATTATATTGAAGAACATGGAACAAAGAGAAGCAAAGGCTCTTTAGAAAGCTAGGTGACGTTCTAGCTGCAACAGAAAATTATATTGAAGAACATGGAACAGAAGCATTTGAAGTGCTTATAGCCACTAGCAAGGTATGACCAATAACCATGGTGTTTTGGTCATGTTGTATTTTAAATGTATAATTAGTTTTTGGTAACTTACATTTTAAATAATTTATTAACTATGCTTGCTTTTTTTGTATGAATTTTGGCTTCTGAATGCTTGTAAGCTAGGACAGATATTGAATATTGATCAAAGGAAATAATTAAAGGAACTGATTTTGGTAAAATAAAAAGAAAGAGAAGAGAGACGTGTTAGGTTGGGGTTGTGGAGTGAACATAGTAAACATTGCCATAAGAGATTTAAGCACTAACGTTCTAGTCTATGGGCTCATTGTTGGGTTGTACTTACTTTGGGCTAGTTATTTAGGTGATGGGCTTGTTAAAATAAATGGTCCATAGTTTAGTTAATAGGTCCACAGATTAGGCTTACCCATATGTTTAATCACATGCTCTTGCTTCATATTAAGTAATTAAAGTTTCTCTAAAGTAAAGGTCTTATTTACTAGTTATTGTTCTGTTTCTTTTTTCTATAATTATAGTGGTTTTGTATACAAAATCTAAGTTGTTTTTTTATGCAATTTTCTTATTATAGGTAACTGGTGGAGGTGGTGAGGAGCAGTTGGAAAACGTGGGACAAAATTAAGTTGTTTTTGTACGTACTGCTACATTTGCTTTGGCTAAAACATATGCAAATTGTGTAAATTTGAGGCAATATGTCCAAGATTTTTTTTTTAAATTATATTATAGTAGTAAAATTTTGATATTGGTCATTATTAATGTTTATATTTTGAATGTGGATATTAAATTTTGATTAATGTGAAGGAGCGTATCCAAAATTTTTTTTTGAATGAAAAATACTTATTTCAACGGTTATAATCCGTTGAAACTTATCTCAAGATACTCTTTATCAACAGTTGAGTGCATGTTGTTAAAGGTGTAAAACTTTTTTCAACGGTTCTATAAGCCGTAGAAAAATATTCTCGACACGGTTTTTATAACAGTTCTTTACGGTTACTCCAACTATCGAAAATAGTTTTTCAACGGTTTTTAGTACTTTTTTAAACGGTTTCAACTGTTGAAAATAGCCAAATTTCTTGTAGTGAACTCTTGTTTGATATAAAGTTAAATTAAGTAATCTTAAACTTTTAATAGGTTCAACTTCTGCATACACTTATGTTGACAAGTTGAAAATTACTCTCTAGTATTGCATGTTTGCACATATCCCCGGTGGAGTCGCATGCCCAGGATTTATATATATATTTACCTATCAAAAAAAATATATATATTTGCACCTGTCTATTCAAACATTATATTTGTAAAAGAACCTAAGTTTTTTGCTTCAAGAAGTGGAAAACACAACAGCCTTGTATTGTTACTTGGGAGATATTTTTGGTGAAATCACCAATCCAAGGAAATCGCCCACAAAAGTTGGGAATAGATTTGCTTGTCCAATAAATAATTGTTATTCTCATGAATACTACATACACACACAATTTTGACAACTGTTGAGTTAACAAATTGTTCTTAGTAAGTAAATATATATATATATATATATATATATATGAAGTTATAATAAACTCAAATAAGATAGTAAAAACTTTATCAACTCAATTGTTATAAAAAATTGTTGTGAAAATTGTTGTTTATAATATTGCTCTTTTCTCATAGAAGATTTTGTCCTTCCGAAAAGTTTCACTATTAATTAACGAGATGATTAGTTGTCATTTTGAATTTAAAGCCATCCATGGGATTTGAGGCATGTTTGTTGACTACATAGCCCTAGTAGCCGTAGGTTGTCTTTGTCTAAGGGCGAAAATATTACAGCAGTAATTTCCTTTGTAAAATTTTGGATGAATATCACAGGTGTATGTAGTATTAGTTTCATTATTTCACAGTGAACATGTCGAACATGTTTGACTAGCAATTTCAAATGTAATTCCTGCATTTTTTCCAATGTTGGGTGTGCTCATATTCACTTGTGTTAGGAGAGAGAGAAAGAGAGAGAGAGGGGGGGGGGACTTATCATACGTTCATCTTTTTGCAAAGCTTATTTTTTTAAAAATTTTTTTTTTTTTTTGGGACTTTCCACCAACCTTCAATTTCATCTCTATACATGGTGGATACATATAGATGAAGAAGACAAAAAATAGAACATTAGGGAATCAATAGGGCATAAGATATGCCTTGTAAATCAGTTTCGTTGCCTACTCTCCTTTATAAAGAGAACTGGGGTTTGAATTCCTCTCCCATTGTTATAACTTATAACTATCAAATTTATTTTTTAAAAATAGTACAAAAGATATTGCAAAATAAACAGTAAATAACAAAAATTTCCAAAAATATATTATGAAGTGCAGATCAAATATCTTATAAGTGTAGCAAATCATGGTGTGAAACAACACAATCTATACATTTTTCAGTGTCCCTCAAATAGGAATGATTTTTCAGTCGGGGAAGAAATAATCACACAGACCACTTCCAATTGGAGCTAATGAATCCCAGCAGCAATTTGAGAGACAAACACTCGGGAAAGTATGACCACTCTGCAGAAAAATTACTAGAAAGAAATCCATACTCAACTAGAGTCTAGACCAGCTCTATAAAACAGGCGTCACCAGCAGCATCACAAACTAAGCTGATGTTCCATCCATGAGATGGAAAATCATCATTGCAATCTCATTAGATGATCCTCGTCTAAATTTTTAACATACAAGCTCTCCAAAGTAATTTCCAACCCATTGCTGGTGGGGCAAATCCTAGAATATCCTTGATGTCCTCGTTGTTTGGGTTCACGAGCTGAAATAAATAAATAAATAAATAAATAATTCACTAAAAATTTCATTTAACCAAATGGAAAGAAATGGGCAATGCACTCTTATAAAGCCAGTTGTTTCTCAAGTTATTAATGGCTTTTGGCAGTCACATGAGACTTGCAAAACATGGAATGTTCTTGGTGACTTAAGACACCCTCTCACTATACAAGGTTTAAGACATGTTGAAATGAATAACATAGAAGCAGTAAAAGGTTCTTAAATGATCTAAGAGGCCATGAAACAAATTTTCTGGACAATGCAGTTATGAAATCAACCAAACGATTCATCCTTGAACTCAAACTTATATGCAACTTAAGTAATTAAGTTCCAAAAGAATGTATAAGTTCCAAGATGACATCAAGTTGCAATCAGTGTATTACCAATGGACATGAAAATGTGACAACTATTAGATTAACTCTTTTACCCACTCATGCACTTGTGTTTGTCTTCTTTTTTTCTTGGTAAAATTATTAGTATTTTTAAAAAACGAGGATATACTGAATTAGATTCTTTTATTTTTTATTTGGGTAAGCAAAAAATCACTAAGATTCACTACGTTTTAACTACAACATTTGGCATTATAAAAGTATCTTCCTGCAACTTTTAAGCAAGTAAGGGTTATACAAACAAGGTCAACCTGAGATCAACTTATTTATAAAAGGTCCACTTGAAGCATAAAACAAGGTAATGCAATACCATATACTGTTATATACATTTAAAAACAATAGGCCTGAGAAACTCTACAGCCAAAATTGGAAAAAAAAAAGAAAAAAAAAAAGACCTAGTGTTCATAATTTTGAAGCTACATCTATATAATAAAGGGATGCCAAGGATTTGGTTCCAATTTGTAATCAGATGGCAAAGGCAAAATCAAGTATTTAGAAAATTAAATTTTGTTAATGGCAAAGAAAATGGATGATAAGCTATCTTACCTTTACAATAATGATGGCTATGACTCCAACGGCAATAATAAGGAAGAGTAATGCCATAATTCACCTATCAGTTGCAACCTAAAGAAATAAACGAGGTAAGTAAAACAAGTAATAACTAATAGTCAATATATGACGTGAACAGGAAGAAGATACTTTCATAGATTGACCTGCCTACCAAGTTCCTTCACAAGTTCAGAAGCATTCTTGATCAAGAAATGGATAGTCCAGCTCATTAACACTTAACAGCCCGACTCATTTGTTCAGTCTAAACATAAATATAATTGATTTCTTTAGTTTCCATGGCATTGAAATTTTTTGAAAGATTAAACGAAACAAGAGAGAAACTATAGGGGAGAGACAGAGAGACAGAGAGTTTTTAATTCAATATGAAATATTAAACTGCCGTGAAATCCATTTTTTTAAGCTGACAAATTACACACCTGATCCTTGAGTGCTGCTGCAGTTTCTGTTCCAATATTGATGGTGTCTTGAACAGTCTACCACAAACAAGGAGATACCAAATTTATTTTTCTTTTGCGATGATTCCATACTTTTTTGAACAGTAAACTACTTTTATATTTTCTTACTCTTTTTTTGGGGGGGGGGGGGGGGGGCGTTGGGGGGAGGGAGGGTGTGGGGGGAGATACGAGTTAGTTAAAAACATTCCATAATTTGTTCAGGTCATGATACAAACCAGTGCAAGTGATGCTCAAGGCAGAGCTAAAAAGACTAGTACGTTTTAGAAATACAAGATACAATTCCACCTATAACCTTCTACAAGGAAAGAGAGAAGAATGACAGGAAATAATGATCACACTTAAAAATAAATATTTGTTCAGGTCTAGATGCAAACTAGTGCAAGGGATGTTCAAGGCAGAGCAAAAAAATTAGTACGTTTTAGAAATACAAGATACAATTCCACCTGTAACCTTCTATAAGAAAATAGAGAAGAATGAGAGGAAATAATGATCACACTTCAAAATAGCCTACGAAACTTATCCCTTTTCAACTCACCAAAATAAATAAAACTAATTTCCTCACAAAATGATCATGAGATATAATCCAACCTTTTTTGACCTCCAATGGCTTGATCAGTCTCGTCCATCATCCGGTTTCCACTATATATTAGCTGTTGATTTGTCATGGCAGCATGCATATAGCCACTGCCTTAGCATTAAATATGCTTCATAACTAAGAAACATTTAACATATAAACTATAAAATACTTGAAGCAACATATATTGATTTGAAATATATCAAACATAGGGCATGATTCCAGATTAAACTTAAAGGTATGCATTGGTTACTTTAGAAGCAGCAATTTACAATTTCTGAACCATAAAAAAAGGTAGATGTTAACAAATAGACTTTAGACACAATACTACTGTGACACTAATTTCACGATGCCAATGAGTGGTTTTTTCATATTATCATTTCTATCTTAGCTTATCACGTGTGTCTGTGCACTCACTAAATTGCATATAAAGAATTCTCAGAAAAAAAAAAAAAAAAAAAAAAAAAAAAAAAAAAAAAAAAAAAAAAAAACTACAAAATCATCAAAATATCATTAAAGCCATCAATTTGGCTTAGTACTTAGGGTTTTAAAGAGTTACTTGCACCAGAAAATAGCAGCCATCAATGGTAACTTAATCTGTAATATACATTACATCAAACACAACCACTAAAGTAGCTACCCAAACCAACTTCACTATGAGGCATATGAAGTTGGCATCTTTTCAGCTGATACAGACTATTATAACTATTTCTATTAGACAAAATTCCAGGAAAAATCCACAACCAAATAGAAATGTCTTTATCAGGTATCCAAGAATTATGACAAAAATGCATGAGCCATAGGTTTGTATGACTATTTAACTCCATAATTAACTCTTATTTTAGCATGTAAGGCAGCCAAGAGTAATAGACACATTAGTGAAAACTAGCACATGGGTGAAAAAGATGTACACTTACATGATGCTAGCAAGACATTATCTTCCCCATATCCTTTGGTGCCATGATCAAAGAGATCAATTCTCTTGTTTTCAAGATTTGACACATATCTGTATCCACAACAAATTGAAAATAAATCCTAAGAAAAGAATCAGAAGCATTCAGGTAATTATTTAGTGACAACTAGGACATTGGTGAAAAGATGTATACTTCCATGATGCTAGCAAGACATTATCTTCCCTATATTCTTCAGTGCCCCCATCAAAGAGAACGATTCTACCTTTTGTTTTCAAGATTTGACGCATATCTGTATCCACAAAAAATTGAATATAAATCCTAAGAAAAGAATCAGAAGCATTCAATTAATTATTCAGTGATGCAAAAGATTTGAAAACAAAAGAAATGATATCACAACTCACATGAACCAATGAGTTTCAGAGCGATGTCATACAAAAATATGATTTTTTTTTAATAACTGCTAGATAAATACATGATCATTTTACAATTATTAGCATTTTTCAGATTAAGCAACATTGACCAGAAGACAATCCAATATCTTGACTCATCCAATAAATACTCAACTCAAAATAATTAAGCCAAGCATTGGTCCCAACCAATTGGGGCCAACTCCATTAACCCTTGATTGTAGAAGGTCGAAATGTGTTTTTTTTTTTTTTCCTCCATCCCAACATATCAAATACAACTTCAAGCGCTCCAATCTATTTATCATTTCCTGTTTCGCTATTTGTACTGATGTTATTTTTGCTTCTCTCTAACGCATACGACTAGGATGTGCATGCACAAGGCCTATCCAATTATGCTGCTTCCTTCATTTTGTTCACAGTAGGTGCCACATTCACTTTAAACAGAAAAATAATATTTTTTCAACCAATGATTGGCAATTGGCACCTTATATCATCTAATTGTAACATTGAGGCTTTTGTCAACCAATGAACTGTGGAAAGGCTAGCTATGTTTATGGATTCCATTATGATTTATGACTATAAAACCAATGTCCCAAATTATATGTCACGTTTGAGAAAGCACGAAATTTAAAACAAAGGGGGCAGTTCACTATAGCTAGTTGCCAATTTTTTTTAGAAATAGCATCTTTGATGGAGCACGTTTTTAGTGTTTGGAACTATAAAAATAGCATTTCATTCATCTTACCATCATTGTTGTGAATGCTCTAAAGCATTAAAAAAAACTATTAGTAAGAAAAGAAAATACTAAAAATATAGTTTTGACATGTCGGATGCATTGTAGGTGCACAAAATTATCTCTGCTGCTTTAAGAACCAAAACAATGGTAAATTGTGACTGATGTTAACTTACTGCCTATAAAGAGCAACCTATGATCTGCATAGAGAATGAACATCTTTCAGTACATTTGGAATACAAGATTTAATCAACTGACACAAAACTAAAATTTTGGAAGAAAAATCTATAATATCTAAGGCTAAATAGAAATAAAGATAACAACACACCATTGACTGTTTTTTCTTGTACAGCATCTTGTTAGTGTCTGGATGATTTCTACTCTCCAAATCCTTGGCTTGTCTGTTGAACACTTTGATAAGCCTGAAAAGGCAAGACTAAATTATCTTTCTGACTGGGAAAGTAAAAACTTACAAAAAAGGAAAAGGATAAACACTTGTTTTATATGGGTAACTAGAACTCACACACTTGCTTGGGATTCAAACCATGAGCTATCCTCCACCTCTTATTTTGATAGGGAGGAGACAGCATTTGATCCAAGGACCATTTGCAAAAGGAAAATGAAAACACACACAAAACATCAACTGCAGCAGCAGAAGCATTATATAAGACTATTTTCTAGCTTAGCAAAAAAAATACTATCTTCTAATAAGTTTTTGCTAAGCCATTAATATCCCAAATACCCATCGATGTTTGAACCAGCGACCTCACCTAGCATCCCATACTTGTGGGAGGTGGAAGTGCCATTAAGCCCAACAGCCATTGGATAATACAAGACTTATCTCAGATCACCAACTTTGTTAAGTAGCAACTTTCAAGCATCAATTAGTAAAGTAAAACCTTTTCTTTGGGCAGAAATTAAACACCCAAGGTTGTAGGCAAATTTTAATTATATCTAGATCTTAACACTGCATAAGTCCATAAGCACATTATTTACTGAGTTTTACAGGATGTTTGGTATTGGCATTGGAAATAGCTTAAATAGGGTGTAGATCTAGAATCTCTGTCCTACATTACAATATATAACATCTATGTATAAGACTCAATGTCTCATTGTGAGTGACAGTGAATCTATAGTTGATACAACAAACATAAGCGAAACGCAATAGCTCACCTTTTAACAAGGCCTATTAAGAGTTTAAACCATATACTGCAAACATTTAAACTCTATTGAATTACAAGCCTCATGAGTCATGACATGTCATGACAGGTTAAGAAATATGACTACCAGTGTGACAGTTGATCTGTCTGCAGGGTAGTTCACATTATGGACGCTGGTTGTGGGGTTGCTAGTTTCTGCATACTATCCCCTGGGATATGCAAACACACGTCCTTTGCACCAAAGGATGATATGATGAAAACCCAAAGGAAGTGTTGGTGCGTACTAAATACAGCATATTCATTGTACAAATTATAACACAATACCGTTGAAAAATTGTAATATTTATTCACTTCTCATTCTTTGATTACCAAACAGAAAATTTTTTTTGCAAACTTCAATTCACTTTTCCATTACTCTTCTTTATCTAACTTCAATTGCATGTAAGTGTGCAAATCATAGAGCAAAATCAACATCTAAGGAGCCGAGCTAGGTGCCTTTTGTAAATCAATATGAATCATAGCCCCAAATGCCAGAAAGGAAAAAAGAAAACATTATTATATATGTCGGACTGTTGGAGAAGAAGGAAAACAAGAATTACAACAAACCGTTAACAGAGAAATAAGAAATCTCAATATGCATTTGTATGGTAGTAGAAGTTTAACAGAAAAAGACATGTTAGTATATGTCCAGGAAAACAAACAGACAGCAGCCATCCATGGTAACTTCATCTGTAATATGCATTACATCAAACTCAGTCACTAAAGTAGCTACCCAAACCAACTTCTCTGGGATGTATATGAATCTGGCATCTTTTCATTACATACAAAAACTACTATAATATTTTCTATTAGACAAAATTCCTTGACAAATCCACAACCAAATAGACGTGTGTTTATCAGGTATCCTTAATCATCCAAGCATTACAACAAAAATGCATGAGCCATAGGGTTGTATGAAAATTTAAACCCATAATTAACCCTAATTTTAGCATGAAAGGCTGACAAGAGTAGTAGACACATCAGTGAAAACTAGCACATTGGTGAAAAAGATGTAGAAAGGCAATATTTATATTCTTTGGTGCCCCTTTCAAAGACATCGATTCTCTTGTTTTCAAAGAATTGATGCATTTCTGTATCCACAACCAATTGAAAGTAAATCCTAAGAAACAAATAAGAAGCATTCAAGTAATTATTTAGTGATGCAAAAGATTTGAAAACAAAAGAAACGATATTATGACACACAAGAACTCAATGAGTTTCAAATGAATGTCATACAAAAATACAATTTTTTTTATAACTTCCAGATAAATATATGATCACTTCACAATTATCAACATTTTTCGGATTACACAACATTGACCAGAAGATAATTCAAGCATTGGTCCCAACCAATTGGGGCCAACTCCATTAATCCTTCTTCTTTTTTTCTTTTTCTTTTTTCTTCTTCTTTTTTTTTTTTTTTTTCCATTTTTGGTAGCCTTCCTATATAGTTCAAAGTTTTGATGCACATAAGTTTTAAACAGAGAAGGTGATTCAAATTGAATTTACTTAAGGAGATGAGGAGCAGGACAGGTAAAAAAAAAGATGCTGTGGTTGACTACAATAAGAGAACAAAAAAAAAAAAAAAAAATGCACAACTTCACCATTAAAATTCAGCTGAAACAGGCGTCTAAGGGAAAGGGATTGTGTCTCTTATATTCTCTATTCCTGTAGCAAATTGTACAAGCCTTTCAAAGCCCAATCCAAATCCAGCATGAGGAACTGGCAAACAAGAGATAAAAGTACACCATTACAACAAAGCATAGAAGTAATTTCTTGGTTATCACATAACTACCTTTTAAAATTTAAGTCTGTCAACACAGTGATGAATAAGAGCTGTAACTACAATATTATTCTCACTCTTCAACTACACTAGTTAGTTGAGATTTCTTATGAAAAGAGCTCAGATTGTCTGCCCATTTGATCCAAATAAAAATGTACTTACTTATTTGGACTACATTAGGTGTATGTCAGCAGCAAAGTGACATACATTATAAAAGCAGCCTACTCGCGCTTCTCTTAAATTTTCTATTGCAGTCAAAAAGTGAATTACAAGACTCATGAGTCATGATATGTGTTTGTATTTATTACTTTGAATTTTGTGTCAGGCTCAATGTTTTCTTGTTTTTAGTAACATAGTTTAAACTTCACTTAATTTTTTTGTAAATTCAGGTTAAGAAGTATGACTACCAGTGAGACAGTTGATCTACATTCTGCAGGGTACATGTTTTGGAGGGGTTGCTAGTTTCCGCATACCATCCCCTGGCATATATATATATATATATATATATATAAACATGTGTCCTTTGCACCAAAAAATGATACGATGAAAATTCAAAGAAAGTGTTGGTGCATACAAAATTATAACACAATCCCATTGAAAAATTATAATGTTTTGGGATAATATTAGCTCCTCACAAGAGAATAGTATAAATATTGAATAGTTACCCATTAATTAACTTCTCATTCTTTGACTACCAAACAGGAAAAAAATAAAATTTTTGCAAATTTCAATTCACTTTTTGATTACGTTTCTTTTTCTAACTTCAATTATACGTTGGTGTGCAAATCATAGAGCAAAATCAACATCTGAACCAGGCAAGCTGTCTTTTGTAAATTTCATCAACATGAACCACAGACCCAAATGCCGGTAAGGAAAAAAGAAAACATTATTATATACATCAGACAGTAACAAGAATTACAAAAAACCGTTACAGAGGGACAAGAAATCTCAATATGCATTTGAATATTAGTAGAAGTTTAACAGAGCATTACATATGCTTAGCCAAAAAAAAAAACAGAGCATTACACATGCAGCTCATAAAAAAGAGAAGTAATTTATACTGGTAGGAAGAAAGTTGATAACTCACAGGTAAAAGAAGTGAAGAAAAGAATTCCCCATCATCCTCATCATGGGCTTCGCTTATTTTGATTGGGATCTTCAAACCCTAGATTTCATCACCAACTGAAGAAAGTGTCATCATACTTCATTTCACATCTCAATTGGGATCTTCAATGTCTTGCTTTCATACCACACAAAACCCAATTTTCTCCACCTCCAAGTCATAGGTCTCTATTTCAAGCTCAACTTGATGGAATCCCTTCTTATCAATAGAGCAGCCAGGAGTTTCCAGAAGGCGTAAATGGTTCTTGGACACACTGTGCAGCCAAAGGTGATGCGATTCAACTTTACCATATTTTGACATAAAATTAGGCTGAGTTTTGGATAACCGTATATGTTTTGACGAAAAACCCGCTTGCAATCCATTCACTATAATCTGATGGCTGAATTGGAATTGGTCATGTCTATGATGACGCTCGGGTAAAAAAACAACGCACAAAACAATTCCCCTGCACTCATCACACCCTAACCCAGACCCAGGCAATTGTATCTTCAGTTTTTTTATTTTAAAAGTCGTAGTTTCGCAAGAATCATAACTAGGGACAACTGAAGTATCACATATGTTCACTTTTTCAAACCATTTCGGAATTTCCCTTCCAGGAATAATATAACATTTCTCAAATTGTTGTCCCTGAAATATACAAACGATGATCTTGGGGGTAAATAAATAAATAAATAAATAAAATCCAACACAGAGAGAGAGAGATAGATACCTGAAGAAAATTAGCGTAATTTCTCAAGTAGGTGATATTTAGGAAACATACACAGAGATTAGAGAGATACCTCAAACACGTTACTGAAGTCTTTAATATTGTCAGCCAATTTGAAGCAGTTGAAACACTGGACAGTGAAATTAACAAAAAATGACCAGTAGAAATCATTTGATGGTTCTGGCAATATCTCCAGTGAGGTACAATTGTCTACGCATATAAAAGAAACTGTTGAGGGAATATTTGATAATGATCGAAGGCTTTTGCAACCATCCAAGTGAAGACGTGTTAGTCCAGAGAATTGAGAGAAGCTTTCATGAAGGGAAACGAAATCATTTCCCCTTAGAAATAACTGTAAAAACCCCTCTTTAAAGAAGCGGTCAATACCGCTTGGAATTGCCGAAAGGTTGCAGTCACTGAGATCTATGCTGTGACTTCTTGTCAGAGAAGTCCGTGAAGATGATAACGATTGCCATAGATAGAAAGATAATCTCGGGACCCGTTCAAGGTGAATGATGGAGGAAGGTAACTCTTTTATAGCAGTTCCACTCAACCAAAGATAACTTAGGTTTTCCAAATTCCCCATGTTCTCCGGCAAGTTGGTAATTTTTGAGCATCCAGTAAGATCAACATGATCTACCATCTTCAAATTACAAATGGTGCTTGGAAGATGCACAAAATTTTTGCAATCTTTTAGATTTAAAGTCTCAAGAGCAGCCAAACGTCCAACAGATGATGGCAACTCTTCTATGGCTGTTCCATCAAGAAAAAGCAAATTCAGACGTTTGAGATTCCCAAAGTTCTCTGGCAAGTTGACAAATTTTGGGCATCTAGAAAGCATCATGCATTTTAGTGACTTCAAACTACAAATGGTGCTTGGAAGATGCACAAAATTTTTGCAATCTTCTAGACACAATGTTCTAAGGCCAATCAAAAATTCAACTGATGAAGGCAGCTCCTCTATAGCTGTTCCACCCAAAAAAAGCACCTGTAGACTTCCAATATTTCCCAAGTCCTTTGGCAATTTGTCAAATTTTGAGCATCCACTTAGAAAAAAAAATCTTAGTGACTTCAAACTACAAATGGTGCTTGGAAGAAGCACAAAATTTTTGCAATCTGTTAGATCCAATGAAGTAAGGCCAATCAAAGATTCAATTGATGAAGGCAGCTCTTCTATAGCTGTTCCACTGAAATCAAGCTTCTTTAAACTTGTGATATTCCCCAAGTACTCTGGCAATTTGTCAAATTTTGGGCATCCAGAAAGAATAATTTTATCCAGTGACTTCAAACTACAAATGGTGCTTGGAAGAAGCACAAAATTTTTGCAATCTGTTAGATCCAATGAAGTAAGGCCAATCAAAAATTCAAATGATGAAGGCAACTCTCTTATAGCTGTTTTACTCAAACAAAGCTCCTTTAGACTTACAATTTTCCCCAATTCCCCTGGCAATTTGTCAAATTTTGAGCATTTAAAAAGATCAAGATTGTTAAGCGATGTCAAGCTACAAATGGTGTTAGGAAGACGCACTAAATTTTTACAATTCCGTAAGATCAAAATATTAAGGCTAGTCAAACATTCAACTGATGAAGGTAATTCTACAATAGCAGTGCCTTCTAAAAGAAGTTCTCGTAAGAGAACCATGTTTTCCACAAATTCTGGAATTTTCTTCACTTTTAAGCAATGAGTAAGATTAAGAGTCACAAGAGATTCCATTTCTAACTTGTCTGGAAGACTAGTTAGTTCTTGGCACTCTTTTAGATCAAGAAGTTTAAGCTTTTTCAGTTTTCCGATGGATGGGTGAAGCTTGCGTAAATTTGAACACCTTGCAAGAACTAATTCCTCAAGATTTTGGACTCCATTGAAGTTAGGGGTGATAATCAAGTCCGAAGAGCCATCCATATTGATGGACTTTAACTCTTTAAAAATCTAATAAAAGAAAAGAAAAAATTTAGAATAATTAACTTTATAGTGTCTATTTATTGAAATTTAAAAGCAAATTTGTATGAAGATACTTATTAACAATCTGACCTTCATTCCTCCCCAAAGTAGTTCAATTTTGCTACGCAGCAACCGAAGTTCAACAAGCCCAGCTGGCAAAGGTGGCAATGATTTTGAAGGATAATCATTGTATTCAAAATATCTTAAACTATTAGGTAAAGTGTCAAGCTGCAGGGAAATATTACGAATTCTCAGAAATTTAAGATTGGGCATCTTCAAAAAGGCGTTAGGGTTCCAAAGTAGCCCTTCTGGTTTTTTTGATGATGTGAAACCTTGCCAAGATAAAGTCCTTTGTACCCATCCCCAGAGAGTAACCAATAGAGCTAACCCTTGCCAAGATAGAGTGCTTAGGACCCACCCTTGAAGTGTCACCAATGGAGCTAAGCCTTGTGGCCTCCAACTTGCCTCTTTTTCTATATGATAAATACTTGTATACTCTGCTCCCCTGATATCCATGGCTTGAACTTTTTTTGTTTCCTGATAATAAAAAATGAATTCATGAAATGCAAAATATATTATTAGCATAACTATTCATATTTCAACCTTGCTGAATAAGAAGATATGGTATGAGTTGAAGTAAATAACCTCTTACCGTATCGTTTTTTAACACATTATCAATGTCCTCATAATGCCATAGTCTACTGCGCTTCCCAGGCTCATCACGAGATTCTTGACGAACAATATCCCTACCCATGTCTCTTAGTAAATCGTGCATCCACAATTCATTATTTTCGGAAATTTTCAAGAGAGATTTCTCAATGAGAATGTTTAATCCAATATCGGGATAGCGGCCAAGAATTTCTAGTATTTGTACCACATAATCTTTCCTCTCATGAATAAAGAAGCATGCAATATCTTTGAATATTTCCTGCTCCAGCCCTTCAAGTCCATCATAACTTATTTTTAGTACTCGGATAACATCTGGCTTGGGATGTTCTTTGAGCTTCTCAAACTCATTTTCCCATTCAACAACACTTCTTTTAGACAAAAATGAACCCAAAACGATAAGAGCTAAAGGATGACCGGCAACATAATTCAAAAAACCAATGGACAGTTTTAAATATTCATCTGGGACAAGTTCGTTTTTAAAAGCTTTTGAATAAAAAAGATGAAGAGCATCTTCAATTTTCAATGCTTTAACTTCATATATTTTATCTTTTAAATGTGTCTCTAAATGTCCCTCTAACAAGTGCTTATCTCTTGTTGTTATGATAATTCTACTGCCCCGACCAAACCAATCACGCTTCCCAGCTAAATATTCTAACTCGACTAATTTATTTACATCATCAAGAACAAGAAGAATCCTTCTATGACTTAACCTTTTCTTGATCATGTGAACTCCATCATAAATATCTTCTATATTCAAATTTAATTCTTTTGAAATTTGAGAAACAAGATATTTTTGTAGTGAAAGTAAACCACCAGCTGTTTCACATTTTTCCCTAACATTATAGATAATACAACAAGCTTCAAATTCTTCAGAAACCATCTTATAAACAACTCTAGCAAGGGTTGTCTTGCCCATTCCCCCCATTGCCCAAATACCTATAAAGCGAACATCATCGTCTAACCCTAAAGCTAAACATGACCCCAATTCCGCCACTTGAGAGTCTATTCCTACCAGGCCCTCGGTAACTTCTGAGAATGTACAACTTGAGTTACGTGATATCAATGACACGATGCTTTTGACAACTTCTGAGAGAGGGCTGCAATGAAGAAAGAGCAAGATTTGATGACCAATAAATAGGTCCAATGAAAAATGTGGTAGATATTAGGTGTTGGATTCCGCTTACCTAAAAAAATACGTGTAAATTGATTGGCTAGGACCAAATTGAATGAGAATTGAGAACTGCTAAAGGTTTAATATTTATTTAAAAAAATAAAAATAAAAATAAATCTGCTAAAGGTTTAAATGAAGTAACATATATAAAAGTGGGTCAGCAGAATATATATCAAATAAAATTACCTATCATCTACATGATATCCGGCAATATTGGCCACATGCTTCAAAGCATCTCTCCATGTGCCCACTTTCTCCTCAAATTGTTTCTCATATTCATCAAAAGGTTGTGCAAAAGTTCCCTTTTGTTTCCGCACATCAGATGGATCCACGTTGTAAAAAATAGGCAGAATTGTCATTCCCAATTTTTCGCAGGCAATGATCTCTACAAGTTCGTTTAAGCACCAAGTTGAAGATGCATAATTTTTTGAGAGAATGACCACAGCAAATCTGGATTCTTTTATTGCTTTGAAGAGCTCTGATTCAATAGTTTTTCCTTTCTCAAGTTTTTCATCATCCTTAAAAGTATGAATGCCCTTCTGTTTTAAAGCAAAATATATAAAGTCCGTAGCAGTATTGCGGGTGTCCTTGCCGCTGAAACTCAGGAAGACATCATACGTCCATTGGCTGGTAGAAAAAATAGAAGAAGAACTTGGGAAAGATGACGAGCTTGAAGCCATTGAATCACGGAATAGATCTGCATGGAAAAAAAAAAGTACATTCAATTAGAACTGAAGAAAAATTGAAAAGAAAATAATTTATGAAAGAAGAAAAACAATTTGATGCAATGTTTTGAATCTCTCCCTTCTTCAGATGGGTCATACATTATAACATTACCTCTCTGTTTTTGTTCTTTATGAGAAACCGCAATTAAAGTCACACTGTTCAGAACTCAAGGGGAACGGGTGTATTTTTCCCAAGGGAGGTGTTGGGTCTGTCAAGGCAAAATGGTCTGGGTATATGTGTTCACAGGTTTAAGTTTAGCCACATCTTCTTCTCATTAGAACTTTTATATTAGGCAAAATTTGCGAAATAGGAATATTTTAGAAAAAAATTGGGTGAATAGCATATGTTTGAAATTATTTAGTTAGTTAGACTGTTTTTGGAAGTCGAGTTTGCTAAACTCGACTTCCAAGCAATATTGGTGCATTCTGGTTGGTCTTGCTTGAAAGTCGAGTTTGTCAAACTCGACTTTCAAGCAATATTGATGCACTTTGCTGGGTCCTGCTTGGAAGTCGAGTTTGTCAAACTCGACTTCCAACCCAAAATTCAAAAATTAGTCTAACTAACCAAATAAGTTTGGCTGTGTACTACTTTCCTAAAAATTTTCTAAAAATATACTATTTGGCAAATTTTGCCTTTATATTATGTTTGGTTTTACTGGACGAGAGGCGGTAGAGAATTGGAAAATAGATGGAAGCTGTGGATTTGAAAGAAAAATAAAGAAATGATTAACTTTTCTGCAAGATTACTCTTATACCTCGTAAAAATATATATATAAAAAAAAGTTCTGGATATTTTGTAAAATTACTTTTAATTATTCCAAATGAATCAATAATTTATAATTTACAAAAAATAAAATAATAAAATTTTTAAGCATTATTTTTTTCCATCCTTTTCTTCCCTGCCTTTTCATTTTTACATCGAAACTCATACATAAAAAAGTATTTTCTCCCTTTACTTTCTTTCTTTCTTTCGTTTATTTTTCCAAACCCATTCAGGCTTATCCTTTTTTTCCCCCCTTTAAACATAGTGTTAATATCAGAGAGTAATTGAAAATTTAATACCCACTTCACAATATTTGTATTGTGGGGGCTAAGACCACGTAATTTTACATAATTTTGACCCTAACTCGCAATATGATAAATATATGATGATGGGTCTATATGAATTAATACATCTATCACTCATAACTAATCACATAAATAATTATTATCAAAATTGTGTAAAATCAGTGGTGGCTCTAGGAATTTTTTTAAGGGGAGTCGTTAAAAACTTAAATTAAACAAAAATTTTAATTTAAAAAAGAAAACTTGAATATACTGAGTTATCAAAAACAAAAACATACAAATACATGAAATTTTACAATTTTCTTCTACAAGTTTTCATATTTTAAAATCGTCTCATTATAGTTTATTATCAGTTTTCATTATTTATTGTCAATATAAGTATGACCATTTTATTTTGTTAAGTTTGTATAATATTTTTGTTTTTATGCAATTGTGGTTATATATTTGTCATTTTTTTTATAAAAATATTTTAAACTAAATGAAAAAACTCAACTCCATTTATATTGTATAATTATTACCTCACACAACTACACTCATCCATCCATAAATAATTCAATAAATTGTTGTTTGATTGTGAGATAAGCTGATATGTGATCAAAGCGTGCAAGATTAAAAACAAAGTGTGTAAAAATATTTTTAAAAGTATTAAATTAGTAAAGTAATATTTTATATATATATATTTTTTCAAGTTAGGGGTTCATATTGAACCCCTGAATAAATAATTCAATAAATTGTTGTTTGATTGTGAGATAAGCTGATATGTGATCAAAGCGTGCAAGATTTAAAACAAAGTGTGTAAAAATATTTTTAAAAGTATTAAATTAGTAAAGTAATATTTTATATATATATATATATATATTTTCAAGTTAGGGGTTCATATTGAACCCCTAAATTATAAGGTGCACATGATAGACAAGTGATATAATCTACTGTTTCATTAAAAAATTCACACTTATTTAAAATTACTAAATTAAATTTTTTTTTAAAATACTAATTCAATAATTTTAAATAAATAAAAATTTTTTAATAAAATAATGAAAACATGACATAACCCACCAAAGAACGGTATAATTTCCGGCGCCCCCGTGTAAAATTATGTGTTCCATTCATTGTTCCGGAACTAAACCTCACCTGGCTCCCATCACAGATTCACGCACAAAATTGTGAGAGAGTATACGAAGTCTTTGGTGAAATTTACGATGTGTCTAGAATTTGTCTACACAGAAAGACAGAAGGAACAAGCACAACTTTTGAGGTTCTTTATTATTACACGCATATGTAAAGAAATTTCAATCCTTCTCCCCAACGTGTGGGCCCACATTATGAGGCCTGGCGCAGTCTATTCAATAATTTTCTTTATAGTATCAAAAAGACAGAGAGAGGAAATTTCCAAGAAACCTTCACTACTTTGGCATGGTGTTGGTCATGTCTGGGAATTTGATAGGTTTGATGAAATGATTAGTGTTGAAAATTGAGCAACGTTGTCAGGAGCTGTGCATGATTTGCGGAGGTCACCGAAAGCCGATTGCTTTGAAGATAAAAGTTAGTGTGGTTTCAAACCAAAAAAAAAAAAAAGTAGTGTGGAAACTCACTAGAAACCACCACATGGTGACTTTTGTGGAAAGATTTGTCAGGACTCTTTTTTTCCCCTCTGTTTCTATTCGCCAATTCCAATCACAACGTACCATAATCTAACGAAAAAGCCATGTTATTAACATGTAATTTATAACGTGTGCTTTTTTAAGGCATATATTAGTAAAATAGTTTTTAAAATTTTTTTATAAAAATTTGAAAAAGCTAACAATTCTTTTATCAATTTTTTTTAATTTTTTAATTTTTAAAAATAAATAATTAATACATACCTTAAAAATATACCGGACCCAACTATTAACAGTATCTGAGAGTGAGAAAAGTAAAAGAAATAGGGTCATTGGCGCAACTCCCTATTAATTTATGTGGCATTTGTTCCTTTCAGGTTGGTTACTTTTTGGCCAGCTAGAAAAATTTCTTTTTAAGTTTTTATATTGTTTTTGACCGGTATAATTTTTTTTCATTACCATTATTTTTTGGGAAAAATATTATATATATATTTATTAACGTGTGCCTTGGAGCATATATGTAAACTAATTTAGAAAATTTCTTATAAAAAAACATAAAAATAATTTACTGTTTTGACAACTTTTTTAATTTTTCGTATAATACAAAAGTGATCTTCTAAGTTTTTTTAGATTTTATTTCAGTACTCTAATTTTGCTTTTCTTTATTTCAGTCATAACTTTTAAGTTTATTCAATTAAAACTTTTCTATCAACTTTTGTTATATGTTGTGGTTAATTTTTTAAATTTATAAAATTTTTTTCTAATTTTTTAAAATTCAATTAATGATTAAAAAATATTTTTCAGATTTTTTTTAACAAATTTTAATATAAATTAACGAAAATGCTTTAATTGAATAAATTTAAAACTTAAAAGACTAAAGTAAATGAAAATAAAATTAAAAAACTGAAAAAAAATTTGAAAAAAAATAAAAAATTAAAAGGTCAATTTTATATTTAGTTAAAATTAAATTATCTTAAAATTATAATAATCAGCTCGGTTCAGTTTGGTACAAATACAACCTGTCTTACAAAACCCAAGAATACCGGGTTGTTCTCTACATACCGGGTTGAGAATCTGAAAATTACTAACTCGAATCTCTTCTTTTTACCACCAAACAGTATTAATTATGTCAGAGAATCTCAGTCCACCAAACACTGTGTTGTGTTAATTTCAAAGAGAGAGAAAGTACACTGGCACAACTTTTGAGGAGAACATTGTAGTTGGGGAAATTTTCAACAAATTCTTTGCCCCCACCAAACACTCTCAGAGGAACAATCAGGTTTGGCGTGGTGTAGAAAATTTCCAACCTTTCTTTTTTTGACGTTTGAAGAGCAGATTGCAGATCACGCGCATGTAGGAAATTTCCCAGGAACCTTCATTATAGCATAAAGAGGACAAACAACTTATCGTATTGCTCTGTGACCAGTTTTTTTCTTTTTGCTGAATATTGTGACCCATTCATTATAAAGTTCTTTTTACATTGCTTTTCGTAAGCTTTTTAAGTGAATTTTACATTACTTTTTGACCAGCAATAAAGGTTTTTATTTTACATTACTTTTTGACAAGCCATGACCGTTTACATCATTTAATAAAGAATTAAATAAATCTTAACTCAAACTTTTTTTTTTTTGAAGTCATCTTAACTCAAACTTAACTGGGGTTCCATATAAGATCGAAAATTAAATAATCTTAGAATTTTAATAATCAGCTTGATTCAGTTTAGCACAATTACAACCTATTTCACAAAACCCAAGAATACTTTATTATTGCCCATATTATTCAAACAAATTTAAACATATTTTGAAGAGGACCTACATTTTAGTGGGGGTTAGTATTATTGTTTCAAAAATAGTTTTCAATATTTAAATAATATTATACGTATTTTTATATCTTTTTTTACCCACACGTATTCTTACAAAACAACAACAATACTAAAAGTCTCTTACCAAACAACCCCAAGTTTCAAGAAATGAAAATCACAACTGCCCTATCATTTTTTTAGGATATATTTATGGTGAAATCACCAATTCAAAAAATTCTCCCACGAAAGTTGGCATACACCTTGTTTTTTAGTTGAGAAACAGAGAATGGGATTTGCTTGTTGAAAAGAATTGCTATTCTCGTAGAAGATTTTGTACCAGTGAAAAATTGCATTGGTGATCAACGGAATGATTAGTAGTTATTTTGAATTTAAAGCCATCCATACTTGATATTCCATGGGATTTGAGGCATGTATGTTGACCAAATAGCTATAGCCATTTACTGTAGGTTATCTTTGTCTAATGGCAAAAATATTCCAACAGTAATTTCCTTTGTCAATGTTTGCATGAATTACCACAGTATTTCCTTTGTTAATGTTTGCATGAATATCAGTGTATGCAGTATTTGTTTGCATTATTTCTCAATGCAAATCTCCAACATGTAACGGACATGTTTACCAATGTTGGGGGTGCTCATATTCACTTGTGTTAAGAAAAAAAAAATCTTATCATATGTTCACTTGGGTTTCATGACTTTCATGTCTACGCATCCATACATGTAGATAAAGACAGAATATAGAACATCATGGAATTTATATTGCATAAGATATGTCAAGAGTCTTGTAATTCAGTGGCATTACCTACTCTTCTTAGAAGAACCAGAGTTTGAATTTCTCCTTCTCATTGTTACAACTACCGAACTATAAAAAACTAGCCTCTGAGTACGTGCACTAGTGCATGTTCAAAGGCTCTTCTATTTTTTTAAGTAAAGGTTAATAATTTGTATATATAATAATTTAGATTTTTTTTTTTTTAAAGTTTGACTTATCTCTAATACTTTTTTTAACTAGACATGTCTTTTTATTTTAAATATATAATGGCAAGTGGTAGTGAGTTTTAATTTCCACATTTTATTTAATTAGTGGATGATGTGACAGTTTATCATTGAAACAAAAGGAAATTCTAATTAAAAAAGTACTGTAAGTAATCCAGATATTAAAAAAAAATTCAAACAAATAAAAAGAATAAACTTTAAAAATAAGCAGCAATTGTAATTTTTTTTTTTTGAACATGAAAGAAAAAAATCTTAAATTTTAAGAATTCTCTTTTTAAATTCAAAATAAAATTTGTTATTTGACAGTTATGACTCTTTTTCTAAATAAAGTTACTTTTGTGAGTATTTTTGAACCACATAAAAATTCAATTGAATAAGAAGAATTCTAGATAATAGCGGATATGATATTGCAAAATAAACAGTAAATAACAAAATTTTCCAAAAAAACATATAAATCAATTATGAAGTGCATATCAAAATATCTTACAAGTGTAGCAAATACATGGTGTGAACCAACACAATCTACACATTTTTTTAGTTTCCCTCAAATAGGAATGAGTTTTCAGTCGGGGAAGAAATAATTATATAGACCACTTCCAATTGAAGCCAATGAATCCCAGCAGTTGTTTGAGAGACTATCGTTTGGGAAAGTTTGACCACTCTGCAGAAAAATCACTAGAAAGAAATCTATACTCAACTAGACCAACTCTATAAAACAGGTGCCACCAGCAGCATCACAAGCTAAAGCTGATATCCATCCAATAAGATGACAAATTATCATCACAATCTCATTAGATGATCCTTTCCTAAATTTTTAACTAGCACTCCAAAGTAATTTCCAAGTCACTGCGGGTGGGGCTAATCCAGGAATACACCTAATGTCTTGTTGTTTGGGTTCACAAGCAGAGACGAAAATAAAAAATCACAAAATTTTCTTTAAAGCAAATTGAAAGAAATGGGCAATGCACAGTGAAGGTACGTTAAAAGTGAAGGTTTCTAACCGGAATCTCTTCTTTTTTCCACCAAACAGTGCTATATGCGTTTGACACTGTCCTAGAAAGATAACTTTTTTTACTATTTAATTTATTTTTCTTACCATTTAACTTATTTTTACTATTATTTATAAATTTTATTGTATTTTTTGTACTATTTATGAATCTTAATTACTACTTCAATTACCTTTTAACGCTATCTATATTACTTCCTAGGGGTGTGCACAACCGGACTGTGACCGACCTAACCGACCGGCGCCGACAATACCGCACCGCCGTTGAAGCTGACCGATGGAGCCGAGTCTGGTGAACGGAGGAGAACCCCAGTTCCGATGCCGGTGCGGTACAAAATTCGGAAAGCAAATCTAAAACCGATTCTTGCACCGAACCGACCGATAAATCTGATATATATACATACCTCACAGAACGGTGCCGTTTACCACAGTTTTTCTTTTTATTTCTTAAACAAAACGTCGTCGTTTTGTGCACACCCTAACCCTAACTCCCTAGGTATAAATTCATTATTTTCTTAGACCTTCATCCTTAACTCTCTCAGTCTCTCTTTTGCCTCTTGGCTTTGTTGGCTCTCCTTGAGTCGTTGTTTGACATGTCTCTCTCTCACTGCCTCACCAGTCATTGGCTCACTGCCTTGCCACCGCCAGCCACTCCGCTGGTAACTCCACGTCTCCACTCTCCATCTCTCACCTTGCCATTTTAAAGATTCTCTCTCTCACTTTGAGTCCAACCGTCCAAGTCCATCTGTGAACTATGATCTGTCTAACGTTTTTTGTTTCTGGCATTTTTCAACAATTTGATTTTTGGCATCTGTGACTTTAATTAATTTATTTATTTTATTAAGTTAATAAATTAAATTTGGGGTTTTCTCATTGTATTGGCTTTCTCATTGTTGGACCGATTTCCTAATTGAGTAATGAGTAATTTAGTATAATTTGTATGAGTTGGAATATGTTTTTGTGTATGGCAGGTTGGTTGTGAAAAATTATTTGTGGTGTTGTTTTTAGTTTTTAGTTTTGTGTTTGTGTTGTCTAAAAAAAATGTTTCAAACCTGACCAAACCAACCGCAAAAAATCGTACTGTTATGTGTCGAAAAACCAACCTTAAGTGGTATGCATCTATTCTAATTACAAGAAAACCGATTTTTATCTGTTCAGTAATAAGTTTGAAAAAAAACCGAATTAACCAAACCGCACACATCCCTGTTACTTCCAACAGAAAAATTTTAATTTTAGCTCAATGTTAATTTCAAAAGAGAGAGAGAGTAGACTGACACAACTTTTGAGGTGAAAACTGTACTTGTGGAAATTTGAAATTTCCAACCAATTCTTTGCCCCACCAAACACTCACTAGAGGAAGAGGACAAACAAGTTTGCATAATGTAGGGAATTTCCAACCATTCTTTTGACGTTTGGGGAGCAGATTGCAGATCACGCGCATGTAGGAAATTTCCTAGGAACCTTCGTTACTTTGGCATTGTGTTTCAGTGCTTGTAAATTTGCAACAAAAAAGAGGTTTGTGACCAGTTTTTTTCTTATCATATTGCTTTGTGACCAGTTTTTTTTTTTTTTTTTTTTTTTTTTTTTTTTTTTTTCTTTTGCTGAATATTGTGACCCATTCTTCTTTTTACATTGCTTTTCACTAGCTTTTTAAGTGTAGTTTACATTACTTTTTGACCAACTATAAAGGTTCTTATTTTACATTACTTTTTGACTAGCTAGGTTGTTCTACATCAATTTAATAAAGAATTAAATGCATCTTAACTATTTTTAACTATTTTTCTTAGGGCAGAGTCCAGGACAGAGGTAGGCAGGTAGAGATAACACAGAAAAGTGATAAATATAATACTTGGTTTTCTAAGATTTGGCACTCAATTTGGGACACACAAAAAATAGTTTATGACAAAGGGAGCAACATAAAGTATTAAAAACCTAATTGTAAGAAAATGAAAATGCCAAAAATAGAGTTTATAACATGTCATATGCATTGTAGGTGCATAATATTTTTTTGCTGCTTTAAGAACTGAAATAATGGTCAATTCTGACTGAAGTTAACTTCTTTTTAAGAGTAACATATGAATTCAACTCTTTGATCTGCATAAAGTATGAACATCATTCAGTGCACTTGGAAAGCAAGATATAATTAACTAACACAAAACAAAATTTTGGGAAAAATTATAATATCTAAGGCTAAATAGAAATAGAGATAACAACCAGCCATTGACTTTTTTTCTCGTTCAGCATCCTGTTAGTGTCAGGATCATTTCTACTCTCCAATTCCTTGGCCTGTCTGTCGAACTCTTTGATATGCCTGAAAAGGCAAGACCAAATTATTTTTTCTAATTGGGAACTTAAAAGCTGACAAAAAAGGAAAAGGAAAACACTTGTTATATATGCATCACTACAACTCTCACACCTGCATGGAATTCAACCCATGAGCTGTCTTCCACCTCTTAAGGAAGGGAGGAGATGGCATTTGATACACAGAACGTTTGCAAAAGAAAAATGAAAAAACACACACACAACACACCAACAGCAACATTACCACATACTCATCAGTTTTTGAACATACGACCTCATTTACCATCCCATACTTGTGGAAGGTAGAAGTGCCATTAGGCCCAATAGCCATTGGCTTAGACAAGGCATTTATCTCCAATTGCTAGCTTTGTTTAGACAACTTTCAAGCGTCAATTAGTAAAGTAGGACCTGATCTTTGGGCAGAAACTACACATCCAAGGAGAGAAACAGTTGCACATTTGAGGAGCTTTGAGAGACCTATTGATCAATTGAAGTCTTTGTTGCTCCGTACCTTGTTCGACTGATCTTGGACGTGGGGTTTTACTAATTGTACTTCATTGTTTAATTCCAACTTTCTCTTAGATCATCCGATTGATTTGCTTGTATTTTTCCATGGTGCTTTATGTTCATCATTGTAAACATAGAATAGCCTTTTCATGTTCAATAAAATTCTATACTTATCATAAAAAGTTAATTATATCTAGATCTTGAAAATGTACAACTCCATGAACATAGTATTTACTGATGTTTCACAGGATGTTCATGGTATGGGAATTGGAAATGACATTTCAAATCTCAAGAATGCAAAACCTCTTAGAACCTTCATTCTTATGATCTGGCAGTTTTATTTTTGCAATATAATAAAAAAAATCAATGGTGAGACATAGCCATCTAGTTATAAGAAGATAAATATAACAACTGCAGGAGATTTAAACAGAAGATTCAAGTTGAATTGGATTTTTCTCTTTTTGGGATAAGTTGTTTGAATGTATATGCCAAACCCTACACAATTGAATTGTACTTGATTGTGTTTGATATATGAGCATTAGTCCTTTTCATTTAGATGGTCAACTTTTTGGAAAACAAAATGAGAGCTGCCCTACCAACATTTGAACAACTAAATAGCTAGAATGGGGTGTAGAATTAGAATCATGTCCTATATTACATCAAAAAAATATTTATGTTCCAAAATCAATGTCTCACTGCGAGGGGCAGTGAATCTATAGTTTATACAACAAACATAAGCAATATGCAATAGCCCAATTTTATAATAGGCAAATTAAAATTAAAATTTTTTACTGCAAACAACTCTTAATGAATATGACAGCACTTTATTGAGGTTATATATCCTTCTATGACAAACTAACACAAAAAAAGTTTATGTATGGTATGCGACAACAACCCCATTACACAAGCACACTATGCTTCAAGATTGCATCATTATCATCACAAAAGAGATGGACCACTTGCTAGGTGATTCCATATGGTATAATCCAAGGCACAAAGCACATATCTTGATGAGTTCTAGCTATCCAATTTTCACAAAAGTGAAACCAATCTATGGTCCCAAATCTTATCATTTCACACACAAACAAACCATTTAATCACCATATTCTCTTCTGTAAAAGTATAATAAATAAATATCCTCATACTCCCCCCAGTGATCCAAAAAACTTTTGCCTCATATAATCATTAACACATTTATTCAGAGGCCCAGAATCATGTCCCTCAAAACACATTTATTCCTTCCCAGAATCATGTCCCTCAAAACACAAACAACCCATCCTAGACTCTAATTCATTTAACAAGCTTCTTCGTGGGTTCGTATTAGAAATTTTCAATGCTGCTTATGATCATATACAAGAGCCTATGAACAAGAATTATATAACCAAGCAGAGAGAAAGAGAAAGGGTCCATTGTCAAATACCTCTTAGACTCGCGCACATGATTTCAGTGAGCTCTTCCAACTGCCTACTCTACCTCGACCTATTGGAGTGCTTAACCTTCTCCAACTTCTGAAACCCATTTCTGTGGCGTCATATTACACCGCACAATAATCATACTTCGCTATAAATACCACACACAAAAATTGAATCCAACACTTTTTTCCCCCTCTATTCTCTCTTTTCTTGTTTCAGTTCTCTAGTGCCCAGCAGCCCAACCCAGGACCTAGTGAAATGTGGGCCCAATTTGCCCAACTCGAGGGATTTGAATTAGAGTAATGGTAGAAACACAAGTTTTGATTTATTATTAACTTCATTTTTATTATAGACCAATTACTACATAACATCTAAAAAATTGTAAAAGATTTATAAAAGAAATTTGTAGATTTTAATGTGTCACCAAAATTATTATTTGAATTACCAATCAGTCCCTATGATAATTTATCATGGTCTAGTTACAAACACTATTATCAATTAGATTGTAATATTTTTTTCATGTCTTTCTAAATTTTTTTTTTCCCTTAGGTTCTCTACCTGTTGAAAATAAGCCGAGCTGTACATGTGCAGCTCATGTTTGATTTGAGGAAAAAAATCTTGGTTATATTTAGTTATTTAACAAACAAAGTCAATTGTAGATAATTCTAGTCTTATCTTTCTGCAAAACTTTTTTTTTTGGTTGAAAAATTACACTTTATCCCATGTTTCATTTTACACTTATCTCATAAATAATGAGAATGCACACTCGGTGCAAAGTATTACATGAGTAATAACTTAGGTGGTAAATGTGCACTCTCATAGTTTAGAGATAAGTGTTACACAAGAAATAATTTAGGAGGGCATGTGTGCATTTTCATAGTTTAGAAAGGTAAGTGTAAAAATGAGTATAGTTTAGGGGATAAAATGTAATCTTCCTTTTTTTTATTTTTTTGGACTTTTCAATTTTCACCAAGTATTTACACTAGCAACCATGTGCTTTTGTTATAAATCTGCCAACCTCTCTCTCTCTCTCTCTCTCTCTCTCTCTCTCTATATATATATATATATATATATATATATAGATGAAGAAGACAATATTGAATATCATGATTCATGGAATCTTTTTTTTTTTTAAGAACCAAACATCATGGAATTAAGTGTATATGATCTGTCAAAAGCCGTGTAATTCAATAGTTTACTCTCCTTTATGAGAAGAACTAGGATTTGAATTCCTCCTCCCATTATTATAAGTTCAACCATGAAATTATAATAAAAAAAAAGTGTTGATTATTACACATTAGTGTGTACGAAGTGTGTACGCCACGTAAGGTGAAATCATGTTTTGAAAACACAATTTCAAAATTATAACTGAAATCCTATTTTGAAAACATGATTTCCGAGTTTTGAGAGACGATCATTTGGTAAAGTCTAACCATTCTCAAGAAAAATTACTAGAAAGAAATCCATACTTAACTAGTCAACTAGACCAGCTCTATAAAATAGGTGCCACCAGCAGCATCACAAACTAAGCTGATATTCCATTCAATCAGATGGCAAATCATCATCACAATCCATTAGATGATCCTTTTAGAAATTTTTAACTAGCACTCCAAAGTAATTCCCGAGTCATTGCTGGTGGGGCTAATCCTGAAATATCCCTGATGTCCTTGTTGTTTGGGTTCACGAGCTGAGACAGAAAAAAGAAATTCACGAAAATAATCATTTAAGCAAATTGAAAGAAATGGGCAATGCAATGTTATACCGCCTGCTGTTTCACAAGTTAATGGCTTTTGACAATCACATGAGATTGCAAAGAATGGAATGTTCTTGGTGTCTAAGACACCACCTCACCATACAAGGTTTAAACATGTTGAAATGAATAATATAGAAACTCAAGAAGGGTTTCCATCTAAAGATGACATCTAGAGGCCTTGAAATTGATACTTTTCTGGACAATAAAGTTATGAAAACAACCAAGTGATTCATCCTTGAACTCTAACTTACGTGCAGCTTAAGTAGTTAAGTCCCAAAAATAATCTGTAAGTTCCAACTTTTTTTCTTTTTCTTTTTTTCATATAAATTTGTCTAAATTTGTCTTGTTTTCAAATGAAACCAATCTCCACTAATTTTATGATCCAAATCTACACCCATCAAACTATATTCAACTGATATAAAAAAAAAATTCAAATTATTGTTTCCCTCTATATATGTGGTGGACAAGCAAACTGAAAAGGAACTGAACTTCTCCTAAATAGACATCAAGTTGCAATCTGTGCATTGCCAATGAACATGAAAATCTGACAACAATTAGATTTTACTCTTCTACACCCTCATGCACTGTGTTTGTCTGCTTTTTCTCTTTTTAGTGAAATTATTATTATTTTTAAAAGAAAAGGATATACTGAATTAGGTTCTTTTACATTTTTTTGAGCAAGCAAAAAATGACATAGATTCACTACGATTAACTACACCATTTGGCATTATAATAGTATCTTCTTGCACAGCTTTTAGGCAAATAAGGGTTAACCAAACAAGGTCGTTGCTTATAAAATGCCCAATTGAAGCATAAAAACAGGTAGGCAATACTATATACAGTTATACACATTTAAAAATAATAGGCTTGTGTGCCTCCACAGCCAGAAAAAGGAGGGGGGGAGGCCTAGTATTCATAATAATCAAGATACATCTATATAATAAAGGGTCGTCATGGATTTTACTCCAATTTGATATCAGGTAGCACACGCAGAATCAAATATTTAGAAAATAAAATGTTGTTAATGGCAAAGAAAATGAAAGATAATTATATTACCTTAACAATAATGATGGCTATGACTCCAATGACAATTGGGAAGAGTAATGCCATAATACACCTATCTGTTGCAACCTAATGAATAAATGAGGTAAGTAAAATAAGTAACAACTAGTGTTTAGTATATGACAAGAATAGGAAGAAGGCACTTTTAGAGATTGACCTGCGTACCAAGTTCCTTCACAAGTTGAGAAGCTTTCTTGATTGAGAAAGGGATAGAGTCCAGCTCATTAACAACCTGACTCATTTGTTCAGTCTAAACATAAATATAATAGACTTCCTTAGTTTCCATGGCATTGAAAATTTATGAAAGACTTTTAATAACAAAACAAAAGAAATAGTGTAGGGGAGAGCAAGAAAGGGAGAAGGGAAAGTGAAATTTGATGACTTAAAAACTGCCATGAAATCCATTTTTTTAAAGCTGACAAATTACACACCTGAGCCTTGAGTGCTACAGTCTCTGTTCCAACATTGGTGGTGTCTTGAACAGTCTACCACAAACCAGGAAACAATGATCATGCTTCAAAATAGCCTATGAAATGTATCCCTTTTAACTCACCAAAATAAAATAAAAAACTAATTTTCTCAACAACATGATCATCAGAGATAATCCAACCTTTGTTGACCTCTCAATGGCTTGATCAGTCTTGTCCATCATTGTTTCCACTATCTATTAGCGGTTGATTTGTCATGGCTGCAAACATATAGCCACTGCCTTAGCATTGGGATCTTCAAACCCTAGATTTCATCACCAACAGAAGAAAGTGTCATCATACTCCATTTTACCTCAGTTGGGATCTTCAATGTCATGCTTGTATAACACACACAACCCAATTTTCTCCACCTCCAAGTCCCGAGCAGCTATTTGAAGCTCAACTTGATGGAATCCCTTCTCATCAATAGAGCAGCCAAGAGTTTATAGAAGGCAGAAATCGTAATTAGACATACAGTGCAGCCAAAGGAGATGTAATTCAACTTTATCATATCTGGTTGAACTAAAAATACTCAAAAGTTTCGCAGCTGGCTGCTCCACTTATTTGGCATCCATCCACTTTAATCAAATGAACTATAATCTGATAGTCATTTTTATGAGGCTAGCTGGGTACAAAAACAATGCACAAAAAAAATTCCACTCCATTCATCAGACCCAAACCCAGGCAATTGTATCTTCACTTTTTTTATTTTATAGTTTGAAGTGAAACAAGTAACAACTAATAATCAATATATGACAAGAACAGGAAGAAGATACTTTCAGAGATTGACCTGCCCACCAAGTTCCATCACAAGTTGAGAAGCTTTCTTGATCGAGAAATGGATATAGTCCAGCTCATTAACAACCCGACTCATTTGTTCAGTCTAAACATAAATATAATTTATTTCTTTAGTTTCCATGGCATTGAAAATTTATGAAAGATTAAACAAAACAAGAGAAAAACTGTAGGGGAGAGAGAGAGTTAAATTCAATATGAAATATTGAACTGCCATGAAGTCCATTTTTTTAAAGCTGACAAATTACACACCTGAGCCTTAAGTGCTGCTGCAGTCGCTGTTCCAACATTGATGATGTCTTGAACAGTCTACCACAAACAAGGAGATACCGAATTTATATTTCTTTTGTGATGATTCCATACTTTTTTTAATAGTAAAACAACCAATTTTAAGTTTTCTTACTCTTTGGGGGGGATATGAGTTAGCTAAAACCATTTCATAATTTGCTCAGGTCTTGATGTAAACTAGTGCAAGTGATGTTCAAGGTAGAGCTAAAAAGACTGGTGTGTTTTAGAAACACAAGATACATTTCCGCATCTGTGTAACCTTCTACAAGGAAATAGAGAAGAAATAGAGAAGAATGAGAGGAAACATTGATCACACTTCAAAATAGCCTATGACACTTGTACCTTTTCAACTCACCAAAATAAATAAACTAATTTCCTAATAAAATGATCATCAGAGATAATCCAACCTTTTTTGACCTCTCAATGGCTTGATCAGTCTTGTCCATCATCCAGTTTCCACTATCTATTTGCTGTTGGTTTGACATGGCTGCAAATGTATAGCCACTGCCTTAGCATTAAATATACTTCATAATTGGGAAATGTTTAACATATAAAGTACTTCAAGTAACATATATTGAAACAAAATTTATCAAACACAGGGCATGATTCCAGATTAAACACAAAGGTATGCATTGGTTACTTTAGAAGCAGCAATTTACAATTTCTGAACTATCAAAAAGGTAGATGACACATAATACTACTGTGACACTGATTTTACGATGCCAGCTTTTTTGTATTATCATTTCTATCTTAACTTTTCATGTGTGTGTTTGTACACTCACTACATTGCATACAAAGAATTCTCAAAAATAAAAAGCTATAAAATCATCAATATATTGTCCAAAAAGATTAAAGCCATCAAATTGGCCAAGTACTTGGGATTTTAAATAGTTACTTGCACCAACAAATAGCAGCCATCCACGGTAACTTCATATGTAATATGCATTACATCAAACCCAACCACTAAAGTAGCTACCAAAACCAACTTCACTATGAGGCACATGAATCTGGCATCTTTTCATTTGATACAGAAACAATTTTAACTATTTCTATTAGACAAAATTCCAGGACAAATCCAAATCCAAAACCAATTACAAATGTGTTTATCAGGTTTCCAAGCATTACAACAAAAATGCATGAGCCATAGGGTTGTATGACTATTTAAACCCAGAATTAACTCTTATTTTAGCATGAAAGGTAGCCAAGAGTAGTAGAAACATCAGTGAAAGCTAGCACATTGATCAACAAGATGTACACTTACTCAATGCTAGCAAGACATTATCTACCCCATATCCTTCGGTGCCCCCATCCACGGGGTCAATTCTCTTGTTTTCAAGATTTGATGCATATTTGTATCCGCAACAAATTGAAAATAAATCCTTAGAAAAGAATCAGAAGCATTCAAATAATTATTCAGTGATGCAAAAGATTTGAAAACAAAAGAAATGATATCGCTACACACATGAACCAATGAGTTTCGGATGAATGTCATACAAAACTATCATTTTTTTGTGAGCTGCCAGACAATTATCAACATTTTTCAGATTATGCTCATTGACCAGAAGATAATCCAATATCTTGACTCATCCAATAAATACACAACTCCACATAACTAAGCCAAGCCTTGGTCCCAACTAGGGGTGGCAAATGGGCGGGTTGGGTCATAAATGGGTTGGGTCATAAATGGGTTGGGTGTGTAATTACCCATTTATCCATTTATGACCCGTTTATATATAAATTAATTATCCATTACCAACCCAACCCATTTAATTAGTAACCCACCCATTTAACCCAATATGATCCAAATACCTCTAAAATAACTTGAATACCCTCTTGACCTCTAAAATTACCAAAATACCATTAAATACCTAAAATGATGCAAATACCCCTACACTTTCAAAATTACCAATATACCCTTGGACATCCAAAATTATCACCAAAATCTCTAAAATGAGTAAAATACCCATGAAATCTAAAAAATGACCAAAATACCCCCGAAACAAAAAAAAAGACCAAAATACTCTCGAAACCTAAAAATTACCAAAATACCCTTAAAACCTAAAAAATGACCAAAATACCCTCAAAACCTAACAAAATGACCAAAATATCCCTGAAATCCAAAAAATGACCAAAATACTCATGAAACCTAAAAATGACCAAAGTACCCCCGAAACCCAGAAAATGACCAAAATACCCATGAAACCTAAAAAATGACCAAAATACTCCTGAAACCTAAAAAATGACCAAAATACTCCTAAAACCCAAAAAATGACCAAAATACCCCTAAAACTCAAAAAATGACTAAAGTACTCCCAAAACCCAAAAAATAACCAAAATACCCCCGAAAACAAAAAATGACCAAAATACCCCCGAAACCCAAAAAAAGACCAAAATACTCTCGAAACCTAAAAATTACCAAAATACCCCTAAAACCTAAAAAATGACCAAAATACCCTCAAAACCTAACAAAATGACCAAAATATCCCCGAAATCCAAAAAATGACGAAAATACCCATGAAACCTAAAAATTACCAAAATACCCCCAAAACCCAAAAAATGACCAAAATACCCCCGAAACAAAAAAAAATGACCAAAATACCCACGAAACCTACAAAATGACCAAAATACTCCTGAAACCTAAAAAATGACCAAAATACCCCCAAAACCCAAAAAATTGGCCAAAATACCGCCGAAATCTAAAAATTACCAAAATACTTTCGAAACCTAAAAATGACCAAAATACTTCCAAAACCCAAAATATGACTAAAGTACCCCTAAAACCCAAAAAATGACCAAAATACCCCCGAAACCCAAAAAATGTCGCAAATACCCTCGAAACCTAAAAATGACCAAAATACACCTGAAACCTAAGAAATTACCAAAATACCCAAAAACTCAAAAATGACCAAAATACCTCTAAAACCCAAAAAAATGACCAAAATACTTCTGAAACCCAAAAAAATGATGAAAATACTTCCGAAACCAAAAAATGACCAAAATACTTCCAAAACCCAAAAAATGACCGAAATACCCCCAAAATCTAAAAATTACCAAAATATTTCCGAAACCTAAAAATGACCAAAATATTTCCAAAACCCAAAAAATGACTAAAGTTCCCCCAAAACCCAAAAAAATGACCAAAATACCCCCGAAACTCAAAAAACGACCAAAATACCCCTAAAACTCAAAAATTCCAAAATATCCCCCGAAACCCAAAAATGACCAAAATATACTCGAAACCTAAGAAATTGCCAAAATGATAGAAATGCCATCGTAACCTAAAAAATGACTAAAAAAATACCCTTAGAATCTAAAAGACAATCAAAATAACCCCGAAACCTAAAACATTACCAAAATTCCCACGAAATCTAAAAAATTACCAAAATTCCCTCGAAACCTATAAAATGACTAAAAGACACTTAGAACCATAAATTTGTCAAAAATATCCTCGAAACATCCAAAATACCCTAAACCTCTATTTCGGTGATTGTAGATGTTTCAGGTGTATTTTTGTCATCTTACATGTTTAGGGGTATTTTGGTCATAATTTGAGTTTCATGGGTTTTTATCAATAATTTTTTTAGGTTTTGGGGTTATTTTGGTCATTGTTTAGATTTTGGGGGTATTTTGATCATTTTTTATGTTTCAGGCTATTTTGGTAATTTTTTTAGGCTTCAGGGGTATTTCAGTTATTTATTAGGTTTTGGAGGTATTTTGGTCATTTTTTAAGTTTAGAGAGTATTTTGGTAACTTTTTAGGTTTAGGGTGTATTTTGGTAATTGTTAGGTTTTAGGGGTATTTCGGTCATTGTTTTAGGTTTTGGAGTTATTTTAGTAATTTTTTTAGGTCTTGGGGTATTGCAGTCATTTTTAAGGTGTAGGGGGTATTTTGGTAATTTTTTAGGTTTAGGGTGTATTTTGGTAATTCTTAGGTTTCAAGGGTATTTCGGTCATTTTTTAGGTTTAGAGAGTATTTTGATCATTTTTTAGGTTTCGGGGGAGTATTTTAGTCCTTTTTTTAGGTTTCAGGGTATTTCAGTCATTTTTTAAGTTTAGGAGGTATTTTGGTAATTTTATGGTTTTGGAGGTATTTTAGTCATTTTTTAGGTTACGGGGTAATTTGGTAATTTTTTAAGGTTTTGGGAGTATTTTAGTCATTTTATAGGTTTTGGAGGTATTTCGGTCATTTTTTAGGTTTTGGGGATATTTTTGGTAATTTTAAGGTTTTAGAGGTATTTTAGTCATTTTTAAGGTTTCTGGGGTATTTCGGTCATTTTATGGGTTTTGGGGTATTTTGGTAATTGATTAAGTTTTGGGTATATTTCGGTCATTTTTTGGGTTTTAGAGGTATTTTGGTCATTTTGTTAGGTTTAGAGGGGTATTTTGCTCATTTTAGAAGTTTGGAGGTTTTTTGCTCATTTTTTTGGGTTTTGGGGGTATTTTGCTCATTTTAAAGGTTTTGGAGATATTTTGGTCATTTTAAGGTTTGGAGGTATTTTGGTCATTTTTTGGGTTTTGGGGTATTTTGGTAATTTTTTAGGTTTAGGGTGTATTTTGGTAATTCTTAGGTTTCAAGGGTATTTCGGTCATTTTTTAGGTTTCAGGGTATTTCGGTCATTTTTTAAGTTTAGGATGTATTTTGGTAATTTTATGGTTTCTGAGTTATTTTAGTCATTTTTTAGGTTTTGAGGATATTTTTGGTAATTTTAAGGTTTTAGAGGTATTTCGGTCATTTTTAAGGTTTATGGGGTATTTCGGTCATTTTTTGGGTTTTGTGGGTATTTTGGTCATTTTTTGGGTTTTGGGAGTATTTCAGTCATTTTTAGGTTTTTGGGGCATTTTGGTAATTTTTTGGGTTTTGGGGGTATTTTGTTAATTTTTTGGGGTTTGGAGATATTTTGGTCATTTTTTGGGTTTCAAGGGTATTTTGGTCATTTTGTTAGGTTTAGGAGGGTATTTTTCTCATTTTAGAGGTTTTGGAGGTATTTTGCTCATTTTGTGGGTTTTGTGGATATTTTTGTAATTTTTTGGGTTTTGGGGGTATTTTGGTCATTTTTAGGTTTCGGGGTTAGTTTGGTCATTTTTTGGGTTTTGGGGATATTTTGGACATTTTAGAGGTTTAGGGAGGTATATTTCTCATTTTAGATATTTTGGACGTATTTGGGTCATTTTTGTGGGTTTTGGAAGTATTTTGGTCATTTTTTAGGTTTTGGGGGTATTTTGGTCATTTTTTGGGTTTTGGGGGTATTTTCGTCATTTTTTAAGTTTCGGGGGTATTTTGGTCATTTTTTGGATTTTGGGGGTTTTTTGGTCATTTTTAGGTTTCGGGGGTATTTTGGTCATTTTTTGGGTTTCGGGGGTATTTTCATAATTTTTAGGTTTTGGAGATATTTTGATAATTTTTTGGTTTTGGGGGGTGTTTTGTTCATTTTTTAGGTTTTGGGGGTATTTTGGTAATTTTTAGGTTCTAGGGGGTATTTTGGTCATTTGTTGGGTTTTGGAGGTATTTTGGTTATTTTTTTGGTTTCAGGGGTATTTTGGTCATTTTCTTAGTTTTGGGGGTATTTTTGTCATTTTTAGGTTTTGAGGGATATTTTGGTAATTTTTTAGGTTTCGGGGGGTATTTTGGTAATTTTTTGGGTTTAGGGGTATTTTGATAATTTTTTGGGTTTTTGGAGTATTTTGGTCATTTTTTAGGTTTCAGGGATATTTTGGTCATTTTCTATAAATTTAGATTTTATGTTGTTTATTTAAATTTTAGATGGGTTTAGTGGGTATTAGTGGGTTTATCCATTTAGACCCATCTAATTAATTAACCAAATGGGTCTTTACCCATTTAACCCAAATATTTAAATGGGTTGGGTTAAGACTTATCCAAATAAGGTGGGTAATGGGTGGGTTCATGGATATGGATAAAAATTGCCACCCCTAGTCCCAACCAATTGGGGCTCCATCAATCCTTCATTGTAGAAGGTTAGCATATGTATCTTATTTCTCCATCCCACCATATCAAATCTAACTTCAAGTGCTCCAATCTATTTATAATTTCCTTTTTAGCTAATTGTACTGATGTCATTTTTGCCTCTCTCTAATCACTCTTTCCTACCGGTGCATTTATTACGTCTTCGTCGCACAAGGCCTAGCCAATTTATGCTACTTCCTCATCTTGTTCACAATAGGTGCCACCCTCACTTTACACAGCAAAAGTAATGTTTTTTTCAACCAATGATTGGAACCTTATATCATTTAATTGTAACTTTGAGGCATTTGTCAACTAATGAACTGTGGAGAGGCTAGCAATGTGTATAGATTCCATTATGATTTATGACTAAAACTAATGTCCCAAATTATGTTTCACATTTCAGAAAGAGCTAAATTTAAGAAACTTTAATGCATTGACACATGATATATATATATATATATATATAGTGGATTTAAAAAATAACCTTTGTTGTAAAACAATATAAGAAAAAATGTATGTCAACAATTTGAATTGGCTTCTCTTATGCATTTAAATTTATCTGACAGAGGGTAATATGGAAAACTGGTAATTTTAATGCTTGGTTTTCTAAGATTTGGCACTCAATTTGGGACACAAAATGTTTTGGGACGAAGGGGGAAACATGAAGCATCAACATGTCAGATGCATTGTAGTGCATAAAATTATCTCTGCTGCTTTAAGAACTGAAATAATGGTAATTTCTGACTGATGTTAACTTACTGCTTTTGAAGAACAACGTATGAATTCAAATCTTTGATCTGCATAGAGTATGAAAATCATTCAGTGCATTTGGAATGCAAGATTTGATCAACTGACACAAAACTAAAATTTTGGCAAAAATTTATAAAATATCTATGGCTAAATAGAAATAAAGATAACTACACACCATTGACTGTTTTTTCTCATTCAGCATCTTGTTAGTGTCTAGATCATTATACTCTCCAAATCCTTGGCTTGTCTGTTGAACTCTTTGGTAAGCCTGAAAAGGCAAGACAAAATTATCTTTCTGACTGGGAAAATAAAAACTAACAAAAAAGGGAATGGAAAACACTTGTTTTGTATGGGTAACTAGAACTCACACACTTGCATTGGATTTAACCCATGAGTTATCCAAGGACCATTTGCAAAAGGAAAATGAAAACACACACACAAAACACCAACAGCAGCAGCAGCAACAGCATTATATAAGATTTACTTACTATTTTACTTATATAAAAAAAAAAAAAAAGCATTATACAAGACTATTTTTTGATAAGCAATTAACCCACAGACCCATCGATGTTTGAACCTGTGACATCACCCACCATCCCATACATGTGGGAGGTGGGAGGTGGAAGTGCCATTAAGCCCCACAGCCATTGGCTATTACCAGATGTATCTCAGATCACCAGCTTTGTTTTGTCACAACTTTCAAGCATCAATTGTTAAAGTAAAACCTGTTCTTTGGGCAGAAATTAAACTTCCAACGTTATATGCAAATTTTAACTATATCTTAACACTGCATAAGTTCTTAAGCATATTATTTACTAAGTTTTACAGGATTTTCGTGGTATGGGAATTGGAAATAGATTAAAGGGGGTGTAGATCCAGAATCTATGTCCTATATTTTAATATAAAACATCTATGTATAAGACTCAATGTACACTTCAAACATTTAAACTGCACTGAATTACAAGATTCATGAGTCATGACACGTGTTTGTATTTATTACTTTTAAATTTTGTGTCAGGATCAATGTTGTGTTGTTTTTAGTACTAATATATTTTAAACTTTACTTAATTTTGTTGTAAATTCAGGTTAAGGAATACGACTACCAGTGAGAGACTATGGATCTACGTTCTGCAAGGTAGTTCATGTTTTGGATGTCAGTTGTGGGGTTGCCAGTTTCTGCATACCATCCCCTGGGATACACAAACAAATGTCCTTTGTACCAAAAGATGATATGATGAAAAGTCAAAGGAGGTGCTGGTGCAAACTAAATACAGCATATTCATCATTGTGCAAAATTATAACACAATTCCATTGAAAATTTATAATATTTTGGGATTAAATTACCTCCTCTCGCATGAATGATATATTCTACTATAAACTTTATTAAAGACTTGTCATGAAATGTTGAATGGGTTATCCATTTATTGACTTCTCATTCTTTGATTACCAAACAGAAAACTTTTTCGTTACTTTTCATTTTCTAACTTCAATTAAATGTAAGTATGCAATTCATAGAACAAAATCAAACTTCTGAACCGAGCTAGTTGTCTTTTAGAAATCTAAATATGTATTTGTATATTAGTAGAAGTTTAACAGAGCATTTCATATGCTTAGCCCCCAAAAAAAAAAAAAAAAAAACAGAGCATTACATATGCAGCACCCAAAAGAGAAAAATGAATTAATCAACAATAAGAGCAATTTGACAGTAAATTTAATTGCTTTGACCAATTTGACATCTGGGTGCCCAAAAGAAAGAAAAAACAACTAGATTATAAAGGTAGGAGGAAAGACGATAACTCACAGGCAAAAGAAGAGAGACAAAAAAATATCTTTGACTGGATTCCTCACAATCAGCCATAAATCGATTATCCGAGTCTTTAAATCGCGGTTCTTCCCCATCAATCATCCTCATCATCGCTTCGCTTATTTTGATTAGGATCTTTGCTTATTTTATACCACACGAAACCCAATTTGCTCCACCTCCAAGCCCTGGCTAGCTATTTTAAGCTCAACTTTATGCAATCTCTTCTCATCAACTGAGCAGCCAAGAGTTATGGAAGACAGACTGTACAGCCAAATGTGATGCGATTCAACTTTACTGTATTCTTGGGCACGGGCATCAAAGCAAGTTCCGCGCCAAAACCGATTTCCGAGGAACGCTTTCTCGCTCATTTGGCATCCATCCACTTTAATCGAATCGACTTCAATCTCATTGATTGAGTACTGACAACGCTCGCTGGGTTAAAAAAGAACGCACAAAACAATTCCCCTCCACCCATCACACCCAGACCCAGAGCCAGGCAATTGTATCTTCGCTTTTTTTGTTTTAAATGGTTTAGAATGGAGTGTGAAACGAGATGGACGAGTGACAACGTAACTACCACATATGTTCGCCTTTTCAAACCATTTCGGAATTTCCCTTCCAGGAATTATATAATATAATCCCTCCATTAGTTCACCACTCGGTCCCTGAAATAAATAAACAGTGATCTTGGTGTAAATAAATATATAAAGGGTAAACTACGAAGTTCATAGGTTAATTTGGTCCATTAGTTTACCACCACAGCAATTTTTTTTTTTAAATCCAAATTAAAGGACCGTTTAGTAATGTTATTCTAGTAACGTTGTTTAAGTGTTATAAAAATACATGTAGATGAAAAAGTGTCATGTAATTTAAACAACGAAAACTATTGTTCAAACAATGTTACCAAACAGGCCATTTAATGTTGTCGTGTGAGTCTAAAATCCCTAAACTCCCTCAACATTTCCAACCGTTCTACATAAATTACAACATTGAATCCAAACTAATGGTCATTAACGCTCAAGTTACAATATGTATTACATTATTAAAAATAAATAAATAAATAAAACTTTACATCAGCCCACCGCTTAAAATCGTCTTATGTTAAGGATATCAAATCATCACAACCAATCCCTATTTCACTCTTTGGTTGCCAGGAAAATACCCAAACAACAACAACAACAACAACAACAACAACAATCAAATCAAAATAACACCATCCAACATTCTAATCCAAATGCAAAAACCCATTAAAAAAAAAATCAAACTGAGTGAATGAACACAGCACAAAATAGAAAATCCAGAATTTTCTTTCCTTGTCCTTGGTTTTCTCGGCAACCAAACAGACCATCATAAGAATCAATGAAATAATGGTAAATTCTGACTGATGTTAATGTACTGCTTTTTAAGAGCAAAATATGAATTCAACTTTTTGATCTGCATAGAGTATGAACATCCTTCAGTGCATTTGGAATGCAACATTTAATCAACTGACAAAAAACTAAAATTTTGGCAAAAATCTATAACATCTAAAGGCTAAATAGAAATGAAGATAACAACACACCATTGACTGTTTTTTAATCATTCAGCATCTTGTTAGTGTCTGGATCATTTATACTCTCCAAATCCTTGGCTTGTCTGTCAAACTCTTTGATAAGCCTGAAAAGGCAAGACAAAATTATCTTTCTGACTGGGAAAATAAAAACTAACAAAAAAGGAAAAGAAAAACACTTGTTTTATATGGTTAACTAGAACTCACACATCTGCATGGGATTCAACCCTTGAGCTATCCTCCACCTCTTATTTAGGTAGGGAGGAAATGGCATTTGATTTGAGGACCATTTGCAAAAGGAAAATGAAAACACACACACACACACACACACACACAAAACAGCAGTAGCAGCATTGTATAAGACTGTTTTCTAATAATTTTTTGCTAAGCAATTAACCCACGTACCCATCAATGTTTGAACCTGCAACCTCATCCACCATCCCATTCTTGTGGGAGGTGGAAGCGACATTAAGCCGAACAGCCATTGGCTAATACAAAACTAATCTCAGAACTCAGATCACCAATTTTGTTGAGTCACAACTTTCAAGCATCAATTAGTAAATGAAAACCTGTTCTTGGGCAGAAACTAAACATCCAAGGTTATAGGCAAATTTTAATTATATGTAGATCTTAACACTGCCTAAGTCCTTGAGCTAGTTATTTATTGAGTTTTACAGGATGTTCATGGTATGGGAATTGAAAATAGATTAAAGGGGGTGTACATGCAGAATCTATGTCCTATTTTACAATATAAAACATCTATGTATAAGACTCAATGTCTCACTGTGAGTGACAATGAATCTATAGTTGATACAACAAACATAAGCAATATGCAATAGCTCACCTTTTAACAAGGCCAGTTAAGATCTAAAATCATATACAGCAATCATTTAAACTCTACTGAATTACAAGACTCATGAGTTATGACAGGTTAAAGAAACATGACTACCAGTTTTTTTGATAAGCAACGTAAAAATATTATTAATAATAGAAAAAGTGCCAAGCTGAGTACATTAGGGATGTACTATGGGGGCACAAATCAGGAAACAAAAGTACAACGATCAAGAAAAATAGGAAAAGAAGACAAGAAAAATGAAAAAAGACCACACTCCATTCATAGAGAGTGTGCAAGAAAAAAGACTTAATCTCTAGCAAAGAACGTTCACAGCCTTCAAAGATTCTAGCATTCCTTTCACGCCAAATGCACCAAATCAAGCAATGAGGCACTAATCTCCAAACATCAATGTGACGATGTCGCACAAACTTTCCTTGTCATGCCTCAAATAACTCAAGAACAGTACGAGGCATAACCCATTGAACACCAAACAGGCAGAAAGCCAAAGACCACAACTCCTAAGCTATGGAGCAATGAAGTAGAAGATGATCCACCGACTCCCCATATCTCTTACACATATAGCACCAGTCAAGCACTATCACACATCTTTTACGAAGGTTGTCTGTTGTTAAGATCTTACCTAAGGAAACATGACTACCAGTGAGACAGTTGACCTATGTCTGCGGGGTAGTTCACATTATGGATGCTGGTTGTGGGGTTGCTAGTTTTTGGATATACAAACACATATCCTTTGCACCAAAAGATGATATGATGAAAACCCAAAGGGAGTGTTGGTGCATGCTAAATACAACAAATTCATTGTACAAATTATAACACAATACCATTGAAAAATTGTAATATTTGTTCACTTCTCATTCTTTGATTACCAAACAGAAAAAAGTTTTGCAAACTTCAATTCACTTTTTCGTTACTTTTCTTTTTCTAACTTCAATGACATGTAAGTGCGCAAATCATAGAGCAAAATCAACATCTAAGGAGTCGAGCAAGGTGCCTTTCGTAAATCAATATGAATCATAGTCCCAAATGCCAGTAAGGAAAAAAGAAAACATCATTATATATGTCAGACTGTTGGTGAAAAAGAAAAACAAGAATTATAACAAACCGTTACCGAAGGACAAGAAATCTCAATATGCATTTCTATAGTAGTAGAAGTATAACAGAGCATTTCATATGCTTAGCCCAAAACAAAATAAATTAACAGAAAAAGAAATGCTAGTATATGTCCCAAAAAAAAAAAAAAGGAAACAACTAGATTATATAATGGTAGGAAGAAAGATGATAACTCACAGGTAAAAGATGAGGAAAAAAAATCTCCTTGACTGTATTCCTCACAATCTATACCCATGTCCCATCGACCCAGTCCTCCTCCCAATCCTCCGAGTCTTTGATTTGATGTCTTGCTTGTCTAACAAACGGAACCCTACAGTCTCCACCTCCACGCTCTTGGTAGCTATTGTAAACTCAACTTCATGGAATCCCTTCTCATCAATAGACCAGCCAGGGGTTTCCAGATCGAAGAAATTCAAATAGTGCAGGCTTAGCGCAAGGTGATGCGATTCAATTTTACCATATTCTGACGCAATACGTTGAAACCATACTTTATTCGATTTGATTTCAATCAGAGTATTATATGGATTATAATGCTCACGGGGTACAAAAACAACGCACAAAAGAATTGCCCGCAACTCATCAAACTCCGACCGAGGCAATTGCATGTTCACTGAATAATCGCATCTGTAGAAACTCGGAGATGCCAAAACTGAACTATCACGTATGTTCGCTTTTTCGAACCCATTTGGAATTTCTTTTCCAGGAAGAACGTAAGGTAATCTCCCCACTAATTTACCCTGAAATATACAAAGCGTGATGTTGAAAATTACATTATAAAAAATAATAATAAAAAAATTAAAACCAACACACTGACAGAGATAGCTAAATAGATATATACTGCAGAAGAATATTAGGTAATTTCCCAAGTACATGATATTTAGAAAACAGAGAGAGAAATACCTTGACACAGAATTGAATATTGAAGCAATTGACACACGAGACACAGAAATTAAAATGACGACACCATAAGGGACAATTTTTTGGGCTTTCTGGGAATCTCTCCAGTGAGGTACAATTGTTTACATTTATATAATCAACTTGTGACGGAATATCTGGTAACGATCGAAGCCTCTTGCAACCATCCAAGTTGAGCCTTGTGATTCTAGAGAGTTGAGAGATGCTTTCAGGAAGAGAAACGAAATTATTTCCACAAAGATGTAACTCCCTTAAGGAGAATACGCACCCAATGTTATCGGGAAGACAGACAAGATTTTTGCAATCACTTAAATCCAAAGACTCAAGGGCAGTCAAACGTTCAACGGATGATGGCAACACTTCTATTGCTGTTCCTTTCAGAGAAAGTTTAAGCAGGCCTTTGAGATTCCCCAGATTCTCTGGTAAGTTGAAAAATTTTGAGCATCTCGAAAGATTAAGATTTTTTAGCATCTTCAAACTACAAATGCTGCTAGGAAGACATAAAAGGTTTTTGCAATCACTTAGATTCAAATACCAAAGGGCAGTCAAACATCCAACGGATGATGGCATCACTTCTATTGCTGTTCCTTTTAGAGAAAGATTAATCAGGCCTTCGAGATTCCCTAGCTTCTCTGGCAAGTTGACAAATTTTGAGCATTGAAAAAGATAAAGAATTTTTAGCATCTTCAAACTATAAATGCTACTAGGAAGACACAAAAGATTATTGCAATCACTTAGATTCAATTTACGAAGGGCAGTCAAACGTCCAATAGATGATGGCAACACTTCTATTGCTGTTCTTTTTAGAGAAAAATGAATTAGGCCTTCGAGATTCCCCAAATTCTCTGGCAAGTTGACCAATTTTGAGCATCTAGAAACATAAAGCTGTTTTAGCATCTTCAAACTACAAATGCTGCTAGGAAGACACAAAAGATTTTTGCAATCACTTAGATTCAATTGATGAAGGGCAGTCAAACGTCCAACAGAAGATGGCAACACTTCTACTGCTGTTCCTTTAAGAGAAAAATGAATTAGGCCTTCGAGATTCTCCAAATTCTCTGGCAAGTTGACCAATTTTGAGCATCTACAAACATAAAGTTCTTTTAGCATCTTCAAACTACAAATGCTACTAGGAAGACACAAAAGATTTTTGCAATCCCTTATATCCAAATACCTAAGGTAAGTCAAACGTCCAACAAATGATGGCAACAATTCTATTGCTGTTCCTTTTAGAGAAAGCATAAACAAGCTTTTGAGATTCCCTAGATTTTCTGGCAAGTTGACAAATTTTGAGCATCCAGAAAGATAAAGATTTTTTAGCATCTTCAAACTACAAATGTTGCTAGGAAGACACAAAAGATTTTTGCAATCACTTAGATTCAATTCACAAAGGGCAGTCAAACATCCAATAGATGATGGCAACAATTCTATTGTTGTTCCTTTTAGAGAAAGAATAAGCAAGCCTTCGAGATTCCCTAAGTCCTCTGGCAATTTGTCAAATTTTGAGCATCCAAAAAGATCAAGATTTTTAAGCGATGTCAAACTACAAATGGTGTTAGGAAGGCACACTAATTGTTTGCAATCCCGCAAGATCAAAATATTAAGGCCAGTCAAACATTCAATAGAAGAAGGTAATGTTGTAATTTTAGTGCATTTCAAAAGAAGTCTCTGTAAAAGCTTCATGTTTCCCACAAATTCTGGAATTTTCTTGACTTTTGAGCAACAAGTAAGATTAAGAGTCACAAGAGACTCCATTTCAAACTTGTCTGGAAGACTAGTTAGTTCTCGGCATTCTTCTAGATCAAGAAGTTTAAGCTTTTTCAGTTTACCAATGGATGGGTGAAGCTCACATAAATTTGAACACCGTGCAAGAATTAATTCTTCAAGATTTGGGATTCCATTGAAGTCGAAAGCTATAATCAGGTCTGAGGAGCCAGCCATATTGATGAACCTTAACTTGTCAAAATTCTATTAAAAAAAGAAAAAGTTTAGAATAATTAACTTTCTAGTGTTTGCTATTGAAGTTTTAAAGCAAACTTGTATGAGGATATTTATTAACACTCTTACCTTCATTCCTCCCCAAAGTAGTTCAATTTTACTAAGCTGCAAACGAAGTTGAACAAGCTCATTTGGTGAAAAGCATGGCAATGATTTTGAAGGATAATTGCTCCATTCAAGATATGTTATTGTATTTGGTAGATATTCGGGGACAAATTGAGGGCAAATACTACGAATTCTTAGAAATTTAAGCTTGGGCATCTTGCAAAAGGCATTAGGGTTCCAAAGTGACACTTTTTGTCTTTTGGAAGATGTGAGACCTAACCAACGTGCCTCTTTTTCTTCATGATAAATACTTGTATCCTTGGCTTCCCAAATATCTATGGCTTGAACTGCTTCTGTTCCCTAATAATAAAAAAGGAATTCATTAAATGCAAAATATATTATTAGCATAACTATTCATATTTCAACTTAGCTGAATAAGAAAATACAATATGAGCTCAAGTAAATAACCTCTTACCGTATCGTTTTTTAACACATGATCAATGTCCTCATAAAGCCATAGTCTACTGCGCTTCCCAGGCTCATCACGAGATTCTTGACGGACAATATCCCGACCCATATCTCTTAGTAAATCGTGCATCCACAATTCATTAGTTTTGGAAATTTTCAAGAGAGATTTGTTAATAAGAATGCTCAATCCAATATCAGAATAACGACCAAGACTATCTAGCATTTGTAGAACTTGATCTTTCTCCTCGTGATTAAATAAGCATGCAATATCTTTGAATATATCCTTCGCTGAGTTAGGGAGTCCATCGAAACTTATTTTTAGTACTTGATTTATCTCTGGATTAGGATCCTCTTTGAGCATCTCTAATGCATTTTTCCATTCAACAATACTTCTTTCAAACAAAAATGAACCCAAAACCTCAAGAGCTAAAGGAAGACCATTAACATATTCTAAAAAACTTTTGGACAGTTTTAAATATTCATCTGGGCATAGTTCTTTTTTAAAAGCCCTTGAACAAAAAAGACAGAGAGCATCTGCATAATTCAATGCTTCAACTTCAAATATTTCATCTACGGGGAATTCCTTCAACAAGTGCATATCTCTTGTTGTTATAATAATTCTACTACCCAAACCAAACCAATCACTCTTCCTAACCAACATTTTTAACTTGTGTGATTCATCTACATCATCAAGAACAAGAAGAACTTTTTTATGCCGTAAAATTTTCTTGATCATGTGAACTCCATCATATTTATTTTTTATTAAATTTGATTCGTTCAAAATTTGAGAAATAAGATCTTTTTGTAGTGTTAGTACGTCTTTTTTCCTAACATCGTCAATAAAAGAACAAGCATCAAATTCTTTAGAAACCATCCTATAGACAACACTAGCTAGGGTTGACTTGCCCATTCCCCCCATTGCCCAGATTCCTATAAAGCGAACTTCATCATTTAACCATAAAGCTAAATATGACTCCAATTTCACCACTAGAGAGTGTATTCCTACCAGGCCCTCAGTAACTTCTGAGAATTCAAAACTCAATTTATGTGATACCAGTCTCACAATGCTTTTGACAGCTTCTGAGAGAGGGCTGCAATAAATAGAGAACAAGAATTAATAATCAATGAATAGGTCCCATGAAAAATATGGTAGATATTAGGTGATCGATTATGCGGCCCTAAATAAAAATATGTAAATTGATTGGCTATGACAAAATTAAATGAGATCTGATAAAGGTTTAATGTTTATTAAAAAAAAAAAAGATCTATTAAAGGTTTAAATGGAGTTGCATATATAAAAGTGGGCCAGCTGAACATATTTCAAATATAAATTACCTATTCTTTACATGATATCCGACAATACTAGCCACATGATTCAAAGCAGCTCTCCATGTGTCTACCTTCTCATTAAATTGTTTTTCATGTTCATCAAAGGCCTTTGCAAAAGCTCCCTTTAGTTTCCGCAGATCAGATGGATCCACATTGTAAAAAATAGGTAGAATTGTCATTCCCTTTTCTTTCTCACAGTCAATGATCTTTACAAGTTCTTCTAAGCACCAAGTTGAAGATGCATAGTTTTCTGAAAGAATGACCACGGCAAATCTGGATTCTTCTATTGCTTTCAAGAGCTCTGGTTTAATTGTTTTTCCTTTCTCAAGTTTTTCATCATCCTTAAAAGTGTAAATGCCCCTCCATTCTAAAGCATAATTTAGAAAGTCCGTAGCAGTGTTGCGGGTGTCCTCCCCTCTGAAACTCAGGAAGACATCATACTTCCATTGGCTGGTAGAAGAGATAGAAGAAGAACTTGGGAAAGAAGACGAGCTTGAAGCCATTGAATCACAGTATAGATCTGCATGTAAAAAAAAAAAATATATATATATATATATATATATATACACGTTCAGTTAGAACTTAAGAAAAATTGAAAAGAAAATAATTCATGAAAGAAGAAAAACTATTTGATACAATGTTTTCAACCTCTCCCTTCATCAGATGGGTCAAAGATTACCTTTTTTATTTTGGTCTTTATGAGTAACTGCAATTGAAGTCAAACTGTTCAGAACTCGGGGATTACTGTTGGGTATCTTAAGACTAAATGGTCTGGGGATATATAGGTTGTCAGGTTGATCTCTTGCTAATATGTGTTTATTAGTCTTTTGTTCAGAACTCAGGGAAGTCTCACCGTTCACAACTCAAAGCAGTGCTCTACAGGTTCAAGTTTAGGCACATCTTCTTTTCATTTAAACCTTCTATATAAGTTTGGTTGTATTGGACGAGAGGAAGTAGAGAATGGAAAAATGCATGGAAGCTGTGGATTTGAAAGATAAAAAATAAAATAAAGAAATGATTAACTTTTATACGAAATTACTCTTATACCCTCGTAAAAGTATATAAAAAAAAGTTCTGAATATTTTGTAAAATTACTTTTAATTCTTCCTAATGAATTAGTCATTTATAATTTACAAAAAATAAAAAAGAAAATAATTTTGTTAGCATTATTTTTTCCTTCTTTTTCTTTCCTTTCTTTCCATTTTTACTTCCAAACACATACTATAAATAGTATTTTCTGTCCTTTTTCTTTCTTTCTTTTTTTGTTTTTTTTTTTCCCAAATCTATTCCCTTAATTTTTTCCCTTGAGAGTAATTGATAATTTCCCACCCCCTTAGTAAGTATTTGTATTGTGGTGGACCTCACTTGGCTCCTATCATAGCACAAAATTATGAGAGTATATGACTTCCCTTTCACCAAAACTTTTTAGCAAAATGCCTCATATCTAAAACTATTTAGAAAAATGCCCTTATTTTGAAACTCGATTTTTAGAAAATTAAGTTTCAATTTAAAACTAGATTTTTAGACAATCAATTTATAGCGAACTAAAATTTTTAAAAAAATTTCTAGAACTCGAGTTCATGAAGGAACTCGAGTTCTATGTAAAGTACTCGAGTTTATGAAACTCGAGTTCCTTGAAAAATTCAAGTTTCAAAAAATTCAAGTTACATGGAACTTGAGTTCCAGAAATTTTTTTTTCTAAGTCCACGTTCGCTATAACTCGATGTTCCAAAAATTGAGTTTTATATTTGAAACTCGATTTTTAGAAAATCGAGTTTCAAAATAGAGGCATATCCTTAATTAGTTTTAGACATGGAGCATTTTGCTGAAAAGTTTGTGAGAAATGGGTAAAAGTCCATTTGATAAAAAATTTACGATGTACTGTGGTTCTAGAATTTTTATGAGTATTTGTATTATGATCCTAGAATTTTTCTTTACAGAGGGAAAGAAGGAACAAGCAGGGCTAGCCCTAGACATTTTGAGGCCTTAGGCGATAACTAAAAATGAGGCATTTTTTATACTTATATATTAATTAAATTAATATTTATTTAATATTTTTATATTATAATATATTTCATTTAAAATCTATTTTTCTTACATTTTGAGATGCAAATTGACTAATTAAATTTTTGTATTCAAGTTCTTCTAACATCTCTTTTTCAATCAATAATATAGTTAATCTACTTAATCTTTCTTGGGACATTGTCGATCTTAAGTATGATTTTATTAATTTTAATTTTGAAAAACTTCTTTTTGCAGAAGCTACTGTAATAGATATTGTTAGTAAAATCTTATAAGCAATGCATGTATTTGGAAATAAATCTAATCTTTTTATATAATTTAGTATGTCAATTGGAGTATAATTTTTTATTTGTAAAATTTCTTTTAAAACATTTAACTTTGAAAATAAATCTAAACATTAATCCATTGATCATTTTCAAGACTCAATTAATTTTTCTTCTTTTTTTCTTTTTTTAAGTTTTTCTTATCCAGATGCATATTTTCTAGTAGACATTTATAATCAAACAATATATTTATAAAGACTAAAATCAAAAATAACTTTCAAGTGTAGAGCAAATGAGAAATAGAACCTGATTTATATAAAAAGTATTGTTGTAGTTTCACCGAACAATAACAAGTTTTTAGTAATCTCAACCTGCATAAAAAAAAGACTTATTCAATAAATTACCACTAACTAAAATATATATATAAAAACACAAGATTAAAATTAAAAAAAAAAAAATTTAAGCACAAGCATAAGAAAAATTTAAGCATAGCCATATCACAAGACTTATTAATAAAACCCACCTACAAAAAAACACAAAACAAATCGTATATTCATATCTAATTTCTATAACCCAAAAAAAATGAAGGCGCAAACAACTTGAAACTACAGTGGCAAGCGGCCCAATCTTTTTATCTTAACTCTTAAGTCAAGTCTAAGCAAATAAAACCTAAAGAAAGTCTAAAACTAAAGAAGCCAAGCGCCCATTCATCCAAAAAAAAACAAAAAAAAAAGAAGCCAAGCGCCCAAATAGAAATAATACCTGATAGCAGACCAGAGATGAGAGAACTCAAAACCTTGAGGCTAGAGCAGAGGCGCAGAGGCAAGCTTCCTTGAGATGAGAAGGATTAGGAATCAGAGAGGCGAAGATAGGCAAGCTTGCTTGAGATGAGAAAGGCGGAAAGCAGAGAGAAAGAAGCAGAGCTGCAGAGGGATTTAAGGAAACGGTAAAACCAAAAATTTTAAGAATTTGAGTTGTTTTATTTGTTTTGATTTGTAATTATTTTGTGGTTAATCTCTTGGATTGGATTTGTAGTTCATCTTGTTGATTTTTAGTTTGTCTAGAGAATAATAATATTATTTTTGGGTAATAATTTTGTTTAGAACTAATGCTTAATTGGATTTATTAAAATTTTTATTTTTTGGTTAAAAGAATGTGCCGGATATTTCTAATTCATCTGAATTTTTTTTCCCCCTACGACCCCTTATTTTCTAAAATTTTGGGGCCCTTTCACTTGAGAGCCTTAGGTAATTGCCTAATTCGCCTAAGGTAGGGCCGGCCCTGGGAACAAGCACAGCTTGTAAGGTTTCTTTACACGTAAGTAAAAGAATTAATGTTAGGTTTGATGAAATGATCAGTGTTGAAAATTGAGCAAAGTTGTCAAGAGCTGTGCGTGATTAGCGGAGGGCACCGAAAGCCGATTGCTTTGAAGTTAAAAATTAATGTTAATTAGTGTGGAAACTCACTGGAAACTACCACATGGTGACTTTTGTGGAAAGATTTCAGGACTCTTTTTCTCTCTGTTTCCATTGGCCATTTCCAATCACAAATAATGTACCACAAACAAACGAAAAAAACCATGTTATTAATATTATCTGAGAATGACAAAAGTAATAGAAGTGGGTCATGGCGCAACTCTTTAAAAACTATGTGGAACTGGCATTGTTCCTCTTTATATTGTTTTTGATCGGGTATAAAGTTTTTGTTTTTCTTACAAAAAAAAAAGTTTTTGTTTTTTTTTGTTTTTTTTTTTTTTCATTACCATTAAATTTTTTTTCAGTGCTCACGACTGAAAATTTGCTGGGTTTGATGATATGATTAGTGTTGAAAATTGAGCAAAGTTGTCAAGAGCTGTGTGTGGTTTGCGGAGGGCACCGATTACTTTGAAGTTAAAAGTTAGCGTTAGTGTGGAAACTCACAGTATGTTTTGTAGAAGTATAAAAAAGTTCTGAGTATTTTGTAAAATTACTTATAATTCTTCCTAATGAATTATTCATTTATAATTTACAAAAAAAAGAAAATAATTTTTTTAGTATTATTTTTTCCTTCTTTTTCTTTCCTTTCTTTTCATTTTTACTTCCACACACACACACACACACACACACACACACACATATATAAATAGTATTTTCTGTCCTTTTTCTTTCTTTCTTTTTTCCTTTTTTTCCCAAATCTATTCCCTTAATTTTTTTTCCCTTGAGAGTAATTGATAATTTCACACCCCCCTTAGTAAGTATTTGTATTGTGGTGGACCTCAATCACTCGGCTCCTATCACAGCACAAAATTATGAGAGTATATGAATTCTTTCAGTGAAATTTATGATGTATTGTGGTCCTAAAATTTTTATGAGTATTTGTATTGTGAACCTAGAATTTTTCATTACAGAGAGAAAGGAGGAACAAGCACAACTTTTAAGGTTCTTTATACGCATGTAAAAGAATTTCCATTTATTCTCCTCAACGTGTATCAATCCACCCAGGAAAATGCTAGAGAGACTCAGGTGCGTTTGGTTCAATGTAAATCGAATTTCGAGTGTAAAATGAATGCAAGGAAAAGTAAATTCCCATAAGGAAAATGAAATCCAGGTGTTTGGTTTTGCAATGGAAAATAGTCCAAACAATAATTTCCGGTGTTTGGTAACATTTTGAAAATGCTATTTTCTTACAAATTTTATACATTTTCTCAGCTCCTAAACAAATTTTATAACAAACATTTTCAAAATATACCCTTAACACAATCAAAATAAAAATAAAAATATCTTTATTCACAAACTGATCAGTGAGAGAAGGAAGAAACGCAGAGAGATTGAGGGAAAGAGAGATCGGGAAAGAGAGGATCGGAGTGGATAGAGGCGGCAGCGGCCAGATCGGGTGGGTTTGGGGGTGGAGTGGAGTGGGCTAGTGGTCAGACACGGCCAGATCGGCGATAGGTGGTGGCGGTTGTCAAGATCGAAGCTCGTCGGTGCATGGTTGGCGATCGGTTGTCAAGATTGGAGCTTGTGATCTTAGGTGTTTGGAGCTTGTGATCTTGGCGATTGGAGCTCGTGATCGAAGCTCATCGATGCATGGGTGGACTGGTGTTTGTGGGTCTTGGGTGTTTGGCCGGCGTATGATCTGGGCGATGGGGCGGCGTGACTTGTGTGGTGGGAGTAGCGGTGGGGCCGGCACGATCTGGGCTGGTCGGAGCTTGGCTGGGCGGCCACCTATGCTCTCTTCTTGCTCTCTCCCTCTTTCTTTCTGTCTCTCGGTTTAGGTTGCAATGGAAAATGGGTGTAATTCGTTTAAAGGTAAAATAGCTCTAGAAATCATTTTACACTTCAAGCCTCTTTATTTTACAGTCAACGGAAATCATTTTCCGTTTGACTTAATTTTCCGGCCAACTCAAACATGTCTCGTGGTGTAAAATATTTTCTGGATTCCATTTACTGCCGAAACAAACGCAGCCAGAATTTCAAAGAAGCCTTCATTACTTTGGTATGGTGTTTTGGTGGTTACCGAAAGCCGATTACTTTGAAGTTAAAAAATTAGTGTTAGTGTGGAAACTCACTGGAAAGTGGAAACCACCACAAGGAGTTTTGTGGAAAGAGGTGTGTGAAATGCACCATTTTTCCATTTCCAATCACAATGTACCACAATCTAAAGAAAAAGCCATGTTATTAATTTTATCTGAGAGTGACAAAAGCAAAAGAAATGGGTCATGGCGCAAAAGTATAAGCCATTGTCATATTTGTGTTGACAAAAGCTATCTTAATTCCTAAGGTTCCCTTGAACATGCATTACAATAATTTGCAGGTTCCTTTGAAAGCAAATTACTGTAATGCATGTTCAAGGTATCCTTCAAGAATTAAAGATAGCTTTTGTCAACACAAATATTGAGCATTAGCATTAATTAGATGTGCCTTTCTTTTTTACTTTACTTTTTTGACAAGCTAGAGAAGCTCTTTTTATGTTTTTATATTGTTTTTGACTTAAAGTTTTTTTTTTTTTTTTTTTCATTACCATTACTTTTATTTTTTGGATAACCAGTTATATAATACTTTTATATATTTTCAAAAAATAATATCAAACTACACATAAACAGGACGGAGCCAAGGGAAGCGAGAGGGGGCAGTTGCCCCCCTGAGCTTGCCAAAAATATCATGTATAATATACTCTTATTATAGTTGAAAGTAATTTGCACTATCCAATGACAAAAAACTTCTCAAAAGCAAAAAACAACCATTGGTATTCTCCTCACGGTAAGTCATGGACTCTATAATCAAGATTGAATAGTAGGTGCCAATACCACGAAATTTTTAAAAAATTAAAAAACCCTCCCATGCCTTGATACATGTTAGTAGAAGTACACCACTGAAAAGTGAGCAGTGCTAATAAGCAAAATATTTTCCGCAACAAATTTCTCAATTTTTGAGATGTTATTTATTTTCATTTAGGTTTATCATTGACATTATTTTATTGTCTACCATTTACAAATTGTCAGCTCATGATTGTGAAAAGAAAAAAAAATGGTGACTCTAGACTAATTGTTAAAGGAAACCTTAGAGCATCTCACTACAAAAAAAAATGCCTTTTAGCGACAAAAATTTTTTGACGGACCCAAAAAGCTCTCAAAAAATCCTATTTCCGATGGCAAAATAAAGCTCTCACAAATACTTGGTAAAATGTGAAACATTTGTGACCAACAAAAAAAGCTGTCGCAATTATGTGTTGTAGCCGTCACAAATGCTAATATTTCGGAGGGAAATTTTCCCTCCATATTATTTGTGAGGGACAATTAAAATTCTCTCGCAAAATAGAAGAAGAAAATTGAATTTTTGCAGCCGTCACATCTACTAATCTTTCTCTTCCATCTCTTCACAATTTCAACTCTTGAATTTTTGTTATAATCCAAAATTTTAACTACTTAGAAGAATAGAAGAAGAAAATTGAATTTTACTTAGTTTTTTAAAAGCATTCCTGACAATGAGACACATATACAACTTTGTAGGCATATTACTATATTCTTAACACTTTTGTACTAACTTATTTTTTCAATTTCTTTGAAGAAATCATCAAATTATATTATTAAACTGTATGCATTCAAGTTAATTTCTTAATTTGATTATCATTAATTAACTATTTACTTTGAGGGCATTTGAGTAAATTAAACTAAGTACAAAAAAAAAATAAAATTAATGTATACATTTTTATTAGATTGTGTGTGACAAATGACAATTACATTAGCATATAATTGCTTATTTATTTGTTATTAATAATGAATTATTATTTTTTAGAATAATTTTACTTTCAATCTTTTCCCTTTTAATCTTCCCCTTCTTCCCCCCCCCCCCCCCTAAATTGAAATTCTGGTTTTGCCACTGCACATAAATATCAAGAAAAACACAAGTAATCACTACAATTTTTTTAGAATAATAATCACTATGAATTTCAGTGTGCAACGTGTATTTTTTTTTTTTAAACAAAGCATGCATTACAACTCATAATTAAATATTTATTAATCCTTAACATGTGCCTTAGGTCATTCATTAACCAAATTATATATGAGTTTTACTAACGTATGCCCTTAGGGCATACATTAAAAAACTCATTTTAGAGAACTTTTTATGAAAAAATGAAAAATTTATCAAATTTTTTAACAACTTTTTCAATTCTCCATAAAATGTTTCTAAAAATGGATGACTAATGTGTGCCCTAACCCATTGTGTGTGTGTGTGTGTGTGTGTGTGTGTAGCTTTTGACTAGCTATAAAAAATAAATTTTCACATTAATTTTTTATTTCAATTTTTACATTACTCATCAAGAGAATGATGGTTTAAATCCTCCTCTCCAACTATTGAATTATTAAGAAAAAAAATCATTATCTTTTAAATGTTTCATTTTAGTCCTTATTTTCAAAATCACTTGCCTTAGTCAATGTAAAATGACATAGATTGTCTTTGTCTAATGGAAAAAAATATTACAACAGTGATTTCCTGGATATTTTTTTTTAAAATAATTATAAAAGCCAAACTATTTTATTAGTCAGCCAAGGTTTGAAACTATTTTGGTATCTAACAAATCGAGTGTGGGGTACTCGATTTTGTTGTCCTAAATTGAGTTGTCAAGAGTCGAGTTCCATGGAAATCGAGTCTCAGAGACTCGATTTCCATCTTGAGAGCTTTGAACATCAGACCAGAGCAAGAAAATTCAACGAAGCATCATCAAATCGAAAGAAAAAACAACGAATTAGAGAGCTTCGTCGCCGCTGCCATCGCTACCTCTTGGAACCGCTAGTTTGTGTAGTTCTTCATCTTGGTTTCTTCATTCTTCATCTGGGTTTCTTCATTTGGTTCATCGCCGCTGGAGCTTCTTTGCTGGGTTTCGCCTTCTTCGTGTAGTTCTTCATTTGGGTTGCTTCGTCTGGTGTCCTCATGGAACTCGAGTGTGAAACACTCAATTTCAAACTGAAACTTGACTGCTCTTCGGTCAATTTTAAAGAGCAAAATCGAGTCCTTTGGTCTCGATTTGTTAGATATCAAAATAATTTCAAACATTGGCTAACTAATAAAATAGATTGGCTTTTATAGTTATTTAAAAAAAAAAACCTGATTTCCTTTGTCAATGTTTGGACAAATATCACGGTTGTAATAAGTATTTGATTGCATTATTTCACAAAGCACATCTCCAACATGTTTGACCAGCATTTCTAATACGTAATTTCCTACATGTTTTCCATTGTAGGGGGTGCTCCTATTCTCGTGTTTAGAAGAAAAAAAATTTCCTATCATATTTTGATCATTTTGCAAAGCTTTTTTTTTTGGGGGACTTCCCGCAGAACATTTAAACTAGCAACTATGTACTTCAATTATAAATCCACCATATATCAACCTTGGGTTTCCTCTCTATGCATCGATACATATAGATGAAGACAATATAGAACATCATGGAATCAACAGTGCATGAGATATACCTAGAACCTTGTAATTTAGTGAGATTACCTACCTCTTATGAGAACTGGGGTTTGAATTTCTCCTCATTGTTATAACTATTGAATTATCAAAAAAATAGGTGATATAATATCTCAAAATAAACAGTAAATAACAAATTTTCCCCCAAAAACAATATAAATAAATTATGAAGTGCAGATCAAATATCTTACAAGTGCAGCAAATACATGGTGTGAACCAACACAATCTACACATTTTTTAGTTTCCCTCAAATAAGAATGATTTTTTGGTCGGGGAAGAAATAATCATACAGTCCACTTCCAATTGAAGCTAATGAATCCCAGCAGTTGTTTGAGAGACCATCGTTTGGGAAAGTTTGACCACTCTGCAGAAAAGTCACTAGAAAGCAATCCATACTCAAGTAGACCAGCTCTATAAAACAGGTGCCACCAGCAGCATCACAAGCTAAGCTATTCCATCCAATAAGATGACAAATCATCATCACAATCTCATTAGATGATCCTTTTCTAAATTTTCAACTAGCACTCCAAAGTAATTTCCTAGTCATCGCTGGTGGGGCTAATCCTGTAATATCCCTGATGTCCTTGTTGTTTGGGTTCACAAGCTGAGACATAAAAATAAATATTTCACGAAAAAAAAAAAAAGCAATTTGAAAGAAATGGGCAATGCAGCTATAGTGACCCAAAAAGGGGGGGTCTTGCATTCCATGGAATCCCACATCGCCTAGGGAAGCACATGAGAATGTGTTTATAAGGAATGATTTCCCTTTAATGTGTAGAGGCCTTTTCTCCCACTGCTGTGTGCTTTGGGGGAGAACAAAACCGTGAGGGGTATGGGCCCCAAAGTGGACAATATCTACACATTTGGGGCGGGGTTGTTACAGATGGATTGATTGATTGTGTGATGTGTGTGGATGTGTGATGAGTCCCACATCGGGTATTTACTGGGTAGATCTGGTCTTTATTAACAACTTGGCTCTGATACCATCTGTAACAACTCCGCCCCAAATGTGTAGATATTGTCCGCTTTGGGGCCCATACCCCTCACGGTTTTGTTCTCCCCCAAAGCACACAGTAGTGGGAGAAAAGGTCTCTACACATTAAAGGGAAATCATTCCTTATAAACACATTCTCATGTGCTTCCCTAGGCGATGTGGGATTCCATGGAATGCAAGACCCCCCCTTTTTGGGTCACTACAATCCGCATTGTAGTGACCCAAAAAGGGGGGGTCTTGCATTCCATGGAATCCCACTTTTTGGGTCACTACAATCCGCATTGTAGTGATCCAAAAAGGGGGGGGTCTTGCATTCCATGGAATCCCACATCGCCTAGGGAAGCACATGAGAATGTGTTTATAAGGAATGATTTCCCTTTAATGTGTAGAGGCCTTTTCTCCCACTGCTGTGTGCTTTGGGGGAGAACAAAATCGTGAGGGGTATGGGCCCCAAAGCGGACAATATCTACACATTTGGGGCGGGGTTGTTACTGATGGTATCAGAGCCATGCCCTAGCCGGAAGTGTGGGCCCCACATGCGAGGACGCGTGTGCCCGTAAGGGGGGTGGATTGTAGTGATCCAAAAAGGGGGGGTCTTGCATTCTATGGAATCCCACATCGCCTAAGGAAGCACATGAGAATGTGTTTATAAGGAATGATTTCCCTTTAATGTGTAGAGGCCTTTTCTCCCACTGCTGTGTGCTTTGGAGGAGAACAAAACCGTGAGGGGTATGGGCCCCAAAGCGGACAATATCTACACATTTAGGGCGGGGTTGTTACAGATATGTAACGACCCAAGGAAAAGCGCTAGCCACATCTGCGCTATACCTCAAAAGGACTAGTCACTATTGAGGCTCCTTGTAGTTGTTAATAAAGCCCAGATCTACCCAGTAAATACCCGATGTGGGAATCATCACACACCCACACACATCACACAATCAATCAACCAAATTGGGGCATCACAATCTCCCCCACTTAAATCCCTAACGTCCTCGTTAGGGTCCACTTTGTGAGGTAGTGTCTCCGAGCCCACACGGGGTTACCAAGTCGGCTCTGATACCATATGTAATGACTCAAGGAAAAGCGCTAGCCACATCTGCGCTATACCTCAAAAGGACTAGTCGCAATTGAAGCTCCTTGTAGTTGTTAATAAAGCCCAGTTCAACCTAGTAAATACCCGATGTGGGACTCATCACACACATCACACAATCAATCAAATTGGGGCATCACAATCTCCCCCACTTAAATCCCTAACGTTCTCGTTAGGGCCCACTTTGTGAGGTAGTGTCTCCGAGCCCACACGGGGTTACCAGGCCGGCTCTGATACCATATGTAACGACTCAAGGAAAAGCGCTAGCCACATCTGCGCTATACCTCAAAAGGACTAGTCACTATTGAGGCTCCTTGTAGTTGTTAATAAAGCCCAGATCTACCCAGTAAATACCCGATGTGGGAATCATCACACACCCACACACATCACACAATCAATCAACCAAATTGGGGCATCACAATGGGATTGTAGTGACCCAAAAAGGGGGGGGGTCTTGCATTCCATGGAATCCCACATCGCCTAAGGAAGCACATGAGAATGTGTTTATAAGGAATGATTTCTCTTTAATGTGTAGAGGCCTTTTCTCCCACTGCTGTGTGCTTTGGGGGAGAACAAAATCGTGAGGGGTATGGGCCCCAAAGCGGACAATATCTACACATTTGGGGCGGGGTTGTTGCAGATGGTATCAGAGCCATGCCCGAGCCGGAAGTGTGGGCCCCACATGCGAGGACGCGTGTGCCCGTAAGGGGGGTGGATTGTAGTGACCCAAAAAGGGGGGGGGGTCTTACATTCCATGGAATCCCACATCGCCTAGGGAAGCACATGAGAATGTGTTTATAAGGAATGATTTCCCTTTAATGTGTAGAGACCTTTTCTCCCACTACTGTGTGCTTTGGGGGAGAACAAAACCGTGAGGGGTATGGGCCCCAAAGCGGACAATATCTACACATTTGGGGCGGGGTTGTTACAGACGTCATCTGTTGACCTTCTCTGTTGACGGTTGACTTTAACTTTGACCAGGTTTAACCGTTGACTTTTGGCCAGAGTTGACTTTTTGCAGTCCAGGTGCTCCTTACCCAGTTTTTCACGTAGATTTCATTTTTGTAGTCTATTTTTGAATATTTTGCTTCTAAATTAAGAATAAGGACATGCCTTCTTCTTGTTACAATAATCGTCGTCGACAATCCAACAAACGTTTTTGCAATTTTTGCAAACGTCTTGGCCATAATATTGAGACATGCTATCATCGCAACAAATCAGCTATTTCAATTTCTGTTGCTACTGTTGCTAACACTGAGAGTGTCCAACCAATGGCTCCCGTCACTGCACAATCTCAGTCTTCTGGATTCACTTTCACCATTTCTAGAGATGACCTTATAAACATCATCGTTAATGTCATTCGTATGGTTGGTAATGCATCTTATTCCTCTTCTCTCTCAACTTTATCTGGTATGTCTCCTTTCTCTTGGCTTATAGATTCTGCTTGTTGCAATCGCATGACAGCTTACTCGTCCTTATTTTCTGAACTTCAACCTGCACCACACCCTCTTAATATTCGCACAGCAAATGGTTCCACAATGTCTGGTCATAATATAGGTTCTGTTTCGACCTCTAACCTCTCAGTTCCTGGGGTCTTTAATGTTCCTGACCTTTCTTACAATTTATTTTCTGTGGAACAACTAGCTGAGTTGGGTTATCGCATTATTTTTTATTATTCTGGGTGTATTGTGCAGGATCCGAGGACAGGACAGGAGCTTGAGACCGGTCCTAGAGTTGGGCATATGTTTCCCGTAGACAACCTTCATCTTTCACTTGTTGCTCCTATCTCTGTTGCTGCAGCTGCTGCAGTTTCTTCTACTCCTTCCCTTGCACTTTGGCATGCCCGACTTGGTCACGGATCTTCCTTTCGGGTACAACACTTGGCTTCTAGAGGTTTGTTAGGTTCAGTGTCCACAAAAAATTTTGATTGTGTTTCATGTCAATTAGGAAAAGAACCAGCTTTGCCTTTCAATACTAGTGAATCAGTGTCCACTGATATCTTTGACCTAATTCATTCTGATGTTTGGAGACCTTCCTTTGTCTCTAGTATTGGTGGATCTCGATATTTTTTTGTCTTTGTTGATGATTATTCCTGTTATAGCTGGATTTTTCATATGAAACATCGTTCTGAATTATTGCAAGTATATTCTAATTTTGCAAAAATGGTTGAAACTCAATTTTCCAAACATATCAAAATTTTTCGATTTGATAATGCTCTTGAGTACACTCAATATGCTTTTCAAGCTGTTTTGCATTCCTTTGGCACTGTTCATCAACTAACTTGTCCAGGTACCTCTCAGCAAAATGGTAGAGCCGAACGAAAACTTCGTCATATTCTTGACACTGTTCGTGCTCTTCTTCTCTCTGCCAAAGTTCCTGCTCCTTTTTGGGGTGAAGCTACACTTCATGCTGTTCATGCTATTAATCGCATTCCCAGTCTTGTCATCCAAAATCAAACTCTATATGAGTGCCTTTTTAGGTCATCTCCAGATTATCATCACTTTCGCTCCTTCGGTTCTGCCTGTTTCGGTCATCTTCAGCTACATGAGCATAACAAACTTGAGCCTCGGTCAAGGCTTTGTTGTTTTCTTGGCTATGACGAAACTCAAAAGGGGTATCGGTGTTACGATCCTGTTTCTCATCGTCTTTGTGTCTCCCATAATGTTGTCTTTTGGGAACATCGCCTCTTTGTCGAGCTCTCTCACTTTCGTGCCTCCCTATCTTCCTCTTCTGTCTTATCTTTTTTCATATGAGGCACATATTCCTTCTGTAGTTGCTTCTGATTCTCCTGTAGACTTCTTTGTCCAACCACCAGATATTATTGATCCCTTTCCTTGTTTACCCTTTAATGAACATGTTGAAGACGAGCTACCCAACCCCAACCTTGAGCTTGGGTCCCCTGCTCCTGCTCCATTTAAAGATCTTGCACAAGACATTCCACCTCGTCACTTAACTCGGGTAAAATCCATTTCTGCACATTTACTTGACTATCATTGTTACACTGCCCTTGCTACATTGCACGAGCCTCACACTTATCGTGAGGCTTCCATTGACCCTTTATGAGGAACTTGATGCATTATCTAAAAACCATACTTGGGATTTAGTGACTCTCCCTCCTGGGAAATCTGTGGTTGGTTGTAAGTGAATCTATAAGATTAAGACTCGCTCTGATGGGTCCATTGAGCGCTACAAAGCTCGTCTTGTTGCAAAAGGCTTTACAGAGGAGTATGGGATTGATTATGAAGAGGCCTTTGCTCCGGTTGCTCGTATCTCATCTGTTCGTGCCCTCTTAGCTGTTGCTGCTGCCAGTAAATGGGACCTTTTCCAGATGGATGTTAAAAATGCATTCCTTAATGAGGATTTAAGTGAAGAAGTTTATATGCAACCTCCTCCTAGTCTCTCTATTGAATCAAACAAGGTTTGTCACCTTCGACGTGCACTTTATGGCCTTAAACAAGCTCCACGAGTTTGGTTTGCCAAATTCAGCTCTACCATCTCTCGCTTGGGTTACATGACCAGTCATTATGATTCTGCCTTATTTCTTTGTCGCACTGACAAAGGCACTATTTTACTTCTCTTGTATGTGGATGATATGATCATAACTGGTAATAACCTCAGTGGCATTCAAGAACTCAAGGATTTTCTCAGTCAGCAATTTGAGATGAAAGATCTTGGACATCTCAACTACTTCTTGGGTCTTGAAATCACTCATTCTACAGATGGACTTTATATTAATCAAGCCAAGTATGCATCTAAACTCTTGTCTCGAGCTGGATTCACTGATAGCAAGATTGTTGATACTCCAGTTGAGCTTAATGCGCATCTAACTACCTCAGGAGGGAAACCATTGTCTAATCCCTTTCTTTACAATCGCTTGGTTAGCAGCCTAGTTTATCTCACTGTCACTCGTCCAGACATTTCCTATATTGTTTACCAGGTAAACCAGTATCTGTCTGCTCCACGATCGACTCACTATGCTGCTGTTCTGCTCATTCTTCGATACTTAAAGGGCACTCTCTCCCATAGTCTTTTCTACTCTGTTCAATCTCCTCTTATTTTATGTGCATTTTCTGATGCTGATTGGGCAAGAGATCCCACTGATCGCAGTCCACCACTGGCTATTGCTTTCTTCTTGGTTCTTCTCTGATTTCTTGGTGAAGCAAGAAGCAAACTCATGTGGCCCGCTCCAATACTGAAGCAGAATATCGGTGCCCTTGCTGATACCACATCTGAGCTCCTTTAGCTACGATGGCTTCTCAAAGACTTAAGTGTGTCTACATCCTCTGCTACTCCTCTTTATTGTGACAACCAGAGTGCTATTCATATTGCTCACAATAATGTCTTCCATGAACGGACTAAACACATCGAGATTGATTGTCATTTTATTCGTTATCATCTTGTCCATAGTGCTCTCAAGCTAATCTCAGTCTCCACTATAGATTAACTTGTAGATATCTTCACCAAGTCACATCCTAAAGGACACCTTCATACTTTAGTGGACAACCTCAAGTTGGTCTCACATCCACCTTGAGTTTGAGGGGGGCTGCTAATGTGTATAGTGTTGTGGGCTTTAGGCCCAACTAGATTACTTGTATAGCACACATTCTTGTATTACACTCTTACTTGTACTACGCTCATATGCCTCATATATATAGGCACTTATGTATATTCTTTCATTGAGAAATACAATATACTTATTCAGTATTTCTAGCTCTTTTTATTTAGTGGAGTTATTATGATTTTTTAATGAAAAGGATATACTGAATTAGATTCTTTTACTTTTTAATTGGGTAAGCAAAAAACTACTTAAATTCACTATGATTAACTCTTCTACACCCACATGCACTGTGTTTGTCTTCTTCTTTTCTTTTTATTTAGTGGTGTTATTATGATTTTTAAATGAAAAGGATATACTGAATTAGATTCTTTTACTTTTTAATTGGGTAAGCAAAAAATTACTTAAATTCACTACGATTAACTTCACCATTTATAAAAGTCTCTTCTTGCAAGGGTTAACCAACAAGGTCAACCTGAGATCAGCTTGATTATAAAAGCCCCAATTGAAGCATGAAAATAGGTTAGGCAATACTATATATATATAGTTAGACACATTTAAAAAAAATAGGCATGTGGACCTCCATAGCCACAAAAAAGGTTTTTTTTGGGGGGGGGGGGGGGGGAGTCTTAGTATTCACAACAATGAAGCCAGATCTATATACTAAAGGGATGTCATGGAATTGATTCCAATTTGTTATCAGATGGCAATAGCAGAATCAAATATTTAGAAAATGAAAGATAATAATATTACCTTAACAATAATGATGGCTATGACTCCAACGACAATAAGGAAGAGTAATGCCATAATACACTTATCAGTTGCAACCTAATGAAATAAACGAGGTTGAGTAAAATACGTAACAACCAATAGTCAATAAATGACAAGAACAGGAAGAAGATACTTCTAGAGATTGACCTGCCTACCAAGTTCCTTCACAAGTTGAGAAGCTTTCTTGATCGGGAAATGGAAAGAGTCCAGCTCAAAAAAAAAAAAAGTAATATTTATTATTATTTTTTGTTTCTCTATTTTCTTGTTCTCTCCACCCCCCAGATCAGAATTACCACATCTAAATAAGTCGAGCAGTACATATGCAAGTAATGTTCAATTTGGACTTGACAATTAAACAATTCAAAATTAAAACATAATAGTTTGTTCGTTAACAAGCTTATAAATATGATCTTGATTTAAGATTGGGGTTATCTAACTTTGTTAATAAATGTATAAGATATCAAAATATTACTTTTAATTTGTTGATAGTATCAAAATATTGTGGTAAAAATGACATGTGATTAACAATAAGCAGTTGATAAATATAATTTTTGTAAGTCATAATGAAACAATTTATTTAATTAACTAAAATAATGTATTCTTAATTATAATTCAATTATTTATAATTTTCATAAATTAGTGAAGGGGGTAAGAAATTGTATTCATGCTATTTCTTTTATAGGAGAAAAGAATGGCATAATTTTCCTCAAACCAAAAGATTATCAAGAGTAATTGTAGTGATAATCTTAATAGTCATGTGTCTTATTTAAATAATTTCATCAATCATGTGGTTTAATATATATATATATATATATATGTGTGTGTGTGTGTGTGTGTGTGTCAAAAAAAAAAGAAATGTGGTTTAATATAAGTGAATGGTTTTATGAACCATAACGAATACCTTAAAAGAGACACCTCAAATCTCTTTCGGAGGAAAACACTATCCATAAAATAATAAGTTAACCAAGAAATTTTATAACAAGTTATTGCTCAACCAAAAAACAAAAATCAAACCTAAAGATATTATCTAATATCTAGTTTAATCAACCACTACAAATAACTTGAACTTTCTCAACATATTTTTATCTACGTTTACTAAAAAATGTTGATAGAAGCATTAATTTTCTACAGTTATATGCAACTGTGGAGCTAAAGAAAGGAAATGAGTATACTTATTTCAACAGTTGTGATAACTGTTGAGATAAATGTTAAAAATAAAGTGGCTCCCCCTTTTTTTTTTTTCCTCACTGTACAAAAAAAAGGAGAAGATAAAAAATTTTGATATTGCTAATTCTGTTTTTTTTTTTCCACGGTTTGTAAATGTATAAAATCAGGATCGCGCTTCCCTCTATGGCATTATGTTTTTACTCTGATTCTCACAGACACGTACAAAAGCAACTTGTTCTCCCTCTTTGAATTCCCCTTTTTTTTTTTTTCTCAGTAGCATTTGTTCTCCCTCTCTCTCTCTAACGCTGTCATCTCGCTCTCAGAAAAACCTATTTGAATCTCGGTGCTATTGATTATGTTTTTTTCAAATTTAGAATCCCTGTATTTGGAGGATTTTGAAAATTAGGGTTTACACATAATCGATCCATGGTTATGGTGATGAGGTAATTAGACTTGTTGAGACTAAGATAAACTTGGTGAAATCACTATTCTAACGTTTTTTTTTTTTTTTTTTTTTTTATGTTGGAAATATAATAGGCAAAAGTACGCCATTGTTTTTAGCAGATTTGAGTCTTCTGAGTAGAACGATGATTAGAATTATGGCAAAAATGAGGATAATAAAGATGATGGATTTGATGAGTATAAGAATGGAAGTGGAGGGGAAAATGCCATGGTGGTGGCTGTGGCTATGGATTTGGGAATGTAAGTGATGGTGCGTTTGCGTGTGGTTGTTTACAGTACTAAGACCAGGTGGGCTTGCTGGTGCAACCGTTTTGTTGACTTCCATGTGCACAAAGAGCAATGCAAGATAGAAAAATGGCAAAGCCTTAGAGAGAGAGAGAGAGAGAGAGAGAGAGAGAGAGAGAGAGAGATGAGTTTTTCTAAAAGGTGGGTTTCAACTTTGTATTAGATAGATTCATAGATATTTTGATAATAGCTTCTATCACCAATAAGGGTGGACTAGAAACCGTGCCAATAAAATTGCTGCTTGTCTTTGTTATTACGCTATGATGTGTTCACTTTTTGTTCATCATTGCCGTTTTATTTTATAGGCCTGATAAGATGCTTGATACTCAATTGTTTCTTCTAATAGTGTACTGCATTTCTTGGAGGGTGGATCTTTATTGCCAAAGGCACTTGCAAAAAGGGGTCTGAACTTTGCATGGATCTTAATTTGATTTTATTTTTTATCTATTTGGCTGTCAAGTGTCAGCATTAATATGTCTCCCAATTTACAGTGTCCATGGGATTTGGTTGACTTGATAAACACAGAGAAGTTGACTTATGAAAATTCATCCAAATCTAGTGCTAGTACCTTAAAAGAAGGGTCTTGAGAATAGTAGTCTGGATAGGTTTCAATTACAGGGGGTTATGCAAAGAACTAAAACTTACTGCCATTTTGAAATTCTGTTAGTCGCCTAAAACTTACTGCTAGTTGAAACCTCTAATAGCTAAAACTTATTATTTAAAGTGCAATAATCATATGCATAGTGCATTAAATATTTCATTGTGAAGATTATAGCTGTAATTAAAGTATGCTAGACTAGAATTGGTTTGGAATTGGTTTGGAATATCTGGATTTTGACAGTTATTTTCTTATGTTTTATTTGTTTTGTAGATCAATGAGGAGGCTCCTGAAAACAATCCAGCATATGCTACTATCTATGTTGGCAACCTTTCCCATGAGGTAATAAGAAATGCATTGAATTTTGGTAAATTTTTAATTCTTGCACATAGCACATTAATGCAGGACAGACTTGTCTTTGTACACTGTTTCCTGACTAATTTGTAATTGCTCCAATTATTGTAGGACATTTTTTTTTACTTGAAGAAAATCCCAAATATACATGCATGCTTGTTTACACACACATGAAATTTGAGATAGGCAAATGGTACTCTAGGAAATAGTTTTGAGATTTAAGAAATTTCTATATTATTTTATTAAGATTAGGTTAAGTACCCATGTCAGACCCCTTCCAATACTGTTCTGAACTTGTGTTTGGACAAATTTTCTTCCCCATCTCTACTTCACCTAAAATTTGACAGCTCCATCCCCATTTACCCCCCAACCCATTCAGAAACTGCAGAGAATGACAGAAACTCACTCTCACTTCTATGTCGGATGTTCTGCTTAATTCTATTTGATCTAGGATTTAAGTTCTACCACTAGCTTGTTCGTATTGGCAACAAATAAGATTTGAATGTTAGAAAAATTGAATTGTTTATTAAGACTAATAATGTTACTGAGGTTAACAAATAATAAATTTTTGGTGTATTTATTTCCATTAACACACACTTATAGTTACTACCTACTTTGTAGGCGTGGACTAGTGGGAGGCTAAAGAGTGTTGTACACAAAGTAGTGGTAAACAAAGAGAAGCAAATGCTCTTCAGAAAGCCAGGTGATGTTCTAGCAGCTGCAGAAAATTATATTGTAGAACATGGAACAAAGAGAAGCAAAGGTTCTTTAGAAAGCTAGGTGACGTTCTAGCTGCAACAGAAAATTATATTGAAGAACATGGAACAGAAGCATTTGAAATGCTTATAGCCACTAGCAAGGTATGATCAATAACCATGGTGTATTGTTCTTTTTGGTCATGTTGTATTTTAAATGTATAATTATTTTTTGGTAACTTACATTTTAAATAATTTATTAACTATGCTTGCTTTTTTTGTATGAATTTTGGCTTCTGAATGCTTGTAAGCTAGGACAGATATTGAATATTGATCAAAGGAAATAATTAAAGGAACTGATTTCGGTAAAATAAAAAGAAAGAGAAGAGAGACGTGTTAGGTTGGGGTTGTGGAGTGAACATAGTAAACATTGCCATAAGAGATTTAAGCACTAACGTTCTAGTCTATGGGCTCATTGTTGGGTTGTACTTACTTTGGGCTAGTTATTTAGGTGATGGGCTTGTTAAAATAAATGGTCCATAGTTTAGTTAATAGGTCCACAGATTAGGCTTACCCATATGTTTAATCACATGCTCTTGCTTCATATTAAGTAATTAAAGTTTCTCTAAAGTAAAGGTCTTATTTACTAGTTATTGTTCTGTTTCTTTTTTCTATAATTATAGTGGTTTTGTATACAAAATCTAAGTTGTTTTTGTATGCAATTTTCTTATTATAGGAAACTGGTGGAGGTGGTGAGGAGCAGCTGGAAAATGTGGGACAAACTTAAGTTGTTTTTGTTCATATTGCTACATTTGCTTTGGCTAAAACACATGCAAATTGTAATATGTCCAGGATATTTTTTTTCTTTTGTAAATTATATTATAGTATTAAAACTTTCAAATTGGTCATTATTGATGTTTATATTTTGAATGTGGATATTAAATTTTGATCAATGTGAAGGAGCGTATCCAAAAAATTTTTTTTGAATGAAAAATACTTATTTCAACGATTATAAACCGTTGAAACTTATCTCAAGATACTCTTTATCAACGGTTGAGTGCATGTTGTTAAAGGTGTAAAACTTATTTCAACAGTTTCATAGGCTGTAGAAAAATATTCTCGACACGGTTTTTAATAACAGTTCTCTATGGTCACTCCAACTGTCAAAAATAGTTTTTTCAACGGTTTTTAGTACCTTTTTCTACGGTTTCAACTATTGAAAATAGCCAAATTTCTTGTAGTGAACTCTTGTTTGATATAAAGTTAAATTAACTAATCTTAAACTTTTAATAGGTTCAACTTTTGCATACACTTATGTTGACAAGTTGAAAATTACTCTCTAGTATTGCATATTTGCACATATCCCCAGTGGAGTTGCATGTCCAGGATTTATATATATTTTTACCTATCAAAAAAAAAATATTTGTACATGTTTATTCAAACATTATATTTGTAAAAGAACCTAAGTTTTTTGCTTCAAGAAGTGGAAAACACAACGGCTTGTATTGTTACTTGGGAGATATTTTTATCGAAATCACCAATCCAAGGAAATCGCCCACAAAAGTTGGGAACAGATTTGCTTGTCCAATAAATAATTGTTATTCTCATGAATACTACGTACACAAAAAATTTTGACAACTGTTGAGGTAACAAATTGTTCTTAGTAAGTTAAAAAAAAAAATGAAGTTATAATAAACTCAAATAAGATAGTAAAAACTTTATCAACTCAATTGTTATAAAAAATTGTTTGTGAAAATTGTTATTTATAATATTGCTCTTTTCTCGTAGAAGATTTTGTCCTTCTGAAAAGTTTCACTATTAATTAACGGGATGATTAGTTGTCATTTTGAATTTAAAGCCATCTATGGGATTTGAGGCATGTTTGTTGACTACATAGCCGTAGTAGCCGTAGGTTGTCTTTGTCTAACGGCGAAAATATTACAGCAATAATTTCCTTTGTAAAATTTTGGATGAATATCACAGGTGTATGCAGTATTAGTTTCATTATTTCACAGTGAACATGTCCAACATGTTTGACTAGTAATTTCAAATGTAATTCCTGCATTTTTTTCCAATGTTGGGTGTGCTCATATTCCCTTGTGTTAAGAGAGAGAGAGAGAGAGAGGGGGACTTATCATACGTTCATCTTTCTGCAAAGCTTTTTTTTTTTTTTTTTAATTATTATTATTATTTTGGGACTTTCCACCAACCTTCAATTTCATCTCTATACATGGTGGATACATATAGATGAAGAAGACAAAATATAGAACATCAGGGAATCAATAGGGCATATGATATGCCTTGTAAATCAGTTTCGTTACCTACTCTCCTTTATAAAGAGAACTGGGGTTTGAATTCTTCTCCCATTGTTATAACTTATAACTATCAAATTTATTTTTTAAAAATAGTACAAAAGATATTGCAAAATAAACAGTAAATAACAAAAATTTCCCAAAATATATTATGAAGTAGGTGTATGTGTGCAATTCCAAAAATATACCAAACAGAAAACTTTTTCATTAATTTTCATTTTTTAACTTCAATTAAATGTATGTGTGCAATTCATAGAACAAAATCAAACTTCTGAACCGAGCTAGTTGTCTTTTAGAAATCTAAGTATGCATTTGTATATTAGTAGAAGTTTAACAGAGCATTTCATATGCTTAGCCAAAAAAAAAAAAAAAAAAAAACCAGAGCATTACATATGCAGCACCCAAAAGAGAAAAGTGAATTAATCAACAATAAGAGCAATTTGACAGTAAATTTAATTGCTTTGACCAATTTGACATCTGGGTGCCAAAAGAAAGAAAGAAAAAACAACTAGATTTATAAAGGTAGGAGGAAAGACGATAACTCACAGGCAAAAGAAGAGAGACAAAAAAATATCTTTGACTGGATTCCTCACAATCAGCCATAAATCGATTATCCGAGTCTTTGAATCGTGGTTCTTCCCCGTCATCCTCATCATGGCTTCGCTTATTTTGATTAGGATCTTTGCTTATTTTATACCACACGAAACCCAATTAATTTGCTCCACCACCAAGCCCTGGCTAGCTATTTTAAGCTCAACTTGATGGAATCTCTTCTCATCAACTGAGCAGCCAAGAGTTTTGGAAGACATACTGTACAGCCAAATGTGATGCGATTCAACTTTACCGTATTCTTGGGCACGGGCGTTAAAGCAAGTTCCGCGCCAAAACCGATTACCGAGGAACGCTTTCTCGCTCATTTGGCATCCATCCACTTTAATCGAATCGACTTCAATCTCATTGATTGGGTACTGACAACGCTCGCTGGGTCAAAAAAAGAACGCACAAAACAATTCCCCTCCACCCGTCAGAGCCAGAGCTAGAGCCAGAGCCGGGCAATTGTATTGTATCTTCACTTTTTCTTTTTTTGTTTTATAAGGTTTAAGGACTGTTTGGTGGTGTGAATAATAGTTTTCGTCGCTTAAATAATACCACCCGTATTTTCACAACTATTAAACAACGTTACTCAAATAAGATTACTAAATGACCCTTAATTTGGATTTTTTTTTTTTTTAATTTGATGCGGTGGTAAACTAATGGACCAAATTAACATATGAACTTTGTAGTTTACCCTTTATTTATATATATTTATTTACATCAAGATCATTGTTTGTATATTTCAGGGACCGAGTGGTGAACTAATGGAGGGATTATATTATATAATTCCTAGAAGGAAAATTCCGAAATGGTTTGAAAAGGTGAACATATGCGGTAGTTACGCTGTCACTCGTCCATCTCGCTTCACACTCCATTCTAAACCTTTTAAAACCAAAAAAGTGGAGATACAATTGCCTGGCTCTAGGTATGGAAAAGAAAGTCATGCAAGGGATGTCTCTATTAATCACCGTTGTGTGAGTCTAAAATCCTTAATAGCCTGTTTGGGAGTTAAAAAAAGGAGGGAGAGTAGAGTAGAGGGAGGGAGAGTAATTCAATTATCTTATTTGGAAGTTTTTTAAGGAAGGAGGGGGAGGGATTTGGAGGGGTTTGGAGGGGTTTCAACTCCCTCTAACCCCTCATTTTTAATTTCTCCAAATTGGAGAGATTTGGAGGGAGAGTAGAATAAATAAATTATTGGCCAAATGAATTCCCTAATTTACCCTTTCTAAATTAACAAAATTACCCTTTCTAAATGGCTAATTACCTCATTCCCCCTCCCTAACTTTAAAAACATCCAAACAATGTAGAAGGGAATCATTCTCCTCTACTCTCCTCCCCACTACTCTCCTTCCCTCTACTCCCCTCTACTCTCCTCCCTCTCTAAACTTCCAAACAAGCCATAAACTCCCTCAACGTTTCTAGCCATTCTACATAAATTACAACGTTGGATCCAAACTAATGGTGTTGCCATGTGAGTCTAAAATCCCTAAACTCTTTCAACGTTTCCAACCATTCTACATAAATTACAACATTGAATCCAAACTAATGGTCATTAACGCTCAAGTTACAATATGTATAACATTATTAAAAAAAAATTTACATCAGCCCACCGCTTGAAATCGACTTATGCTAGGTATATCAAATCATCACAACCAATCCCTATTTCACCCTTTGGTTGCCAAGAAAATACCCAAACAACAACAACAACAACAACAATCAAATCAAAATAACATCCAGTCATCTAATCCAAATGCAAAAACCCATAAAAATAAAAATAAAATAATAAAAAAATCAAATTGAGTGAACAAACACAACACAAAACAGAAAATCCAGAATTTTCTTTCCTTTTCCTTGATTTTCTCGGCAATCAAACAGGCCCATAAGCTTCATAAGAATCAATGAAAAAAAAAAAAAAAGGGATTATAAAGAGATGGGTTTTGGGGAGGCCAACGCAGGTGAGGTTTTTGGATTTGGATCTTTGCAGAGGCGATTAGTAGAGACATCCCTTGCTTGACTTTACTTTGCATTCTTTGTTGTTGTTCTTCTCGTTAGAGTTAGGATTCTGATTTTGGAATCTTCCTTCTATGTCGAGAAATTATACAGTCCTTTTTGAATCACATCACTTGTCAACCATTCCAAGACTTTTATTTGTTTAAAATTGTTGAGTCAGTAATTAGTTTCTTGATGAGTCAGTAATCAGTTTCAGTTTAAAAAAATTTTCTAACTCAAAAATTTTAAACAGGTGGTACTCTTTTAGTAGAACAATGGACCACGTTACTTGTACTGTTATATACCACAAAGACCTTATAATTTCTCCTTCTGTGTCTTCTTTGTCCTTCACCATTATTTACTGCTCTGCAAAATCTGAACTCCTCTCCTCTGTCTCTAACGTGAACACCGAACTCAAACATTTAATTTAATTTTTTTATAATCTGACACAGTGGTACAATTAAAAGTTGACGTAGTATGAAAAATAATTTTTTATTATTATCATTTTACACATCAACTTTTTTCATCTAAGAAATAACAATAAAGACTAATTGACGCAACACTAAAAAGATTAGAGGTCAAATTGACACAATTGAAAGGTTAAAGGCCGACTTGACATATGCAAGGATTGGAACCAACCTTCTGATTTACCCATATATAAATAACCCAACACACACACACACAGACAGAGATAGATACCTGAAGAATATTAGGTAATTTCCTAAGTACGTGATATTTAGAAAACAAAGAGAGGTACCTGAAACTTGTTACTGAAGCTTTGAATATTTTAAGTCAATTTGAAGCAGTTGAAACTCTCCAAACATAAGGAATCGTTTGTGGTTCTCGCAATCTCTCTAGTGAGGTACAATTGTGTAAACCTATAGAATGAACTTCTGACGGAATATTTGGTAATTATTGAAGCCCTTTGCAACCACTTAAGTTGAGGATTGTTAGGCTAGAGAGTTGAGAGATGCTTTCAGAAAGGGAAACAAAATCATTTCCACTTTGATGTAACTTTTTTAAAGAGGATAAATAGTCAATATCGCTGGGAATTGCCGAAAGATTACAGTCACTTAGATCAAACTTCTTAATATGCATACATGGTAAGTTACGCAATAACACACCCACAGGTTCATGACTTGTTGGCATAAAATCAAATGAAGATGATGACAATTGACTTCCCTCGAAAACTACACTCGTGAGCCTTTTGAGGTGAATGGTGGAAGAAGACAACTCTTTTATAGCGGTACCACCCAAAAGAAGCGCATCCAGGCTTTCCATATTCCCCAGGTTCTCTGGCAAACTGACAATTTTTGAGCATCTAGTAATATTAAGATATTGTACCATCTTCAAACTACAAATTGTGCTAGGAAGACAAACAAGATTTTTGCAATCCCTTAGACACAATTTCTTAAGGGTAGTCAAACGTCCAATAGATGATGGCAACACTTCTATTGCTGTTTCACTTTAAAAAAGCTTATGCAGGTCTTTGAGATTCTCCAAATTCTTCGGCAAGTTGACAAATTTTGAGCATCTAGAAAGATAAATTTTATATAGTGACTTCAAACTACAAATGGTGCTTGGAAGAAGCATAAAATTTTGGTAATCTGTTAGATCCAATGAAGTAAGGCCAATAAAAAATTCAACTGATGAAGGCAGCTCCTTTATAGCTGTTCCACTCAAATTAAGATCTTTTAGACTTATGATATTCCCTAAGTCCTCTGGCAATTTGTCAAATTTTGAGCATCCAGAAAGATTAATATTGTTAAGCAATGTCAAGCTACAAATGGTGTTAGGAAGACACACTAATTGTTCACAAGCCGCCAAGTTCAAACTATCAAGGCCAATCAAACATTCAACTGATGAAGGTAATTTTATAATAGCAGTGTATTTCAGCAAAAAATTCTTTAAGCACTTCATGTTTCCCACAAATTCTCGAATTTTCTTGACTTTTGAGCAATGTGTAAGACTAAGAGTCGCAAGAGAATCCATTTCAAACTTGTTTGGAAGACTAGTTAGTTCTTGGCACAACTGATAGATCAAGAAGTTTAAGATATTTAAGTTTTCCGATGGATGGGTGAAGCTTGTGTAAATTTGAACACCTTGCAAGAATTAACTCCTCAAGATTTGGGACTCCACTGAAGTTAGGAGTGATAATCAAGTTTGAGGAGCCAGCCATATTGATGGATGTTAAATTTTCAAAAATCTAATAAAAGAAAATAAAATATTAGAATAATTAACTTTTTAGTGTCTTTCTAGTCAAATTTAAAAGCAAATTTGTATGAAGATACTTATTAGCAATCTTACCTTCATTCCTCTTGAAAGTAGTTCAATTTCGCTATGTGGCAAACGAAGTTCAACAAGCTCATCTGGCTGAAAACATGGCAACGGTTTTGAAGGATAATCACTCCATTCAAGATATCTTAAATTATTAGAAAGATATTTAGGGACATGCTGAGGGCAAATATTACGTATTCTCATAAATTAAAGATTGGGCATCTTCAAAAAGGAGTTAGGGTTCCAAAGTGGCCCTCTTTGTTTTTTTGATTATGTGAAACCTCTCCAAGATAGAGTCCTTTGGATCCATCCCCGAAGAGTAACAAATAGAGCTAGCCCTTCCCAAGGCAAAGCACTTAGGACCCACCCCCAACATGCCTCTTTTTCTTCATGATAAATACTTGTATCCTTGGCTCCCCTGATATCTATTGCTTGAACTTCTTCTGTTCCCTAAATTCATGAAATGAAAAATATATCATAACTTACCACATAAGGAGAAGTTGTACATAAGGAGCTCATATTTGGTGTCAATTAAATATCATATTTCCAATTTCTTGTGTTCTACTTTATACTCCATCAATCACAACTTACCACATATGACATGCAGCAATTAGTGGAATCTAAGAAGAACACAACAGTAGGACAAAAGATCTCTATTCATTTGGTGTCATGTGTAACAGTGATATATATATATATATATATATATATTCCGAACATGCAACTTGTCTCTCTCCCTTCTTATCTACCTTGCAAACTAAATAGTAAGAAGAAAAACTATTCTCTAATTTCCCTTTCCTTTCTTATAATACATTAAATTATATGACTCATTAAATCATCTAATAAGTCTCATGATTATTAAATACGTCATTAAGTGATTAAAGGTACATGAAAATACCTAAATGTGCGAGTATATGTCATTAATAATTCAAGAATGGCATAGAGCTAGCTTGATTTGTTTATATGTTGATAAATTTTAATTGATTCAAAAAAAATTGAAATATCCAATGAATTATAAACAATAATATGGGCATGAGAGAAGTCATATATATATATATATATAAGAGGATTTTCCTCTTTCAATTGGACTTTTATGTGTTTAAAAAATATCCTCATTAATGAAGGGTAACTTCATTTAAAAAAATGGTCATAAATGTCAAATAACAAATTTCATTTTGAATTAAAAAAAAAAAGAATTCCTAAAATTTAGGATTTTTTTTCCTTCACGTTCAAAAAAAAAAATTACAGTTACTGCTTATCTCTAAAGTTTATCCTTTTTATTTGTTTTAAAAATATAAATATATATTTCTAAATTATAATAGATACAAATTATTAATTTTTATCAAAAAAAATAAAAGAGCCTTTTTTATATATATATATATATATATATATATATATATAAAACTATGTGTAATGTATATTTCCACGTGATGCACTCTATCTTTATTTTGTAATAAGACGAATCTATTGTGTGATTATAAAGTGGTATAGAAGAAAAGAGGGAGAACTACCACTAATTTTTTTTTTTTTGAGCCTTAGAACTACCACTAATTAAATATTTTAAAAGTAATCTAATGAGAGATGAGTCACATATATAAATCACTAGAATAAATAATATTTTTATGCATACCCATAAAAAAAATATAAATTTTCATAATTTAAAACGTAGTTTTGTATTGTTGCAATTCACTTCTGTTGCTCTCATGCATGGACTAGGGATAAGGAGAACATTGAAATCAATCGATTTTTTAATCGAGCTAGTCAGTCTCCGCAGACAAATTCTTTTGAGTGTGAAGGACGATATGCAATCTGGTTTTTAGGCTCACTTTGTGTTTATATAGCTTTTGCGCACACAAATTCATGGAAACGAGAGGACAAAATCGTATTGGAATGGATATGTATTCTTTGGCATAATAGCGGTTCAAAGATAATAGTTTGTATCATTGTGTTCACACTACCAAAATTTTTATTCAAAGGGTCAATGTCTAATGTAGGGGTGGAAAGTTGAAGCAATATTAATATTGTCTCCTGTTTTAATCACTTTGGGTGTTGGCCTATTCAAAATATATTATAAACTATAGTAAGGCAAAGCTCCCAATCAAAATTTTTTGACCCAGCAGGCAATGGCGGAGTAAAAAATTATTTTCTTAGGAGAAAGCTAAATATATCTGGAACTTAAGGTGTTTGAAATTTGGATGGATGAGAAAGAGAAAAGAGTAGGAGAAGGAAAGAGTTTGAGGGTTTTGGAGAGGTGAGATACCTCTCCAAACTCCTCATTTTAAATTCTCCTAAATTGGATGAAGTTGAAACAAGGATTCCACTTATATTAGCATTTTATAAATTATAAATTTTACTCTTATGACGTCATTTTGAATATATTTGTTTAATGAAAATTCTACGATTTTTATATTAAAAATTTAATAAAAGAGAGGTATATTAGCCAATTTGTATGACATTATTTTTTTTTCTAATATTAATTTTTAAAATACCCAGATAAAGGGGGATATCTATTCCCCTTTAATTAATGTTTAAGACATTCAAATAAGGGGAATGAATAACTAGCTTAATGGTTTATTTGGATTGAGGGGAAGGGAGCGAGAGTAGATAGAGTTGACCAGGAATTAACCTATTGTGGATTCTATTTTAGTTATTATTAGGAACGGACACTATAAATTAAAACTTTCTATAAATAAATAAAAAATTACATCCTTAATTTTGAATGCTTTTCCTTTTGAAAACATGCATCATATATAGATTCATGGTAAATACTTTCCCCATATTTATTTATATTTTAAAGATTAAACTTTTTATACAAATTCTATTTCCCGTATAAAAAGCTAAAAAGCATGTGAAGTGTGAAAGTCTTTTAAATTATGGATAGTAATCAATATTCTTAAAACATTTAAAATTAAGATATATTTTAATAAAAACAATGTGAAATTAACAAGCAAGAAAACACAGATTAATAGACGTACGGCAAAGGATATACTTGTGTACAAACATATACAATAATAATATAAAAGAGAATATATCAATACAAAAAATTCTACCATATAAAGAAATTTTAAACAAAGAGTAAAATTATATACACAACAATTTTTATAACAGTTTTCACAATAATTAAGTTGGTAAATTTTTATTCACTTTCATGTGAGTCCTCCACAAATACCACTTTATTATTTACCATTAATAATTTTCCACCTCAACAAAATATAAAATATGATGATGACAAGAATCACACAGTAAGCTACAGGGCCTTCACGCGCTCTGAGTGAACCTGCACAGGTAAAAAGAACCTCAAAGGGAGGTACCGGCGTGATACCGGCCAACGACCCTCCGATAATTAAGTTAGTATTGCTCACAACTCTAGAGTGCCGGAGTCGGAGTATTTATAGTAGTGTAGGGCCTGAGCCGAGGCGTACTTAGGAAGATATCCCTTTACCGGAATTGCCCTGGAATAGCGTGGAGCGCAAGATACTTCTTGGTCAACAAGCGTGTTGGGCAAGACATCCCTTTGGAGAGCAATCGTGCTAGGCAAGATACCCGCTCAAGCAGGAGCGTATGCGACAAGATTCCTCTCCTTGTGGAAGCGTACATGACAAGATACATGTTGGTCCCTTCACCTTCATGCCGTCACCTATCCATCCCGTCGACTCCCGTAGGCTACACCACTGGGACGTGCTGGAGGCATCGGCTTTGGCTGAAGGGAGCGGAGGACCGTCAGCCTTGGCATGCCGTCGGCCAGATAGAGGCTGACGGCATCATCCAGATAACACCCCTATCAGTTGCCCTACTCCTCAATCCCGTCAGTTTTTGTCGACGGATTGGGGAGTACATCGCGTGGCAGACAAGGCATTAATGGCTAGTCCCCTCGAGCAGCCCTGGTGTCGGAACACGTGTCCTGGGTCGACTGGCCTGTAGCTGGACGGGGATGTTGCTTCGTTTTCCGCGCCCAGATCCTCTCCTATATATATGTTCCATTTTTCCTCATTTCTCTTCCTTATTTCATTTCTGCTGATCAGTGAGAAGCCGTCAACCTAAAGAATTCGAGATCACAATCGCGTTCTCGTCCTTGTTTGCTAGTTGATACCCTCAACTTCACCGAAGCCTTTTCTACAACTTGGTGAGTTATTTACTCTTATTCTCTTTTATTTAATTGCACACCGAACCTTTGGAAGGAGTTTTACTGGAAAGGTCGTCACTTGGGTTCTTAGACCACCCCCGTCGCTTGTAGGTAGTAAGATGTCTAAGGAGGTGTCGAGTGAACAGTCGTCAGTCCGCGACGGAGCGGGCTACGACGAGGTCTTCCGGTCAGGCCACGAGCCCGGGGAGGACTCCTCTTGGTCATCGGAGAGTGGGTCGTCAGCCCAATCTTCTGACGGGGGAATGGAAGTCCATAGAGAAGGTGGGGTGGCCGGCGAAGTTGGTGACGACAGGGTGGAGAGTGAGGGTGACGAGGCTTCAAGTGGGGATGACGACACCTTGGAGAGTACGTCCGAAGGTTCTGGGGACGACTGTCCATTCATCCTTCCCAAGGAGTGGATGGTTAACCACTTTTTGCCGACGATGACAGATAAGGTGTTTAACTCCCTACAGGCGCGTTATCAGATTCCAGACGATATCCTAATCCGTCTTCCCTTGGAGAGAGAGAGGTGTTACTCCGGAAGACCGCGGACGTCGGTATGTATGATGCCATGTTCGCGGCAGGATTGAGGTTGCCCCTGACGGCGCTCCACCGTCAGCTGGCAAACTACCTCGGGCTGTTCATCAGCCAGATTGCCCCCAACGCTTGGAGGGTGTTTATAGGGTCTGAGATCTTGTGGGGTAGCTTAAATGGGGGACACCGTTAGTTAACCCTTGACGAGTTCTTCTGGTGTTACCGTCCACACCACATCGCCTCATCCCAAGGGATTTACCACTTCTCCGCGAGGAAGAAGGAGCTGAGGTTGGTGTCGAACATGCCTAACTCCAATAGGAATTGGAAAGGCAGGTATTTCTTCGTGGAAGGGACGAACTGGGTGTGCCGTGAGGAAGAGTGGGGGTCGATTCCTCAAGGTTTTGACAACACCTGGGCCTTCGTCAGGGAGTCAAGTCGTCGCCGTCAGCCTTGCTTATAGGTTTATTCATCCCAAGGTTCTTACCCGTCTGTTTTCTTTTTCTCTTTTTTAGCTCTCGCCCGTCCGGTGATCACAGAGGAGCAGGAAGCTTTCATCCTCAAGGTGACGGAGATTCCTTTGGAGGAGAGGAAGTGCCGCGACCTCATCACACTTGACGCCCTCCACGCCTACTGTGGGGGACCCGTGCCAACAGAAGAAGCACGCCGTTTAAATAATCTATCCCGTCAACGTAAGCCTCATTGACACCTTCATTTCCGTCACTTTTACTTACACATTTTTACATTCGGTCTCTATCTTGTAGAAATGGAGTCAGCAAAGTTGAGGGCGCAGATCCGGGCCGCCACTGCGCGCAAGAAGGAAGAGGGGAAAAGGAAGGAGGGGGCGTCCACGTCCCTCCCCAAGGCCGTCGATAAAGGCACGCCCAAGAGGAAGGGTGACGGGACTGGAGATCGTCCAACAAAGAAACAGACCGTCACCCTCGGGGATCACCCCGCAAAGCCCCCGTCTCCCAAACACGGGGTCGAGAAAGGGTTGATGACAGCCCAAGGTCCTTTCACCCAAGAGGACGAGCACTGCCTCCTTACCTACAAGGGGTATGCTCTTGAGCGGCTGGATTCCATTCTTGGGAAGAAGGACGATGATTCTTGCGTCAACCAGTCCATGCAAGAGCTGGGGGACTCGGGCCTCTTCGATCTCGCCCGAGTACGTGTATTCTTTTCTGTTTTTAATTTGCTCCATCTGCTTTTTGTGTTAGTGTGCTGACAGAAGTTTGATTTCACAGGCTATGGTTCGCATGAGGGCCATGCAAGTCAAAGGGACGAATAATGAGGAGCTGCTGGCCCGTCAGAAGAAGCGCATCGTAAACCTGACTTACGGGTTGGACCAGTACAAGGACGCATGCCGTACCTTGAACGGGGAAGTAAAAGAGCTGAAAGAAAATCTTGAGGAGCTAACCCGTCAGCTGGAGAAGGAAAAGGAGGCGAAGGTGACGGCAGAGAAGGAGTTGACTTCCCTCTTGGGCCAGGTGGAGACAGCGAAAGCTGACGCCGTCGCTGAGTTCAAGACATCCCAGACATTCATTGACGCCTGCGCCGAGTACTATGGTGACGGGTTTGAGGACTGCCTTAAGCAGGTGAAGTCCCTCTTCCCTCACCTTGACTTGTCGAAGGTTTCAATGGATGATCCGGTGCCGTCAACGCCCATGGTCGACACCGTCTTCGTGGAGGATGATGACCTTGGCGAGTCTGGGATGCTTGGCAACGACAACGGTGTTGTCCTCGCCCAACCTGCCCTGGACAGGTCTGCTGCTCCAAAGATTCCGTCATCCGACCCTCCTTGTTTTGACGGCTTCCCTGCCGGCGAGGCCCAAGGTCCCACGAGTGACGAGGCTGCGCCAGACGCCCCAGCCCTTTGAGTTTACAATTCTTTTTGTAAAATTTGTTTCTCCTTTTTATACATTGCCCCATTGTTTTGAGGGCTTTTTGTAAGAAACATTGTTCTTGAAATATAATACCTTATTTCCGTCATTTGTAGCTTACTGCTTTTTTTTACTTTGAGCCTTGTGGATGATTTCTCTGCTTTTTATCACTTCATGGTAATCCAACTTTTTGGGCTTTTGGTGCTTTTTATAATGAAGTCATATTCTTCTAACTTGGCGAGTTTTAAAGTAAACTTTAGGGCGTGGCCGTCAGTTTTTACGTTTAACGGGCTCGTTCCTTTTTATCCAATTAGGATAGAACCGTTAGCTAGTAGGCTATCAGCTTGTATGTTTTTAGGATAGCATGGTTGGCTTTGAGCCGTCAGTTTTTTTTTAACTAGCTCTTACACTTCGTATCCCTTTAGGATAGAATTATTGGCTTTTTGAGCCGTCAACTTTCACACCGTCAGCTTATATGCTTGACCGGTTTTTATGCTTATCCTTAGGGTAGGATTATTGGCTTTTTATGCCGTCAGCTTATGAACCGTCAGCTTTTAAGCCGTTGGCTTTGATGCTTGACTGGTTTTTTGCCATGTATCCTTTTAGGATAAGATTATTGGCTTTTAAGCCGTCAGCTTTTATGCTTGACGCTTTTATGCCTTGTATCCTTTTAGGATAATATTATTGACTTTTAAGCCGTCAGCTGTTATGCTTGACGCTTTTATGCCTTGTATCCTTTTAGGATAATATTATTGGCTTTTAAGCCGTCAGCTCGTCGTGCCGTCGGCTTTCATATTTTGGCTTTTTCACGTTTAGTACTCAGCAAAGTACAAGAGAGAGTTTGGATGAACTGAATCTTGCATAATTTTTAAGAAGGGGGAAACATGGCCTTTAGGTTCCCAAAATTCATTGAAACAGATTACAAGTAGGGGGTTGCCATTCTATCTTACTGGTAATACTTCCGTAGTTGCTCGGTGTTCCATGGATGATGCAGCTTTTGTCCTTCCAAAGTTTCCAAATGGTAAGTGCCCTTTCTTTGCCATGACGTAATCCGATAAGGTCCTTCCCAGTTGGGGCCGAGCTTTCCTTGCATGGGATCTCTGGTGTTGCCTATGATTTTCCTTAGAATAAGGTCTCCGACCTGGAAGTCCCTGTGTTTGACTCGGGAGTTGTAGTGTTTAGCCATGCGATCTTGGTATCGTGCGAGCCTTTGTTCTGCTGCCATTCTTGTTTCGTCGATTAAGTCGAGCTGTAGACGCATGGCATCGTCGTTCCTGCCTTCATCGTAGGCGTTCACCCTGTGGCTTGTGAGTCCTACTTCGGCCAGGATGACAGCTTCACTTCCGTAAGTTAGCCGAAATGGTGTTTCACCGGTAGGGGTACTCGCCGTTGTCCTGTATGCCCATAGTACGCTTGGTAGTTCTTCAGGCCATATCCCCTTTGCCCCTTCGAGCTAAGTCTTGATAATCTTAAGCAAGGATCGGTTCGTTACTTCTACTTGACTGTTGGCCTGGGGGTGGGCGGGGGAGGAGAAGTGATTCTTTATTCCCAGCTGTGAACAGAACTCTCGGAAGGGGCCGTTGTCGAATTGCTTGCCATTGTCCGAGACTAGGACTCTAGGGATCCCAAACCTGCATATGATGGACTTCCAGACAAAGCTTCGCACGTTCTTCTCCGTGATGGTGGCCAGAGCTTCAGCTTCTACCCATTTTGTGAAGTAGTCTATGCCTACTACCAGGAACTTCAGCTGCCACACAGCCGTTGGGAATGGCCCCATAATGTCTTGTCCCCATTGAGCGAACGGCCATGGGGTTGTCATGGGGGTCAGCTCTTCGAACGGCTGTTTGATGGTGTTGCTGAACCTTTGGCATTTGTTGCAGGCTTTGACGTAGGCGTGGGTGTCTTTTTGCATCGTGGGCCAGTAGTATCCTGCTCGGATCAGCTTGTGTGCTAATGATCGCGACCCCGAATGATTTCCGCATATTCCTTCGTGTACTTCCCTCATGACATAGTCCGCTTCCTCGGGAACCAAGCATCTTAGGTATGGGCGAGAGAAACCTCTTTTGTACAGGACGTCCTTCATCAGTACGACTCTCACCGCTCGGACCTTCAGTCTTTTGGCGACCTCTTTCTCACCCGGCAGGGCGCCATTTCTCAAGTAAGAGACTAATGGCATGGTCCAATTATTTTCGGAGCCTATTTCCTGCACATTGACAAAGTCTATTAGCGGCGAAATCTGTACAAAGGAGAGCACATTGTCAGGGATGGTCATGTGTTCTAATGAGGCGGCTTTGCCGAGGTCATCGGCTTGCTCATTTTCTTCTCTGGAGATTTGGATTATTTCTGCCTTCAGGTCGTCTACCCTTCGCTTCACTTGATCGAGGTATCTTTTCATTTTGTCGCCTCTACACTCGTAGTCTCCGTTCACTTGGTTGACGATGACCTGGGAGTCGCAGTAGACTACCACTCGGGTTGCTCCTGCTGCTTTAGCGAGATCGATCCCGGTTATCAAAGCTTCGTACTTCGCTTCGTTATTGGTGGCAGGGAAGTCCAGGCGAATCATGCACTCGACCCGATCTCCCTCGGGGGAGTGAAGTACGACACCTACTCCACCGGCCCATCTAGTTGACCATCCGTCTGTATGTACACTCCATGGAGGGCATCCATCTGCCCCCTGGTCTTCCGCGCTGGTGAACTCAGCAATAAAGTCAGCGACGGCTTGCCCCTTGAGGGCAGTGCGAGGGCTGTACCGGATGTCGAACTCAGTCAACTCGATTGCCCATAGGACCAGGCGACCGACAGCTTCTGGGTGGTGCATCGCCCGCCGCAAAGGCTTGTCGGTTAGGACAACAATTGTATGAGCTTGGAAGTACGGCTTGAGCTTTCGGGCCGCTGTAACTAAGGCGAAGGCGAGCTTCTCCATGGGTGGATATCTTTCCTCCGCTCCGTGAAATGCTCAGCTGGCATAATACACAAGTCTTTGGACCCCGTCTTCCTCTCTGATCAAAGCCGCGCTGACGGCTGCTGGGGATACGGCCAGGTAGAGGAAGAGCTCTTCCCCCGGTTGCGAGGGACTCAGTAGTGGCGGTGAAGAGAGGTAGGCCTTCAGTTTTTCGAACGCCCTTTGGCATTCGTCTGTCCACTCGAAGGATTTCTTTAGTGTGCGAAAGAAGGGAAGGCACTTATCTGTCGCCCTTGATACGAACCTGTTCAGGGCGGCCACCCTCCTATTTAAGCTTTGTACCTTCTTCACGTTCTTCGGGGGGGCCATCTCCATTATGGCTCGGATCTTGTCTAGGTTGGCCTCGATACCCCTTTGAGACACCATAAAGCCTAGAAATTTTTCCGCCGCCACTCCAAACGCGTACTTTGCCGGGTTGAGCTTCATGTTGTAGGAACGGAGGGTGTCGAATGTTCCTTCGAGGTCCTTCAGATGGTCTTCCTTCCTCCTGCTTTTTACTAACATGTCGCGACATATACCTGAACATTCCTTCCTATTTGGTCGACGAACATCTTGTTCATGAGTCTCTGGTATGTGGCGCCCACATTCTTCAGTTCAAACGGCATCACCTTATAACAGAAAAGACCCTGGTTGGTAACAAATGAGGTCTTCTCCTGATCTGCCACGTCCATCCGGATCTGATTGTACCTTGAAAAGGCATCCATGAAGCTCAGCAGCTGGTGCCGGGCCGTAGAATCTAGTAGCGCATCAACTCGTGGGAGGGGGTAGCTATCCTTGGGGCACGCCTTGTTTAGGTCTGTGAAGTTAATACACATGCGCCACTTCCCGCTAGGTTTTTTGACCATCACGACGTTGGCCAGCCAGTTAGGATAGTATACTTCTCGGATGAAACCCGCCTCCCGTAGTTTGCCGACTTCTTCCGCTACTGCTCGATCTCGCTCCGGGGCAAACACCCGCTTCTTCTGTCAGACGGGTCGAAAGGTGGGTGATATGTTCAGCCTATGTACCATGACTGAAGGGTCGATCCCTAGCATGTCTTCGTAACTCCAGGCGAACACATCTTGGTTTTTCCTGAGGAAAGCCACGAGCGCTTGGCGAGCCGCAGGGCTGGTGAGAGCGCCGATCCTAGTAGTCCTGCCTGGCTTGGACTCGTAGAGGGCTATCTCTTCGAGCTCCTCTGCCGGTTCTACCCCCACTCGCTGTTCTATATTCATTGCTTGCAAGTGGCTGTCCATTTCCACCATCGCAACGTAGCATTCTCGCGCGGCTACCTAGTCTCCCCGTAACTCCCCTACACCGTTCTCGGTGGGGAACTTGGCCATCAGGTGGTAGGTCGAAGTCACGACCTTCCATGCATTGAGGGTGGGTCGCCCTATGATGGCGTTGTAAGCGGACGAGCAATCGATGACGAGGAAGGTGACATCTTTGGTGACTTGCCGGGGATATTCCCCAATTGTGACCGGCAAGGTGATGGCGCCAAGGGGGTATACTCTCGTTCCCCCGAACCCGATGAGCGGAGTGTTGGTAGGTGCCAAGCGCTCTCTGCTGATCCGCATCTGTTGGAACGCCGGGTAATAGAGGATGTTTGCGGAGCTTCCGTTGTCGATAAAGACCCGGTACGTGTTGTAGTCCCCTTGTCGGAGGTTGACAACAAGGGCGTCGTCGTGCGGATGGTGAAGACGTTGGGCATCTTCCTCTGTGAACTCAATGGCGGGGCTGTTGACTCGTGGCTTCTTCTGGACCACGCCCGCGGTTTGGACATTCTGAACTGCCCTGAGATAGGATTTTCGAGCCTTCTTCGTGGAGCCAACAGATGCCGCACTCCCAATGATCATCCTTGTGTCCCCTATGGGCGATCTGGGGCGCTCATTCCCGGCAGGGAACTTGTTCCTGTCGAGGTGCTTCTGTTCTTTCTCGGCTGACGAACCTTTACAGCTTCCCTTGCCTAATCAGGGTTTCAATTTGCTGCTTCAAATCGTAACAGTAGGCAGTGTCGTGGCCGTGGTCCCGGTGGAAGCGGCAGTACTTGTCCTTGGGTCGTCTATTGGGGTCCCCCTTTAGTTTTCCAGGAAACGTCAGGGACCCTTCGTCCTTGATCTGCATCAGGACTTGGTCGATCGGAGCCGTCAGCGGAGTGAAGCTTGTGAACTTCCCAGCGGGGGGCTTTGGTCGTCTGTTGTCTCGACCTTCTCCTATCCGAGACGTCTTTCGCCCCTTGTCTTGTTGCGCGTCCTCTTGCCTTTCCCTCTTCTTGGGAGGCTTTTCTTCTCGGGCCGATAGTGCATCTTCCGCATTCATATATTTGGTTGCCCTGTAAAGCACATCCGACATAGTTTTCGGGTCATTTTTGTAAATGGAGAATAAGAATTTACCCTTCCGCAGCCTGTTTGTGAACGCGGCGACCAGTATTTTGTCGTCGGCCTCGTCGATCGAGAGTGCCTCCTTGTTGAAACGGGCTATGTATGCCCTCAGTGTCTCGTCTTCTCGCTGCTTAATGTTCATCAAGCACGCGGTGAACTTCTTGTGTCGATGTCCCCCTATAAAGTGTGAGGCGAACTGAGCGCTCAGCTCTTTGAAAGTTCCTATAGAGCCGGGCGTCAGTCTGCCGAACCAGGTCCTTGCGGGGCCCCTCAATGTCGCTGGGAAAGCCCGGCACATAATTTCGTCCGGGACACCTTGTAGGTGCATCAAGGTCTTGAAGCATTCTGAGTGGTCCAGCGGGTCTCTGGATCCGTCATAGTTTTCCATTTGGGGCATACGGAACTTCGGCGGCAGAAGGAACAAAATGACAGGCGTAGCGAAGGGGGAGTCCGTACGGTGGACGAGGTCGTCGAGGACGCTGGATACTCGTCCCTTGAGGGCGTTCATCATGAAATCCATGCGCTCCTTCATCACCTGCATCTCTGCGGCGATGTGGGGCGGGACGTGGTCAGAAGCCGACGGGTGGCTCGTCTCCTGTCCTTCAGGTCGGCTCAAGGCATTGCTTCCCTCAGGTCCTCCGAGATTCCTCTCCTCGGCACTGTCTGCCTCTTGGTTGTTGATCGTCGCATTCCTCTGTCGCAGCTGTTCTTCTAAATCGAGGTTATGTTTTGTGAGGCGTTCCACCGCGGCTGCTAGAGTTTGGACCTGTCTCTCTAGAGCCGTGGTGCGCTGTTCATTGCCTTGATCGTTCATGGTGGTTGTCCTTGAACGCGTGAGTACCATGCAACTTTTTGTCCGGAAAGCACGGAGCAAGGTTTACGTGTTTCCTACAGACGGCGCCAACTGATGATGACAAGAATCACACAGTAAGTTACAGGGCCTTCACGCGCTTCGAGTAAACCTGCACAGGTAAAAAAAACCTGAAAGGGAGGTACCGGCATGGTACCGGCCAACGACCCTCCGATGGTTAAGTTAGTATTGCTCACAACTCTAGAGTGCCGGAGTCGGGTAGAATTATGCGTACCTTGATTCGTGAGGGCTCGGAGTATTTATAGTAGTGTAGGGCCTGAGCCGAGGCGTACTTAGGAAGATATCCCTTTACCGGAATTGCCCTGGAATAGCGTGGAGCGCAAGATACTTCTTGGTCAACAAGCGTGTTGGGCAAGACATCCCTTTGGAGAGCAATCGTGCTAGGCAAGATACCCGCTCAAGCAGGAGCGTATGCGACAAGATTCCTTTCCTTGTGGAAGCGTACATGACAAGATACGTGTTGGTCCCTTCACCTTCACGCCGTCACCTATCCATCCTGTCGACTCCCGTAGGCTACACCACCGGGATGTGCTGGAGGTGTCAGCTTTGGCTGACGGGAGCGGAGGACCGTCAGCCTTTGGCATGCCGTCAGCCAGATAAGGGCTGACGGCATCATCCAGATAACACCCCTATCAAAATATATTGTGAAAATTCTTGTGATCCAGTGTTGCTAAACAAAATAACTGGTCACAAACAAAATAGTAATCTTCTCCAATTTACATACATGTATGAAATTGAAAATAAAACATTAATGGCAAAAAAAAAGATAGAAAATACGAAGAAAAAAAAATCTCTCTCTCTAGATGGCAAACACAGGGTCTTAGACTCTTAAGAGTCCAACCCTAATGTTTTGGAATTCAATTGATTGTAAAAGGTAAACTATGCTTTTTATTTCTTTAAGTTATTGCTTTTTCTACAATGTCTTTTGAGACAAATGTTTACTTAATATTTGTTTTAAAGACACCTGTAAATTACCTACTACAAGAATGGACAAGCCTTTCAATTATGTTAGGACCACAATTTTTAGTGCTCATTTTTCCATAATTATCTTATTTCATAAATTGTGACTGTTCGGTACTTTTATGTGGAATTTATATAGTATTAAAAAAATTATAAATACATAAAATTGTTATTTCTAAATACATTAAGATACAATTATCTACCAATAAAGATAAAAACACAAAAAAAAAAATGCATTTTATTAATACTAGACTGGCTAGGATATTTTTTTTTTTTGGTTAAAGTTAGAGCATCACAGTGATAATGCTAAAAATTTTAGCTTGTAGCATCTTAAAAAGTTACTTTATCTATTTTACCACCTCACATTACAATACACCTAATATCAAATGTTCTATTCTTTTTATTTTTTCATTTAAAATAATATAAACAACTCATTAAAATAATAAAGAAAGAGAGGGAATTTGAGTTTTTTAATTGAAGAAAGAGATATAATCTTAATAAAATATTTTATTTTATTTTAACAACTTACTATAGTCAACTAATATTTATACCAGTTTACTGTAATTGCAAAAAATTTGGCTTTAGCTTCTCTTATAACACATGATTTTTTGGTTCTTTGGTGGTAAAATAGTTTTTTTTTTTTTTTTGCTAAAATACAATCACCATTGTGAATGTCTTTATTATATCTATTACATTTTTTGGTTGGATAGTTACTGTTTGAGTTAGACTAGTTAAGTTGATTGTGGAAAAATGGCCTAAGATTTTGGAAGGAGCCCAACTACAAAGATAAAATATATAATAACTATATATATATATATAGAAAAAAAAACAAATTGGAACTAGGGGGCTCGGCCCCCACCTAAGTCCGTCCCAAATATGAATCAACCACTTATTATAATAGTCGTGGTAAATAGTGTGAGAAAGGGTGTGGTGGTAGAATTTTGTATATGGCTTTAGGCTGAGAGGCCACCAACTTTAATGCACTAATTAATATCAATCAATATATATATATATATATATAAGTAGAGATCTCATGCGAGAGAGCATGAGATTTTGCCATGTGGCGCACTATATGCAGAGAATTGAAATACCCTTAAGCCATATTAGAGATAAGAACAAATTTAAAAGTGGAGACTCTTTATTTCCTTTGGTTCAATGTTTACTAATTTTTGTTACATTTTGTATTCAATGTTTTAAGACTATTATTTATTTCATTTGACTCAATGTTTTAAGACCTTCCATCTCTCACACACATAAAAAATTCTTTGCATCTTCATTCATCCTTTTCACTTTTACTCTTTTATATACACATGTCCATAGTCTTTCATATCATATTATCTCAAATACATTTAGACAAAAATGATTTCATTTAGCTTCGACCTTTCAATGACACTTATATAACTCCAACGTTGCAGTATCATTTGATTGTAACTCGTATGAGTAGGCTATGACCAAGGAAGGGAGCTTGCGTTTTTTATTCAGTGACGGTAGCTTACGATTTTGATGTTGAAGTCAGACAATGTATATTTTGTGAAGGTTATGATTCGTTTGGGGTCTTTGAGTGTTTGAGATTTTCTTTCGAGAAAGTTATAAATGTATTTTATTTTAGAACTAAAGAAAAAGAAAAAGAAACCTTCTAATTGATTATTAATGAAGTTAGTTTTTTTTTTTTTTTTAAATTTTGTGGAATTAGAATTTTTGTAGGTTTCTTTGTATGTCTCCATATTTGATTGTGAGAATAGAGTGATTGAGAAAGTATTTGGTAGGTTGCTTAAATTTATGTAATTTTAGGATATAAAAATATTTTATATTTTAAATTCTTATCTGTAGATTTCAAAATCTTTTAATCAGTTTAAAAAATAAAATATATTTTTAATGGTAAATATTATAATATATTATAATCTTACAATGTTATAGAATTTTTAAAAATAAATTATGAATTAAAAAAAAATCAATTGATTATTAATGAAGTTAGTTTTTTTTTTTTAATTTTGTGGAATTAGAATTTTTGTAGGTTTCTTTGTATGTCTCCATATTTGATTGTGAGAATAGAGTGATTGAGAAAGTGTTTGGTAGGTTACTTAAATTTATGTAATTTTAGGATATAAAAGTATTTTATATTTTAAATTCTTATCTGTAGATTTTAAAATCATTTAATCAGTTTGAAAAATAAAATATATTTTTAACGGTAAATATTATAATATATTATAATCTTACAATGTTATACAATTTTTTAAAATAAATTATGAATTAAAAAAAATCAAGTTACAAAGTATTTAACAATATTATGGATAAACATAAATATTATACAACAAAATAAGTATTACGTATTGTAGGGGAGGATTTTGTTCCAACCCCCGCAGGCTATTTGTTCTCTTTGGGGAGCCAAGCCCGCAGGATTTTGTTTTCAAGTGACGTGAGCAAGCAAGCGTTGCATTTGGACTTAGTCCCACATCGGCAAAAAATGCGTCTCACTCAGCCATGAGTGTACCACTACTACACACTCATGGCTGCTCTAAGGACTTATAAACCATGAGTGAGGCGCATTTCTTGCTGAAGTGGGACTAAGTCCAAGTGCAACGCTAGCTTGCCCACGTCACTTGAAAACAAAACCTTGCGAGCTTGGCTCTCCAAAAAGGACAAATAACCTGCGGGGGCTGGACCAAAATCCTCTCCTACATGTATTATATGTAGATTTTATATACACAAAAATGATTTCAAATAAAATTGTAAAGTAGCCCGCGCATTGTGCGAGATATCATCTAGTTATATAAAAGTGGCAAAAAATAATAAAAATTGTGTGAAATGTCTTTTGACTCTTTTTGATATTTTATTGACGGTTGACATAAAGAAAATTCAAAAAACGGCTATTAAAGTAAAGTAATATATTGCTTATATGTTAATAGGATAAATCAAAGGATTTCCACCAAGACTCTTTAGATTATATGAAAACAATGTCATTTTTTACTAGGGAAAAGTCTAAAGGTGCCTATTACGAAATTTATAATACAGTAAATGGAAGCCAAATTATGCCAAAGAGCTTTAGACTTAATTTGGCAACTTCCGGTATTTTGAAGGGAGAAGTCATGAAAATTATTTTGATGATATATTTTTTAAAGAAATATTTATTTTGTAGAGAAGTTATACAATATTTTAGAAATTAATTAGTAGGTTTTATCATAAATTTAATTAGTGGAATCTATTATGATGTGAGAGGAGAGAGTATATATATATATATATATATATTTGAGAAAACAAGAGAGAATACATCACTATTATACTTTCGGAATATTATATATAATTACTCATATTGATCTAAAGACTATGAAACAAGATTATTCAAAAATAAAAATAATATTATAATCATTAAATTCCAAAAAAAAAAAATATATATATATATATATATATATATATATATAACAAAGTCAATAACTTTTGGCAATCCTAATGGGATTTCCATTAACTCTCAAACTTCAAGAGTTGTTGAATGTGAAATGGGCTTCCATTAGCAGCAGTAGTGGTAGTTGGCACAAACAATATAATTTAAGTTAAATTATAGTTTTTAATTATTAATATAAGTTCGTGAACAAACTCAAGTTTGTTCAACAACCCAAAAAAAAAAAAAATCAAGCTTGAACATGTAAACTAGTTTTAATAAACTTAATTCTATCTTGTATTCAAAATAAAATCTTTTGTATTTAAAAATATTAAATTTTTAGTACTTGACTCGGCTCAGCTTATATATTGCATCCTTAATTTTGAATGTTTTTCAAAAACATGCATCAAGGTAAATACTTTGCCCATGTTTACTTATATTTTAAAGATTAAAATTTTTAGACTGATTCTATTGCCCGTATAAAAAGTAAAGAGTATGTGAAGTGTGAAAGTCTTTTAAATTATGGGTAGTAACATATTCTTAAAACATTTAAAATTAAGATATTTTTGTAATAAATAAAAAAAAATTAACGAGCAAGAAAACAGAGTAATAGTTTACCAAAAAAAAAAAATATTTTTGTCCAAACATATACAATAATAATATAAAAGAGAAAATATCAATACAAAAAAATCTTACTATCTAAAGAAATTCAAACAAAGAGTAAAATTATATACACAACATTTTCCGTAATAATTAAATTGGCAAGTTTTTATTGACTCTCATGTGAGTCTGCCACAAACACCACTTTATTATTTGCCATAAATAATTTTCCACCTCGACATATATGAAATATATTGTGAGAATTCTTGTGACCTAGTGTTGCTAAAGAAAATAGCAACTCACAAAAAAATAGTAATCTTCTCCAATTCACATACATGTATATGAAACTGAAAATGAAAAATTAATGGCAAAAAAAGATAGAAAATATGAAGAAAAATCTCTCTCTCTCTCTCTCTCTCTCTCTCTCTCTCTCTCTCTCTCTCTCTCTCTCTCTCCAAACACAAGGTCTTAGAGTCCAACCCTACTTCTTGGAATTCAATTGATTGTAAAAGGTAAATTATTCTTTTTATTCTTCTTTAATGCTCTGTTTGTTTTGGCATTAACGTTTTCTGAAAAATAATTCATTTTTCAGAGAACATTTTCTGGAAAACTATCTCATTTTCTGGTATTTGGTAACAACCTTGAAAATGGGCTTGAGAATGTTTTCTGGTGTTTGGTATCCACAATTTTTATAACATTTCTTGTATAATTTAAAACATGTATAATATGTGTATTGTGTAAACCCACCTAATGACCTAATGTAATCAATATAAATAAATAAATAAAAAACCAAGAATGAATTTGGTTTTCAAACTAAAATTTTGACAACAAATACAATCAAAATTAGCTATCCAATTTTCATGATCTCTGATACTCATCTTGCTCTTGTATATGTACAGTAACGTACATAATATATATATAAACCATATTTCTCATAATTCAAATTAATCATTATAACCTTGAGTTCCATTTTAAATAGTTCAAAATGCCACATAGGCCAAATAGTTTTATTGGCAAACTAATCCAGTACTAGTTTGATAAATATACCAAAAATTGTTATAGAATCGTTGACCAATCTGTGAGGAGAAAAAAAATCTTATTAAAGAACGGTGTTATAGAGGGGAGAAGAAATAGAGAGAAAAAAAAAAAAAAAAGAAGAGGGGCAGAGAGAGAGAGAGAAGTTTGTGGGAAGAGAGAAAAAACAAAGGAAGGAGAAGAAGTGAGAGAGTTTATTGTGAGAAAAACTGAATGAGTGAAAGAAAATATTTTTTCCTAAATCAAAAGAAGATAATATTTATAGGAGTTATGCACTATGTGAGAGAGAGATTGTTTTCCAAAATTTTTTTTTTGGAAAACAACCTATAAAAAATAAGCCTTATTTTTATAAGAGTTTTCTGTTGACTAAAGATAATTTTTTGTTGACCAATCTTTTTTATGCTACCAAACACTGAAAAACGTAAAAAACTATCTTTATAGAAGGTTTTCTAGCGAAACAAACAGAGCGAAGTTATTGCTTTTCTACCAAGTCTTTTGAGACAAATGTTTACCCACCATTTGTTTTAAAGACACGCGAAAATTACCTACTACAAAAATGGATGTGCCTATAAATTATTTTAGGATCACAATTTTCACCACATATTTTTTCACAACTATTTTATATGACAAATAATGACTTATTGTCTGTTACTTTCACATAAATCCACTATTTTTTTTACTACTCTAAATTAACTATATAATAGTTGTGGCAAATAGTGAGAAAGGGCGTGGTCCTAGAATTTTTTGTGTGGCTTTAGGACAAGAGGCCACCAGCTTTAATTCACTAATTATATAAAAGTGACAAAAAAGTTATAAAAAAAATGGTTAAAATGCAAAACTCACCCTCTAATTTTCACCATTTTTCATTTTAATTAGTCCTATAAGTTTGGGTTTTGTTATTTTAATCTTCTAAATTTCATTTCTTCCAAATTAAGTCTGCCGTTAATGTGCTGTTAGTTTCTACCGTTAACTTTTATTTATTATTTATATCTTAATTTTAGAAAGAAAAAAGAAACTTAATTAAAAAAAGCTTAATGATAAATCACCTGTTCAAGAATAAATTGTTTCAGCGCTCTAACCTTCAAACCTCTACGAATGATTCCTTGGACAGTAGGAAAATGAGGATCATCCCACGAAGTGTTCAAGAATAAATTGTTTTTCAAACCTTCAAACTTGTTCACGAAGTGTCCAACTTCAAACCTCTTCAATAATAAATTGTTTTTTCACTAGATCTCAAATTCTCAATGCATGCATAATACCTTCTATGGCGTCAACGAATGGACAAGCACAATCATAAGTCAGGCATACCTTATAATTGGAGACAATGCAATGATGGGGAATTGGATCGCAACGGTAGTATTAATATACCAGATCTCGAAGTGATTTATTTGAGTCTTGCATGTCCAACTTCTCACGAAGACAACATTGCAAACCCCTTTCAGATCCCTCTTTCTCATTCTTAATTTCTCACGTCAGGTATTGGATTTTTTTTTTTTTTTAACTAGTCGCTAACCCGTGCAATGCACGGGCTAGTTGTGAAAATATATATTCATAAATAATTGATGGTTAATAATTATGAATAAATAAAAAATGAAATTGGACTATTTGTAAAAATATAGCTTACCTAATTTAGTTAGAATTATTTTACATAGCCTCAATCCTAATTTCTTCAAAATTTATTTAGTTTTGGATCCCTTTATTAAATTCTAAATAGTTCTAATTAACATAGTTCAAGACTATATGTAACTCTTTTTTTTTTCTTTTTTCTTTTTTTTTGGATACCATAGAAAACAGTTACAGGACACAAGTTATATAACATAAGATTTGGAGAGATCAAACAATAATTGGGTCGAATAATGAACAGCTAGAGAGCTGAAGCTACTTCTAACACATTACACATGATAGTTTTTGGTACAAAAATGGTGTGAAAAGTTAAACCTTATTAAGTTAGAAAATGCAAGTCTGTCATCATAGGTTGTTCCTGCAATCTTGGTTAACTTCTTCCATTGCAAACCTGTTCAATCCTTTTGCAACCACTGACAAACAAAATTAGCCTAAATCCAAGGTCTCTAGCTTTTATTGCAACCTCCACGATTGCATCCTGAAATGCTGCTGGGTAAGATGTTGACATACTGCTAGGCTCCCCCACTAATATTAGATCTCCCTTCAAGTCCTTTGCTTCATATGCATAGCCACTCTGGTTTCAATTTCCTTTTCCTTCAACAAACTACTTTGATAATGAGTTGCCAATCCCTATTGGAGACATCTTTATGAGTTGGTATGCTGTGATCTTGATATTAGGATTGTCCATTTCTAAAGGCCTCCTAGTACCTGAATAAAAGAGATTTGGCAGTGAGAGAGAACAACATTTATCAGATTTGGGGTCTTCCCATCATGAACCACTTGATTTCTATGGTTCCATAAGGACCATAGAATGGTAAAAAGAGATTGAAGATATAGGTCCATTACCTGATTGACTATATGTAACTATAAAAAGTAAAATTTTAAAATATAGATTAAAATAACAATGTAGAAAAATAGCTTTTCAAATGGTTATCTGTAGGAAATCCTAAGGGATGCAAATTAAATCACAATTAGCAACTTGCCCCATCGTCACTAAGGGATGCAAATCTTGAGAAGATTGTTTTTTGTTAAAACTTTGAAAACAGCTTACATTGATAATATGAGACAGAAATAATTCGATAACCTACAACAGAACATTAATTATTCAATAACTGAAAATATACTTGCATTTTGTTTATAGTAAAAATAATAATAAAAAGAAGGAAAAGAAGAACAATTATGAAAATTTTCAATTTATAATTAACAATACTACTTTGGAAATGAACTCATTATCTCAAGTCTCAAGCAAAAAAAAAAAAAAAATGCTTAGAAACTCATATGGTCTATATAGATTTAATACTTCAGTTTAGCACATAACATATGTAACAATGATAATTGACAATTATCAGTGGTATACTTAGGCTTTCCAAGCATTAGTGGTATACTTTTTCCTTATTCCCATATCTACATTAGATTGGCTGAAATCACAAACATGAATTCTACTTAATGCAAATGCGCTGCAAAAAATATTAATGATAAATAAGAAAAAAAAACCTTTTGAGACACTGAACCATGATTTCTCCCTAGAACAACAAATTCATAGGAGTCACATAAGAGGAAATCAAGACTGAACATGGTGGCTTAGCATTTAAGAGAACCTGTAAAAGAGATGTCAGCAAATTAATTTTTACTAAATTGGAATTGAAAATTATAGGAGAAACATTAGTATATACATAAAGTACAATATTGCAAATAGAACTCAATTTAGAAATTGCTTTTAGCTCAAGTGACAATTTGCCAAAAAGAATAACTTGCCTTGATTCACTCTATCAGCCATATCTTCAGTTGCATAACATGCTACAAATCCTTGTCTTTCTCTATTAATCTTTTTATGTGACTAAGCATTTGTAGCAATTGCAATACCTCAAATTCAAAATATATATGATAAATCATTGTTAGATACTTTTGCAACCTAAAACCATGTTATCATCCAACTAACCTAACATTCTAAATCCATCATTAATAGAATTAATGATTGGTCAGCCAACTGCAAAGGGGGAGGTTTCTCAACAAACAAACAAAAACCTGCAAAGGAGAGATTATTACAAGAAGCAAATACATGTTGGCCCAATTTCTAAAATGGGATGCTCAATTTATTCGTAATCTTCATCTCAATTGAACATAGATCATAATTTTCTCAAACACCTGAAAAATGTATTGATTTGTAAACACAAATTGACTAATGAAATTGTAATGATTCATTTATAATTATTTTTAGCCTCCTTGAAGCTTCCAATATACATAATACATCCTCCATGGAAAAATGCACTTACTAATATATTCTAATTAATCTGTCAATATGATTATCTTCTCAAAAATTTAATATATACACCCAAAGAAGTCATACCTCGAAAATTTACTTTTCTGAACCTTCAATCCAAGTGACACAAATGCATCAACAATTATTTAAGATTTAATCCAATAATTAGCATGCATTTATATATATGAAAGCTATGAATTGGTGCATTACTGAAATAGCAAACTATCAGTATCATATCCAATATTGTTTATTTGTAAGAAAGACAAACAATTTAATAACAAAATAAATAAACAGTAAAATTGGTATATGGGATGGGAGAGTAAGAATTTCTATTAGACTCAGAATGTGCAATAGTGTAAGTGTCCAATTGTATTATACTCAAATGTAAAAATTGCCTACTCACTATCCATTTATATAAGGAGGAAGAGCCCATTGTCAGAAGAGTGGAAAGTACTAAAGAAGTAGACATCTATCTCAATTTGATAGGAAAACACAAACCTGAGATTCACCTTTCAATCAAAAATATGAATATAAACAAAATATATAAATATGTGTATAGTGGAGTTTATCTAACCACTGGTTGACGTGGTCATACTATCTATTTCCCTGTATATTTTTTTTTTTCTTGGAACCTAAGCCACCGCGTTGGCTTGGATCATTCCCATGTTATACTTTTCAAACTTTCTTTTTGATAGTAATACAATTTCTGCCTTTTCAATCAATTAATTATTATTATTATTATTATTATAATAATAATAATAATAATAATAATAATCAAAACTGAATTTAACTCACAACTATTAAAACAAATTAAAATAGAGACTCACTTAAATAGCAAGTTCCATACAATTACACACCATATGAATTTATCCACATTAATTCTTCCATTGACATTATTTAGAAACACCGAAACACCCCGCCCTGTGGTCAAGTTTGAGACTTCCCATAAAGTATTTCAAATTATTACCATTCTTCTACATCTTAGCAAATAATTTTTTGTATCAAATTATAAGTTATTTTTTTTTAAGTAAATAATTTTATTAGAAAAGGAAAAGAGAGGAAAAATTAAAAGATGTATACACTCCCATTTCAAAGAATACAAATCAAAGGGAAATAGAGTTTTTTTTTTTTTGGGGATAATTCAAAGGGAAATAGAGTTGGAAAAACTCAATAAAAGACAGCAAAGGGATGCCGCTTCTCTTATTTCCTTCACAATACATGTTCCACATAACACATAATAGCATGGTTCACTACACCTAGGCTACTCTATGGTGATGAAAACATCGTAAAACTAAATACCTGGAGCTTGAGCTCTGACATTAAAAAACTTGAGCATTCTGGCATAACTTCTACTTCTAAGAACCTTTCTCATGGACATGCAAGGCCCCATATTTTTGGGTTTTACATGTTGCCAAAAAATAAACATTCAACCTTAATCAAAACCAATAACCCAAATACCTAAATCAAAGACAATCAACCCAAAACAAAAAAACTTAAATACTATTGGTGGTAGACTAAAATAAAAATTTCAGATTAACCACAATCAAGTGAACAAATCAGAAGATCTCAAAGCTTTAAATCAAGACTGTTAAAAACTAAAAACAGAGTTCAGAAAATATCATGTCCCAAATCATTTCATTAAGCAAAACATTGAAGCCAACCACACAAACACAGAAACCTAGTCACAGAATACAAAACCGACAGAACAATATGAAACACATAGCATTAATTTCAGAAAAGCTTAAATACATACATAGTATTCACACATATACACACAAACAGAACATAAATATACATACAGATCAAACGGACTCAAAAGCAAAATCAACTAAACAGATCAAATGAGTAGTGAAGACCAGACGGTTCATCGAAAAAAATCCAACAAAAAAAATGATCAAATCAGAATCAAGCAGATCAGTAACTGAACAAAATTTACAAAACCCTAGTTAAATTTCTAGTCCACTAAAAATCCGTAGAGATTTTACTCAAATCAACAAATAGTTTTACAGATCCGAACACACACACAAAAAAAAAAAAAGTCAAAGTACTCAGCATTAATCGATTGCTAATTAATCGAATCGAACCCTAGGTTTGTTAAAGAAAAAAAAAATCAACTTTATGCGATTTTGATCGAAAATCTCAAAAAATAAGAAATAGAAGAAGAAGAAAACGAAACCTAATTTTCTGAAACAAAGTTCTAATTCAACCATCTGATGCAATCTGTATATTTTTTAATGAAAAAAAGCAGAAAATTTCAGATCTAATGTGAAATTGTATAGATTACCTGAAAATACGCTGAAATCGGCGAAGAGCGAGCAAAGCAAGAGCGAATGGGGATGGCTTGTAAGGGAGACGTTTGAGGAATAAAGAGAGAAAGGGGAAACGGCAGGACCCAAGACAAAGCAGAGAGAGACAGAGAGCTTAAAGGTTAGGGTTTAGGGTTTTAAGAATGCGTATAGGTTAGAGAGAGTCTGTCGCATAAAAGACTGGGAAAAAAAAAATGGAATTTTTTATTTTGAGAAAATAAAAATCAAAATTTAAAAAATAAATAAACGTTGACGTAAAAAATTGTGAGAGTTTCAGAGGTTTCAGTTAAAAAAAATAAAAATTTAAAAATAAAAAAATAAATGCTGACGTGAAAAACTGTGGGAGCTTTAGAGGTTTCGGTTTTATATATATATATATATATAGATTAAGGTTTTTTTTTTTCTAAAATTAAGAAATAAATAAAAAAATATAAAAATTAAATAAAAGTTAATAGCAAAAACTAATAACACATTAACGAAGGACTTAATTGGAAAGGAATGAAACTTAGAGAACTAAAATAACAAAATCAAAACTTATAAGATTAAAATGAAAAATGGTAAAACTTAGAAGGTGAATTTTCCATTTTGGCCAAAAAAAATTATGTGAAGTGATGTCTTTTTGACATTTTATTAATTTATTCATGGTTGACATAAAAGAAAACTCCAAAAGGGGCTATTTAATTAAAGTAATATATTACTTATATTTTAATAGGATAAATCAAATGATTTCCACCAAGACTTTCGATTATATCATATGAAAACAATGCCATTCTTTACTAGGGAAAACTCTAAAGGTGCCTATTACAAAATTTATAATACAGTCAAAGGAAGTCAAATTACTGTAAGATATTTAGAGTTAATTTGGTTCCTTTTGGTATTTTTAAGGGAGATGTCATGAAAATTATCTTGATAATATATTTGTTTTAAAGAAATATTTATTTTGAAGGGAAATTATATAATATTTTAGAATTTAATTAGTAGACTTTATTATTAATTTAATTAGTGGAACCAATTATAATTTTAGAGGAGAGAATACATTTTTTTTTTTTAAGAAAAGAGGAGAGAGTACATCATTATTATACTTTTGAAATATTATATATAATGACTCATATTATTGAAGACTCTAAAGACTTTAAATTTTAAACAAGATTATTCAAAAATAAAATAATTCTATAATCATTAAATTCCAGAAGTATATGTATATGTATATAGGAAAATTATTAGATACTCTCGGAGTACCATAAATGTATATTCCTCTCTCTTACATAAATGGTGGGTCCCATCATGAATTTAATTTGTGGGATCCATTATTCATGTGAGAAGAGGAAGTACGCATTTATGATATTTTCGGGAGTTTACAGTAATTTTCCATATATAAATATACATATATAACGAAGTCAATAACTTTTGGCAAACCTAAGATTTTAAAGTCAAAGGAAAGTTAAGATTATTGATGTATGAATAAAATTGTCACAACGGGTAAGGCCCACACAATACGTGGAATCCACATGTAGAACTTTAGGGTGTGTTTAGATACCACTTATTTTGCTGAAACTGAAAAATTTGTTGAAAGTACTGTAGATAAAGGTAAAAGTTAATTGAAATACTACAGTAGAATCTATGAATAATGCCAAAAAGTGTAGTGGGACCTATAAATAATAGCAAAAAAATAAACTAAACAGTGAAATAATTTTAATTTATAATTCTTTGCCAAACTTACACATATGAGAATTCTTCTCTCGTGATGTGAAGGACCGCATGCTAGTGCTAGCATGTATATACACTCTTATTATATTTAGGGTCTGTTCGGTTGGAGGAGTGGAAAAGTAAGAGGATGGAAAATTGTGAGAGGATGGAAAAGTAGGAGGATGGAAAATATTTAGTTTTCCCTCTTGTGTGTTCGGTTGGAGAGGTGAAAAGTGGGAGTGTGGAAAACTCTTTTGTTCGGTTGGAAAGAAAAAAAGAAGGATGGAAAATGTAATTTATATAAATTAACTATTATACCCTTGTTACATAATATGTAAAAAATAAATGTATTTGTACTCATTAAAAATTAGATCAGGTCACGTTGAAAAAAAAAAAACAAAACAAAAACAAAAGAACAACGTTCAGGTAACGTTGACGTCAGGTTCAGGTAACGTGTAAAAAAAAAAAAAAAAAAAAAAAAAAAAAAAAAAAAAAAAGAGAAAGAGAACAACGTTACGTGAACGTTGAAAAGAAAAAAAAAAAAATAAAGAGAGAAAAGAGCACTTCAAAAAAAAAAAAAAAAGGTGGGAAGATGGTATTTTTGTAAAAGTGCTATTGTAACACTTTTCTTTCCATATTTTCCTTCCGATTTGAAAGGAAAAAAAAATGTGGGCCCGGAGAGAAAATTTTCTTTCAAGTTTTTCATTCTCTCTATTTTCCTTCCCCAAAAGAACAGTGAAAAACAATATTTTCCACCCTATATTTCTCCCTATATTTCTCCTCCTTCCTGTTTTTCCTCCAAATGAACGGAGCCTTAAGGTCCTTAACGATGACCTTTTGTCAATTTTCTTTAGTTGACTGCCCATTATTGGATGTTGCCACTTCGCAATGCCTCCACAGGTTTGCTTGTCTTTCCTTTAGTCTTCTAAGTGAGATAAAAAATAAAATTTGGCGGATAAGCTGATCACGAAGTCTATGACACTACAAGAACTTCACCGAATTGAACACAATTTCTAGTACTAATATAATAATATCAAGTGAAGAAATAACAATGTTCTTGCAGGGTAGGGTTTGACTAACTTACCATCCTACTTCATATTGTGAATATTAAATGAAAACAATGCCAAAAAAAAATAAAAAATAAGAACATATATTCTGATATTATCATATTAATGTTGAAGCTATTTATTAAAAGAAAAAAAAAGTTCAAATTAAGAGAGTGATCTTCAAGTCTATGACCTACACTATTGACTGCTAATGTTTGAACACTGATTCAGGCCATGTTTCAATTTGTCAACTGGATCGAAATATTTTAGTAACAACCTATTTCAGCTTACTATTTTGGGGTTACAGACTTACAGCTGAAACTTTATACTATATTACAAAATGTCTATACCTATGTTTACATCACATGGTATTATGAGTAAGGAAAAAATAATGACATGCTTAATATCATCATTACATAATATAAGTACTAACATGTCATATATGGGTAAAGAAAAAATATATATTAATGAAGAAAAAAAAAAAACCATGTCATATGTGGTGTACACCCAAAAGCCACAATTTAATCTCAATTCCTTATTTGAATTTGTATATATAGTTGTCTTTTATTTTGGGCATATATGTTTGGTATGCTATAATAGATCATGTAATAAAATGTTATTCATTTGGAATAACTATTCGATTGTTTGGTTAGATATTTATTACATGAAATATCTATTCATTTCTAAAAGGGGTTGTTCTTCGGTACCCCTAATTTTTTTAGTGGGTACGGTACCCCCGCAAGTCTTGGCCGTCCATTTTCATGGATTTAATCCTGACCGTGGATTTATGTTAAGTGAAAAACGTATTACCGTTAGAGCAAATTACCGTATAAAAGCCAAAAATAAGCCTAAAACAAAGAAGCAAATCTTCTCTCAATTCTGGGGGCGAACCAAGAAGCAGATATTCTCTCGCATTTTCTCAATGATGAACTCCTTTCAGCATTCTGTCAATCAATGAAGGTAAAACTCTAATTCCCAAATGATCAGTGTTGGCTGCATATCTCTGCTACTCTTTCATATGGCTGCATATCATTGATCTCTCATATGGGTATTGGCTGCATATCATTGCTCTCTCATATGGGTGTTGGGTACGGAGTGGAACTTGTTATATGATTCAACATGAAATAATTCTAAGTGGACTGGACTGAGGTGTTTTGAAAAAAAAAAAAAAAAAGTCATACCAATGCCATTCAATTGCTTTGGTGGGTTAATCTATTCTAACTGTACTTAACTGAAAACGTTGTGAAATATCTAACTGTTTAATTGCTTTGTTTTGGTGGGTTTATTTTGAAACTATCCTAACTGGTCTGAAATGAAGTAGTTCAAAAAGGACTTTTATTTGGGTGTTAGGTTCTTATGTTTTTGAGGTATTAGAAATTGTGGGTATTGAGATTTTAATTTGAACTGTCATCATTGCTGCTGTTAAATGGTGTGTTTGATTGATGAAAAAAATGTTGGAAAAAAATGATTTTGAGTTGGGTATTAGGGTTTTTGAGGGTTTTGAATTGAGTTAGCTTTTAGTTTGAATATTCTTTATATTTTTTAATTAAATGAAGGTTTAGGTTAATGAAATAATGAAGAAAACAAAAAGAAAATTATTCAGATATTAGGCTCTTAGGGAGCAGACGCAATTATGTGTTTAGTGATATGTGTTCAAATAGACTGGAATCATCTTTGAGCAAGACTACAAAACTCTGCTCTTCTAAAAAAGAAAGCTGAGATTTTTGAAGTGGGTTATGTTGAGGCAATGGGTTGCATGAACATGGGTTTATGTGTGGTGGTTAGTATTGGGTTGGTGTTGATTTCACTACCACGTTTTGTGTTGGGCTCACTGACCCAACCAATGGTAAAGAGCAAAATCACATTTTTCTATTTATGTTTGTTCATAGTGTTCTTTTAATATGTTTGGTTCTTAGGAATGTGAAAAGGAAAATTATTGAAAGTTGCTTCTTTGATTAACATATCCTTTCATTTGCTTAATTCTCTCTAATAACTGAACTAAGAGTTAGATTTGCTATTATTAAATTTTTTATTTGATTAACATTTCCTTAGTTAATGTGCTACTTGGAACTAGGAAATTAGATATAAAAATTGGGTACTTAGGTCCTTTCTTTATGAAGGTTTCATGATTCCATTAGTGAGGGCTCTCTCTCTTATTCTTTCTGATTTCTTACAGTGGCAAAAGTGGAGCTGGAAAAACTGAGACAACTAAAATTGCAATGCAATACTTGATTGCTCTTAGTGGTGGCAGTTATGGGATAGAGTTTGAAATCCTTTGGTCAAATTATATACTGGAAGCATTTGGGAATGCAAAAACCTCAAGGAATGACAACTCTAGCCGATTGTGAGTTTCTTTCTTTTCTTCATTGTGGAAGGTTCTCCTAGGTTTTTCACGGTTTATAGCAGAAAATTTTTGTTGGGAGATGATTGTATAAGTTTTGCAATGATAATTAATGACTACCGTCAATTTTCACAATTTAGATAGGAGAAGAGCTATACAATTTGGTTTAATTGTTTAAATATGTTGATTATATTCTGATTTGTGCAGAGGAAGTTGATTGATATTCATTTTACTTCACTGGGGAAGATATGTGGTATTAAAATCCAAACTTGTAAGCATGTTTGATATTGAATAATTTTTGTCATGTTATGCTATTTTTGTGATGCATACCAATCGAGTTTACTGACTTAATTTCTGTTATAACCTCATGCTTAATTTACCGATAATAATTGTGAACAGTTCTGATAGAAAAGGAAACAAGTTGCCCTATCTAAGTGCCTCGAACTTTTATATATTCATTTTTCACTTATGAACTTATCAGTATCCTTTAAGCAGTCAAGAGTAATGCAATTGGTCAATGGCGAGAGGTCATACCATGTCTTTTACCAACTTTTTGCTGGTGCTTCACCAGTTCTTAAAGATAGGACTTTCATTTTTAATCAATCCACTCAAGTTTCTCAAAGTTTAATTTTTTAGTTTGGCTGATTCACATTCTTTCATCATGCATACCTTAGAAAATTAGAAAATTAGTGAGGCTTGGTTCAAATATCATAGCATAACTTATGTCCAAAACACTAGCTGCAGATCCATGTTAAAGGCCATTTAACATGGTTAATGTCCATGAACCTTATATTGACCATACAGTTTTAGTAATTTTCTATGATGTCACCTGGACTACCTACCCATTACATAATACTTTGCGTTATTTTGGTATCCATTTCAGACATAGACATATATGTCTATCCTGTTAAATTGGTCTTCCATTCACCATTTGTTTGGGTGCCCATAACTCATTATCAGATATAATGATTGTGACAATGATATCCATGTATTTGGCATCCATCACTTTGCTATTGGTCGCTGTTCTGAAGGGCCATGGCATGAAAGTTTTAAGCAGGAAAATGGTATGTATACATTCTGAAAGGTAGAAAAAAGATGCGGTTAATAAGATGCTGGCAACCTTAAGCATGTTTTACCCCACCAACTAACTGATACAGTCCTTTAAACAGTTTAGGTATTTATTGACATTAATATCCCATTGATTCATTATTTTCATGTTCCTTATTATCCAGTGTTGTTCTAATCACACTGTCACACTTCTTAATGTGATAAAATTGCAGGCTGGGAGAAAAACTACAGAGATGGCTACAAATAAAGCTGCCACTGCTGCTAGAGTTGCTTTTATCAAAATTGTTTAGATACAAATGGATGGGATATTTTTCAATACAAATAGCTAAGAGATTGGCTTTGTTTGATTTTATTAATTTTACTAATTTTTGTATTTTAATGATGTCAAGACAGTGAGCAAAAAGCTCATTGGAGGGTGAGAGAGGGAGAAAGAGATTATGTTTAAGGTTTTGTCAAAGACATTGTAACTTGTTTATACATTATTTACATCAATGGAAGATGAATTTTGAAAGATTAAAATCTTTCTACCTTTTGTATTTTCCCAACATTTTCAATGTTCCCTAAACTTAGTGATTTCTTGTGGGGTACGGGATGCACGTGACTCTATTATTATGTATTCACACTAAAATAATGAATTGTAGGTATGATGCCAACTTGTTTAGCATACGATTAAGGACAGCAACACTAAAGCCTTATCTAAAATTTTGGGGCCTTAAGTTGCGTCTTTGGATTGATCCAAAAAAATAAACATTTTATCTTTGAATGGAGGAAAACTGAATCTACCAGCTAAATCATTACTATCGATGTTTCTCTGTTTCTTAGTATCCACTCCAATAAGAGCTTATGCTCATATATATATATATATATAGAGAGAGAGAGAGAGGAGGCGTACGAAACCAAAAGCCAAATGGCAAAAACCCCAGATGAAAAACTAAAGAATAAGGATGAGACGTACTGAGATTTTAGTGACGAGAAACAGTGGAGACTTGAACAAAAAGGCAGAGAAAGAAAGGAAAATCGGTGGTGGTTATCACCGACATTGAAGGAAAGAAGATTTGGGATGAACTAGAGTTTTTCTTGGGCGTGGGATCTTGTGGGCTTTTCAGCTTATGGACCGAAAATTGAAAATTCAAAAAAATAAAATTGCAAGCATGAAGGATTTGAACTAGAGTTACTCGGCAAAAAATGTACAGACTTGCCACTATGCTAATTCGAACAAAGTATAGATACTAAAATTGACCTTTTAACAGCCAATTATGTTCAAATTACACGTTCCAATATTTATAAGAACAAATATCAAATGGCTTTAGAATGACAAGTTTGTATAAATTTTGCGAAACCCAGAGAGAGAGAGAGAGAAGTGCTTTGTGGCACCAATAAGTTGTCAACAACGAAAACATTTCATTGCTATTAGGGCTATTTGCAAACTTAGCTAGTGGAACATGTAATTTGAACATAATTGGCTGTTAAAATTTTAAAATTGTAAATTTAAGTGTTTAATGAAAATTTTAAAATTGTCAACAATCTTTGTATTGGATTTTTTGCATAATTTGCTAATTGTATAGTCACCCTATTTCCAACCTTAGACACCACAATAAACACAAAACTGTGATTAAGTTGCAAATGTTGCATAAGAACAATTAGAGAGCACATAAGGTTATACATCTTCGGTTTTATAGTATATATTGATGATGTATTTAAAATCAATAGGCTGAATGCTTCGGGTTTCAATGGGCTTGAGATTACTTAGAAAGTCTGAAAAGAAAGAAGCACAAGATTTAAGGTGACTTGGGTGAACTGGCCAAGAACCCTTCAATGTTTAAGTTACTAGTTTTTCTCTTGAAATCAGGAATTCAACTCTATAAGTGGTGAAAAACTTTGATTTCAAATGGCTGAGTCCTTTTATAGTGAGCTTTGAAGTAATTACTTGTTTAGTAACTTCCTCAACGTAGATGGAAATTAGAAAGTTCAGACTTAATTTCTACAACTGCCATCAGAAGTTAAGAACTTAGTGGGAAGTTAGAGCGATGAATTAGAATTTTGCTCCTACTTCAGAATAGTAAAACGTGGTCTGAATCATAAGCTTTTAGATATAGATTACTTTGAAAGTAGTTGTCCAGGTGATTCCATGCTGGACGACCTTCTTGCACTTGGATGACCCTTTTGGTCTTGAACGACACTATGGACAAATTGGAGATAGTCTAATTTTTGGTTCACCATATATAAATCATAAAAATATAAACATCAAGAAAATGACCTCAACTATGTTATTTTATAGGGAGGTATGCTCCTGAATGTGATGGAAGCTACCAAGTAAGGGTCATCAAATAGCCCACAGCCCACAGCTCGACCCAGAAACCCGATGGCCCACCGGGCTAATGGGTGGCCCACCGAGCTAATGGGCGGCCCAACCAGTTGTTATTGAGACCCATGGGTAGCCCACTAGCCCAGTAGGTCAGGCCGTGAGCTAGTTTTTATGCCCATGGGTACCCCGGTGGGCTAGCCCAGTAGCCCAACCCGTTGCCCAGCCCCTTGGCCTAACCTGTTGGCCCAGCCCAATACCTCATAATTCATAACAAAAATATATAGGAAGTGTATGAAGGATTGATCTTGAGATATTATAGAAGAATTTCTTAAGAGAATTCTCTTAACCACTAATATACTCAAAATAATTGTGCTAAACTTAGTTTACTAAATATATATTTTTCTAGTAGTCTAGCAAATTTGAATTAACCATTTCTCATTTTTTTTTAAGATAAAAATAAAAAACTATTTAAAGCCTTAATAAAAAAATTAAATAGGTTTCCATTAACAAAACAAAAAATTAAAATAGATTTTACTGTAAAAAATTTTGTAATTAAGTATTTAATTCTTTAATTCTTTCCTTTAAAAAAATAAATTGATTATTCCCTTACAAAAAATTGACTCTTTCCTTATAAAAATAATAAAATAATATGCTAATACAAGTCCATGGGTAGCCCATTAGGCCCAACCTGATAATCCAGCTTGCTAAAGACAAATTGGGCATTGCCCATGGGCTGAGGTTTTCTCTTTCGGCCCAACCCAACCCGGCCCATTAACTAGTTAATATCTCATTATGCTCAGCCCATTGTGTCCATGGGCTAAGTAAAAATGGGCCGGGCCGACCCAACCCATTGACGACCCTTACTACCAGGGAAGATACATAGGAAGTTAACTGGTATATTTAAATATTTGTGAAAGAGACTAAGATAATTCCAGTTGATTTTTTTTTTTTTTTTTTTGTGAACAAGAGTAATTATTGTGGTTGTGAACAAAAGAACTGTCACATGTGATGTTGGAACCGCACAATGTGATGATGGAACCGTCAAATGTGAGAAAAAAAAGTAAGAGAACCACCAAATGTGAGAAAAGAACTGTCACATGTGATGTTAGAACCGCACAATATGAGGATGGAACCGCCAAATGTGAGAAAAAAAAGTAAAGGAACCACCAAATGTGAGAAAGGAACTGTCACATATGATGTTGAAATTGCACAATGTGAGAAAAAAGTAAGGGAACTACCAAGTGTGAGAAACAAACTGTCACATGTGATGTTGGAACTGCACAATATGAGGATGAAACTATCAAATGTGAGAAAAAAGTAAGGGAACCACCCAATGTGACAAAAGAACTGTCACATGTGATGTTGGAACCGCATAATGTGATGATGGAATCGTTAAATGTGAGAAAAAAACGTAAGGGAACCACCAAATGTGAGAAAAGAACTGTCACATGTGATGTTAGAATCGCACAATGTGAGGATGGAACCGCCAAATTTGAGAAAAAAAAGTAAGGGAACTATCAAATGTGAGAAAGGAACTGTCACATGTGATGTGATGTTGGAACTGCATAATGTGAGGATGGAACCGTCAAATGTGAGAAAAAAGTAAGGGAACTACCCAATGTGACAAAAGAACTGTCATATGTGATGTTAGAACTGCACAATGTAAGGATGGAAACGTTAAATGTGAGAAAAAAGTAAGAGAACCACCTAATGTGACAAAAGAGCTATCATATGTGATGTTAGAATCGCACAATGTGAGGATGGAACTGCCAAATGTGAGAAAAAAAAGGTAAGGGAACCACCAAATGTGAGAAAAGAACTGTCACATGTGATGTTAGAACCGCACAATGTGAGGATGGAACCACCAAATGTGAGAAAAAAAAGTAAGAGATCCACTAAATGTGAGAAAAGAACTGTCACATGTGATGTGATGTTGGAACTGCACAATGTGAGGATGGAACCGTCAAATGTGAGAAAAAAGTAAGGGAACTACCCAATGTGACAAAAGAACTGTCATATGTGATGTTCGAACTGCACAATGTGAGGATGAAACCACCAAATGTGAGAAAAAAGTAAGGAAACCACCCAATGTAACAAAAGAACTGTCACATGTGTGTTGGAACCACATAATGTGAGGATGGAACCGTCAAATGTGAGAAAAAAGTAAGGGAATCGCCAAATGTGAGACAGGAACTGTCACATGTGATGTTGGAACTGCACAATGTGAGGATGAAACCGTCGAATGTGAGAAAAAAGTAAGGGAACCACCTAATGTGACAAAAGAACTATCATATGTGATGTTAAAACCGCACAATGTGAGGATGGAACCGCCAAATGTGAGAAAAAAAAAAGTAAGGGAACCATCAAATGTGAGAAAAGAACTGTCATATGTGATGTTGGAACTGCACAATGTGAGGATGGAACAGTCAAATGTGAGAAAAAAGTAAGGGAACTACCAAATGTGAGAAAAAAATTGCCACATGTGATGTTAGAACTGCACAATGTGAAGATGGAACCGTCGAATGTGAGAAAAAAGTAAGGAAACCACCCAATGTGACAAAAAAACTGTCATATGTGATGTTAGAACCGCACAATATGAGAAGGGAACCGCCAAATGTGAGAGAAAAAAGTAAGGGAACCACCAAATGTGAGAAAAGAACTGTCACATGTGATGTTGGAACTGCACAATGTGAGAATGGAACCATCAAATGTGAGAAAAAAGTAAGGGAACCACCAAATGTGAGAAAAAAACTGTCACATGTGATGTTAGAACTGCACAATGTGAGGATGAAACCGTCAAATGTGAGAAAAAAAAAATAACCTGTTGTAGCAGGTTACCTACTAATGGGTACCGTACCCCCCTTTTTTTGGGGGGGTACAGTAGAATTACTCTTCTAAAAGAGATGTAATAGTTCCTAAATAGCTATTTATCTCTAAATGTAGTAGCTATTCCTTAAGGACAAAACTTAGATACAGTATCTTAAGTGTTGTTTCTTAGGTTTCCCTCTTAAGATTCAGTCATGTGCCTACTTAATTAAAAAAAATACACTTTCATCCCATGAAAAAAAAATTCACATGGAAAAATCTTAAAAGGAGAACTTAAGGAACAGCACCTAAGTATTATACCTAAGTCTTACCCATTCCTTAATATTGCAAGACTAGCTTAATTATTAAGTTTCATTCAGTGTCCCATATGATAGCATACATGTGATGTTAGGGTTTAATAAGGAGTTAACTACATATCCTTAACTATTGGTTAATGAGCCTAACCCAGCTAGATATTTAGTTAAACGAACATTGAACACCCAAGGCAAATTAATGAGCCTAACCCAGCTAGTCAAACTCAAAAGAAGGAAAATAGCAATGATAATAAATGTCACTTCTGTAATTTGAGCATAATAATTATAAATTATTATTTTTCCAAAACTATATATATGTGGTTTTATTCCTAATTCACATTCAAAAGTATTAATAGGAATAGTTATTCTATTATGTCACATTTTATTCTTAATAATATGAATTATCATTACTAACATAATTATCATCCAGTGTACCAACCACATTCTTAGTCTTGCTTTATTTTCATAATTTTAATTAAATTAACATCATAAAAGGTTTTTTTAATTTTTTTATAATAGATGTAAAATCCAAAATCATTGCACCATTGATAGAGTTTACCTAGAGTAAAATTAACTTAATAATTGTGTATTTCTAGTCCAAAGAGTACACTTTTATTATAAGTGACATAAGAAAAAGGACATCAACTTGTCACAATCACTTCTAAGACACAACTTATATATGGCATATGAAAAAAGATGACACAGAGTATCAATTGATATTTTGCTTTAAAGAACGATGTATGAAGTATGAACGCATGTTTTTGTAGAAAAAAAAAATATGAACACGTGTATTGAGATATTTAATGAAGATTGTCCAGTTGATTATCTTCCTAACACTAGAGAGTAGAGACACGACAAATGCACTATGCGAAGCTTCTCCTTCTCATGTCGACTAGAAGTCTAGAACATTGTCGGATCTAATTGTAATTTTCTTAACCAAAAGATAAGTTTCAATATACACATGATACATAGTATTGAGATATATAATCAATACACAATATTGATATGAAACATGCACGACGATAATTCAATTTTAATTGAAAGGTCCAAAACAGAAGTTTTTAGTACCAAACCCATTATGTTATTTGGATGAATTACCTCTCTCTCTCTCTCTCTCTCTCTCTCTCTCTCTCTAGATTTCACAAAATGACACTCCTCTTAAATTATAGACAAACTGCTTTAAAGTTTGTATAGATGTAACAAATTAATCCATACTATTTCACTTCTTGTATTTCTTTTTTAAACAAAATATTCCTTTAAAAAATTCATATAAATCTCAATCGGGAAATTGTGGTTTCCTCCATAACCTTAAGGGAGAATTGTCCATAATTTAGTTATACTTTTTAAATATATATATTTATATATATATATTTATATATATATATAGAGAGAGAGAGAGAGAGAGAGAGAGAGAGTATTTCATTAATGAAATTAGGTATTCACTTATTCATCATATCTATACAAATTTCAAGTCATTTCGTTTATAGTTTGAGAAAAGATAATGTCATCTATAGATTTAGAGAGATGGTCAATTTGTAAGGAAGAATGATGTACTTTTTTTAATTTTTTTAATGCGCACTAGAAATTTGCCTAATCTGATTAGACTTTTCTTAACCAAAACATAAGGGAACTCCCCCAGCAAGATCTAAAAGTTGATTTTTTGGGGTGAAGTGTGAACACAAAAGGCTACTACTATTTTCTTCTCCACGTGTGACTTCACTAATAAGAAATATATACGTATTAATGACGTGGGAGAAAGCAAACATTAAGCATTTTTAATTCCCTCCATTGTTGCTAATCTATTTGACCTTGGCCTTTCCCTGTTTTTTTTGTGGGTCTCATTTCAATTTAACTATGATTACATAACAATGGCAATATGGCATAATTACTAGGACTGCTCCTAAATACAATTTGAGATTTCGGTTTAAGATCTCCAATGCAATAATTAGGACATCCCTTTGACTCAAGTTGTAAATTTGTAGCAATAATCCCAAGTTCAATGAAAAATTAATAAGAGACTGTTTTGTTGTTCATGCATAATCATGGATACCTTTTGGATGCCATAGAATGTCAGTTTGATGAACTGTCCAAAATGATTACCGTATCAGTCACATGCCTCCTTGATTTCTGGGTTATTGCGTTTAAGTCGTTCGAAGTGTCATGATTGTTGTCACTCAACACATTAAATCTGTTACCAAACCCTCTATTCCGAATCTAATATATATGCATCCTTTTTTCCACCTCAATAGGGACCTCGATCCCGGATCCCCGTGCCATGATTGTCCCCACCTAAAAGATAAAATTCTTATTAAACCCACAGTTTTGACAATCTGATCGACCGGTCAAATTGGATTGGAATTAAGAATAGTATTAGACTATTAGCCCAACAACTTCGCAAAAAAACATTCTTTTTTTGATGAACAATTTCGCAAAAAAAAAATAAAAACTTAGCAAGTTGATATTAGTTTTTATTTAAACCCGCTATTAACATTTGGTTTTTACTTATTATTAACTACTTTCTATTTAAATTTTGCAGTGAAAATGTTGCATCTGTAACTTTATTCTAGTATTAATTGGAAACCAATCATTAATTTTTTTTTTTTTTTAAATCTAAAAATCAAAACCTTCATGGAAATAAGTGGAACCATTATCAGACCTATTGATCCGACCAGCCACTCGCTAGTTTGAATGGTGGAGGTGGCACTTAGGATGTTGAGTAACAATGTTGTAAGAATTGTCGTTGAACTCTCTCTTTCTCTTTCTCTCTCCACCACCTTAGGTTTTGATCTATAATCGCCATTCACTTTGCTCGATGGTCTCTGGTGCAACTTCACCATCTTTAAAGAATAAAGTTTAGCTTCAAACTGGTTTTGAACTATCTCTTTCAACCTATTACATAACAATTTATAAGACTATCTATATGTATTATTTAAACAAAAAGTCACATAACTCATACAAAAAGTCATACGATTACAACTATATGTGGATGGTATTTTAACTGCCACAAAATAGGTTAAAGGAATATAGCTCCAAACTAGTTTGGAACTGAACGTTTTCCATCACTAAAGTAATCAGTGGAGCATTGTTTGGTTATAGATTCTGATGAATAGTTCAAGTATATGATATCCCTCTCTTGGGTTTATTTATACATATTTATGTTTTTTTTTAATAAATTGTGTATAATATTATTATGAGTTAGGTTTAAGTTACACATGATATAACTGGATGTGGTGCTACACAACTCCAAAACTTTTTATTGAAAAAGTATTTTGATGAATCAATTGTTGGATTACAAGATCTCCTTATACCTTTTATGGTTGCAAAATATCAAGATTATCAAAGAATAATAACTAACTATGAAGTGTTTAAATTTGAAGTTATGTTTTTCTACATTTAAACTTATATGCAAAACATGAATCTGTGGATTAGATAGTTAACATATAATTAACACAAAATTTGAAATACGGATTAATAGTAATGGAAACATGTAATCCAACTATCATATTTTTATAAAAGTTATGGAATGTAATATCTCAAAGAATTACATTGAGTGTAATATCATCCCAACCCCTACTAGTATTTACTATTTACACTTTATCAGTATTTTCTATCTACCTTATAAAAGTTTTGAAAGTTGCTTACTTTAAAATTTTTATTATTTTAATTCATTATTAAATTAATCATGACATCATCATATTTTAATCTTCGATCCAATCCCAGTCTAACCTCAAAACTTTTTTTTTCCCCAACACTAGCCTAAAAGGCTAAAACCTTGAAACTCTTCATTTTTTTATTCTTCTAATTGTTCAGTTTTCAAACCTGTATTCAAACCCTTCTAGGTTAAACACTTGAACATAATAGAATAACGCTAGAGACACAATTATTTTCATCATCTTTTTCAAAACTGGCTAAAATGACAAGTTGGAAGCAACGTCACTTATATATGAATCCACCATTAACATCATTTCTTTTTTACCAAATTAACATCAATTTTATGATGCATCAATTATAATAATCAAGTCAATAGTCGTAAAAAAAAGCTATGAAAACATTTGTGTTCCTAAAGTCATTGATGGAACAAATATTTATCCTTTTCCATATTGCAAGGACCTCAATCCTTCTCCTTCCTAACAAATTGAAGAGAGTAGAATTAACATTTTTATTTAATTATAAATCTAACAAATCTTTATCCAAAAATGAATTTTCTCAATTTCAAAGTTAATGGTCGTGGTTCCTTTTTCATCCCCATACATTGGATAATTATAAAGATGAATTTGTTAGGAGTGGCCACAAGGTGTTGGCTAAAAGATTTGAACTAAAACCTTATAAATGACACAGGATCTAAAACCACAACACTAATTCCATGAAATTTCTCCCCTTTTGTTTAAATTTCTATAGTTTCTCTTTGTTTGAGGGAGTAGATTTTCTTTTTTTCCTGTTCTTTTCAATGAATGGGTAAATTTTATTTCTACGAGGAAAATCGTCTCCAAGGAAGGAAAACAAAGTCACCTAAATGATAGCAATCCACGCCAATTTACAATAATTACTTTAAAACTCCTTTGTAAATATTAATATCCAAATATAATTCTTCATTCCACTCACTAAAATAATTTTTTTTTTGAAAATATTTTATTCATCAACTTTGGATAACATTAGAATTAAAATGTTCTCCAAAAAAGCTAGTGTGACTTCTTCAATCCACGCCTCTGTTTCTTTCTTCTACCCATTTTTCACTCCTTGCTAGTCTATGTAGTGCCATATTCCCCTCTTCCAACATGAGAAAGGTTTCATAATCCATATTCTAAAAGCTCTCAAATCCAGCTTTTATTTGCTTTGCTTCGTCAATAAGATACACTCTCTAATAGGTTTTAAAATTTGTATATATTCACAATAGACTTCCAACTCACCCTAATAAATAAGCAATAAAAAAACTGATGATCTCAAGTGAATTACTGAGCCCACCCCAGGTAAAAAATTGTGATGATGACCACAAATGCGCAGTTACTAACCAAAAGCTTTTTTCCTCTATTCTCTCTTTGTTTGTTCCACTTCACATTTATCTTATAATGACTAAAATTTATTGGATTCCCTGACTTGATTTTGACATTCCAAAGTTACAAATGGTACAATAACAGTTGTAATAAAAGGATCTCAAGTGAATTATTGATCCCACCCCAAGTAAAACAGTGTGAAGATGACCACAAATGCGCAATTACTTAATCAGAAGTTTTCTCTCATTTCTTGTTTCACTTCAAATTTTATGGTTGCATGACTTCTGCTTTATGGCTAATGGATTCAATGACTTGATTAATTAATTCTGACATTCCAAAGTTACCAATGGTACAACAACAGTTGTAGTTAGCACCAGCCCAACCCAAGAACTGGTGAAATGTGGGCCCAATTTGCTCAACTTGATAGATCAGGATTTGAGCAATATTAAAAACACACAAAATTTCATAATATTTTTAACAACTTGTTTGGAGAAAAGATGTTATTTATGTTAACATAACTTTTATACAGGATTATCATTGACATAACAAAAAATTAATTTTATAATATTTTGAACAATTTGATGGGAAAAACAGTGATTTATGTTAACATGACTTTTATATGGGACTACCATTGACATCATATAAACCAATTACTATATGACAAACTTTAAAAAAAAAAATTGTAAATCTTTTTTGTCACTAGATTATTATTTGATAGTATAAACCATCCATATTGTAGTAAAAATGACTAGTGATTAACAATACACGGTTGATATATATAATTTTTGTAAGTCATAATGAAAATCAATCTATTTAATTAACTAAAATAATATATTCTTAATTATAATTCAATTATTATAATTTTCATAAATTAGTGAAGGGGGTAAGAAATTGTATTCATGCTATTTCTTTTACAAGAAAAAAGAATGGCATAATTTTCCTCAAACCAAAAGATTATCAAGAGTAATTGTAGTGATATGACTTACTTAATAGTCATGTGTCTTATTTAAATAATTTTATCAATCATATGATTTAATATAGGTGAATGGTCTTATGAACCATGACGGATACTTTGAAAGAGACAACTCAAATCCATTTTGGAGGAAAACTTTATCCATAAATTAATAAGTTAACAAAGAAATTTCATAACAAGTTATTGTTCAACCAAAAAACAAAAATCAAACCTAAAGATGTTATCTAACATCTAGTTTAATCAACTCTTGTTTGATATAAAGTTAAATTAACTAATCTTAATCTTTTAATAGGTTTAACTTCTGCATTCACTTATGTTGACAATTTGAAAATTACTCTTTAGTATTGCATATTTGCATATGTTTATTCGAACATTATATTTGTAAGAGAACTTAAGTTTTTAGCTTCAAGAAGTGGAAAACACAGCGGCCTATCATGTTACTTGGGTGATATTTATGGTGAAATCACCAATCCAAGGAAATAGCCCACAAAAGTTGAGAATAGATTTGCTTGTTCAAGAAATAATTGCTATTCTCATGAATGCTACACATACATACAATTGTTAAGGTAACAAGTTGTTCTTAGTAGGTAAAAAAAAAAAAAAAAGTTAATAATAAACTCAAATGAGATACGGTAAAAATTTTGTCAACTCAATTGTTATAACATATTGTTGTGAAAATTGTTATTTATAGCATGGATCTTTTCTCGTAAAGATTTTGTCCTTTTGAAAAACTTCACTATTAATTAATGGGATGATTAGTTGTCATTTTGAATTTAAAGCCATCCATGGGATTTGGGGCATGTTTGTTGACTACATAGCCATAGTAACTGTAGGTTGTCTTTGTCTAATGGCGAAAATATTACAGAAGTAATTTCCTGTGTAAAAGTTTGGATGAATATCACAGGTTGGCTTGTTTGGGTCAATATTTTTCATCACTCAATTTTCATCACTCATTACTCATCACTCATCACTCATCACTTAATATACCCTACCCGTTTGGCACCATCACTCACTTGTCATTACTCAATATTTTTCACATTGTTTGTGGGCCCCATACCCGTCATTCAGTGTAGCTTTTTTTTTTTTTTTTTTAAAGTACCCAAACTCACCAAACCCAGTCGAAAAAAAAAAAAAAAAAAAAAAAACTAGAAACCGAACCCAGTAAAAGAAGAAGGAAAAAAAAAAGGAAGAACTGAAGACCGAACCGGTGAAAAAAAAAAAGGACTGAAGATCGAACCCAAGAAAAAAAAAAAAAAAAAGGTCAAACGGTCAAAAGGTGCGGTTGTGGGTCCTCCATGTGTGTTTAATTACAAAAATATCATTGAGTTATGAGTTATGGAAATTGAAAGCAGCTAAAATGTGTTTTCAGTTTCCATAACTCATCACTCAAAAATTAGAGTATCTACAGTAGTGGAGCTAAAAATTTAGCTTTTAGCTCCATCAAAAGTTACTTTATCTATTTTACCTACACACATGTTGCAGCAGTGAATCTATTTTAGCTTTCAATACAATAAAATAATATTAACATTACAATAAAATAATATATCCCCACAATAAAATAATATTTCCTACTACCCAAAAAAAATCCACAGCACCAACTACAACCACCACTACCATCAGACATAGCCACAACCACACCCACCATCACCACCACCACCACCACCACCAGCCCACAGCAGGAAAAAAAAAAAAAAAAAAAAAACCCACGATGAAGATCGGTGAGATGGAGGATGGTGATGGGTCGGCTACCATCAGCCACACCCACAACCACCACCACCACCACCACCAGTCCACAGGAAAAAAAAAAAAAAAAAAAAACTCAGCAACCACTGAACTCACCACTAAAAACCAGAGAGGCGAGTCGGGTTGGCGTGGGTTGGAGGCGTGGATCGGCGGCGTGGATCGGATCGGCTTCAATGGCGGCGTGGATCGGATCGGCTTCAATGGCGGCGTGGATCGAATCGAGCATTGACTCGGCCAGCGGCGTTGAGCTTCGACTGAGGTCGATGGCGGTGAGACTGAGAGTTCGAGAGAGTATGAGAGGAGACTGAGAGTTTGAGGGAGTTTTGTGATCCGAAGGAGAAAGGGTGAGAATGAAAGGAGACCATACACTGTAAAAAGAAAAAGAATTAAAAAATGTTATTTTAATAAAAGTAAGATTAAAATATTATTATTTTAGTTTTACCTTCACTACCGTACGAAGCCAAATATAGCTTTGTATGGGAGGCTGAAGCTAAAAAATTTTAGCTTTGCCTTCACTGCTGTGTGACCATTTTTTGGGTTTCTGTAGAGCTAAAATAGCTATATAGCTTTTTAGCTCCACCACTGCAAATGCTCTCAGAGAGTTAAGTGATGAAAACTAGGACTCAAAAGTCATCCAAACAAAGTAACTTACTGTGAGACCCACAAAATTTGAATATTGAGTGATGAAAACTAAGTATTGGATGATGAAAACACTTAAACCAAACAAGCTTTTAGTTTCATTATTTCACAATGAACATGTCCAACAGGTTTGACCAACATGTTTTCCAATGTTGGGTGTGCTCATATTCACTTGTGTTAAGAGAGAGAGAAAGAGAGAGAGAGAGAGGGACCTATCATACGTTCATCTTTCTGCAAAGTTTTTTTTTTTTTTTAATATATATATATATATATATATATATTTTTGGACTTTCCACCAACCTTCAATTTCAACTCTATACATGGTGGATACATATAGATGAAGAAGACAAAATATAGAACATTAAGGAATCAATAGGGCATAAGATATGCCTTGTAAGACAATAACGTTATCTACTCTCCTTTATAAAGAGAACTGAGGTTTGAATTCCTCCCCTGTTGTTACTTATCAAATTCAAAAATAATAATAATAATAGTACATAAGATATTGCAAAATAAACAGTGAATAACAAAAATTTCCATAAATATATTATGAAGTGCAGATCAAATATTTTATAAGTGTAGCAAATCATGGTGTTAAACAACACAATCTACACATTTTTCAGTTTCCCTCAAATAGGAATAATTTTTCAGTCGGGGAAGAAATAATCACACAAGACCACTTCCAATTGGAGCTAATGAATCCCAGCAGTAGTTTGAGAGACTAACATTTGGGAAAGTTTGACCAATCTGCAGAAAAATTACTAGAAAGAAATCCATGCTCAACTAGAGTCTAGACCAGCTCTATAAAACAGGTGTCGCCAGCAGCATCACGAACTAAGCTGATGTTCCATCCATGAGATGGAAAATCATCATTGCAATCTCCAAACTAATTTTTTAACTAGCACTCCAAACTAATTTCCAACCCATTGCGGGTGGGGCTAATCCTGGAATATCCCTGATGTCCTTGTTGTTTGGGTTCACGAGCTGAAATAAAAAAAATAAAAAAAATCATTTAACCAAATGGAAAGAATTGGGCAATGCACTCTTATAAAGCCTGCTGTTTCTCAAGTTATTAATGGCTTTTGACAGTTACATGAGACTTGCAAAACATGGAATGTTCTTGGTGACTTAAGACACCCTCTCACTATACAAGGTTTAAGACATGTTGAAATGAATATCATAGAAGCAGTAAAAGGTTCTTAAATGATCTAAGAGGCCGTGAAACAAATTTTCTGGACAATGCAGTTATGAAAACAACCAAACGATACATCCTTGAACTCAAACTTATATGCAACTTAAGTAGTTAAGTTCCAAAAGAATCTGTAAGCTCCAACTTCTCCTTCCAACACCCCCCCCCCCTCTCTTTTCTCTGTAAGTATAACCTGTTTTCAAATAAAAAAGATCACCAATTTTATGATCCAAGTCTGTAGCATCCATCAAACTATTCAAATGATATACAAAAATTCAAATTATTATTTCCCTCTATCTATTTGGTGGTAAAGCCATCTATTCAGAAAAGAAAGGGATTGACCTTCTCCTCAAGATGACATCAAGTTGCAATCAGCGCATTACCAATGGACATGAAAATGTGACAACTATTAGATTAACTCTTTTACTCACTCATGCATTTGTGTTTGTCTTCTTTTTTTCTTCTTCTTTTTTTAGTGAAGTTATTATTATTTAAAAAAAACAAGAGGATATACTGAATTAGATTCTTTTATTTTTTATTAAGGTAAGCAAAAAATCACTAAGAATCACTACGTTTAACTACAACATTTGGCATTATAAAAGTATCTTCCTGCAACTTTTAAGCAAATAAGGGTTAACCAAACAAGGTCATTTATCTGAGATCAACTTATTTATAAAAGGTTCACTTAAAGCATAAAACAAGATTATGCAATACCATATACAGTTATATACATTTAAAAACAATAGGCCTAAGAAACTCCACAGCCAAAAAAAAAAAAAAGAAGAAGAAGAAGAAAAAGGCCTAGCCTTCATAATTTTGAAGCTACATCTATAAAATAAAGGGATGTCAAGGATTTGGTTCCAATTTGTAATCAGATGGCAAAAGCAAAATCAAGTATTTAGAAAATTAAATTTTGTTAATGGCAAAGAAAATGGATGATAAGCTATCTTACCTTTACAATAATGATGGCTATGACTCCAACGGCAATAATAAGGAAGAGTAATGCCATAATACACCTATCAGTTGCAACCTAAAGAAATAAACGAGGTAAATAAAACAAGTAACAACTAATAGTCAATATATGACAAGAACAGGAGTAAGATACTTTCAGAGATTGACCTGCCTACCAAGTTCCTTCACAAGTTGAGAAGCTTTCTTGATCGAGAAATGGATAGTCCAGCTCATTAACACTTAACAGCCCGACTCATTTGTTCAGTCTAAACATAAATATAATTGATTTCTTTAGTTTCCATGGCATTGAAATTTTTTGAAAGACTAAATGAAACAAGAGAGAAACAGTAGGGGAGAGAGAGACAGAGAGACAGAGAGAGTTTTTAATTCAAATGAAATATTAAACTGCCGTGAAATCCATTTTTTTTAAAAGCTGACAAATTACACACCTGATCCTTGAGTGCAGCTGCAGTTTCTGTTCCAACATTGATGGTGTCTTGAACAGTCTACCACAAACAAGGAGATACTGAATTTATTTTTCTTTTGCAATGATTCCATACTTTTTTGAACAGTAAAACTACTTTAATGTTTTCTTACTCTCTTTTTTTTTTTTTTTTTGTTGGGTGGGGGGGGGGGGGGGGGGGGGGAAGAGAGGGTGTGGTGGGAGATATGAGTCACTTAAAAACATTCCATAATTTGTTCAGGTCTTGATACAAAACAGTGCAAGCGATACTCAAGGCAGAGCTAAAAAGACTAGTACATTTAGACATACAAGATACAATTCCACCTATAACCTTCTACAAGGAAATAGAGAAGAATGATAGGAAATAATGATCACACTTCAAAATAAACATTCTATAATTTGTTCAGGTCTTGTGCAAACTAGTGCAAGTGATGTTCAAGGCAGAGCTAAAAAAACTAGTACGTTTTAGAAATACAAGATACAATTCCACTTGTAACCTTCTATAAGGAAATAGAGAAGAATTAGAGGAAAAAGTGATCACACTTCAAAATAGCCAACAAAACTTATCCCTTTTCAACTCACCAAAATAAATAAAACTAATTTCCTCACAAAATGATCATGAGAGATAATCCAACCTTTTATGACCTCCAATGGCTTGATCAGTCTTGTCCATCATCCAGTTTCCACTATCTATTAGCTGTTGATTTGTCATGGCGGCATGCATATAGCCACTGCCTTAGCATTAAATATACTTCATAACTGAGAAACATTTAAAATATAAACTATAAAGTACTTGAAGCAACATATATTGATATGAAATATATCAAACATAGGGCATGATTTCAGATTAAAATTAAAGGTATGCATTGGTTACTTTAGAAGCAGCAATTTACAATTTCTGAACCATAAAAAAGGTAGATGTTAACAAAGATACTTTAGACACAATACTACTGTGACACTGATTTCACGATGTCAATGAGAACGGTTTTCTCATATTATCATTTCTAGCTTAACTTATCATGTGTGTGTTTGTGCACTCACTAAATTGCATAAAAGAATTCTCCAAAAAAAAAAAAAAAAAACTATAAAATCATCAAAATATCATTAAAGCCATCAATTTGGATAAGTCCTTAGGGTTTTAAAGAGTTACTTGCACCAGCAAATAGTAGCCATCCACGGTAACTTCATCTGTAATATACATTACATCAAACACAACCACTAAAGTAGCTACCCAAACCAACTTCACTGTGAGGCATATGAAGCTGGCATCTTTTCAGCTGATAACAGACTATTATAACTATTTCTATTAGACAAAATTCCAGGACAAATCCACAACCAAATAGAAATGTCTTTTGTCAGGTATCCAAGAATTACGACAAAAATGCATGAGCCATAGGTTTGTATGACTATTTAAACCCATAATTAACTCTTATTTTAGCATGAAAGACAGCCAAGAGTAGTAGACACATTAGTGAAAACTAGCACATGGGTGAAAAAGGTGTACACTTACATGATGCTAGCAAGACATTAAACACACAAGGTTATAGGCAAATTTTAATTATATCTAGATCTTAACACTGCATAAGTCCTTAAGCATATTATTTACTGAATTTTACAGAATTTTCGGTATTGGAATTGGAAATAGCTTAAATGGGGTGTAGATCCAGAATCTTTGTCCTACATTACAATATATAACATCTATGTATAAGACTCAATGTCTCACTGTGAGTGACAGTGAATCTATAGTTGATACAACAAACATAAGCAAAACGCAATAGCTCACCTTTTAACAAGGCCTATCAAGAGTTAAAACCATCTACTGCAAACATTTAAACTCTACTGAATTACAAGCCTCATGGGTCATGACAATTCATGACAGGTTAAGAAATATGACTACCAGCGAGACAGTTGATCTGTCTGCAGGGTAGTTCACATTATGGATGCTGGTTGTGGGGTCACTAGTTTCTGCATACTATCCACTGGGATATACAAACACACGTCCTTTGCACCAAAAGATGATATGATGAAAACCCAAAGGAAGTGTTGGTGCGTACTAAATACAGCATATTCATTGTACAAATTATAACACAAGACCATTGAAAAATTGTAATATTTATTCACTTCTCATTCTTTGATTACCAAACAGAAAAAAATTTTGCAAACTTCAATTCACTTTTTCATTACTTTTCTTTATCTAACTTCAATTACATATAAGTGTGCAAATCATAGAGCAAAATCAACATCTAAGGAGCTGAGATAGGTGCCTTTTGTAAATCAATATGAATCATAGTCCCAAATGCAAGTAAGGAAAAAAGAAAACATTATTATATATGTCGAACTGTTGGAGAAAAAGAAAAACAAGAATTACAACAAACCGTTAACAGAGAAATAAGAAATCTCAATATGCATTTGTATAGTAGTAGAAGTTTAACAGAAAAAGACATGTTAGTAAATGTCCAGGAAAAAAAAAAAAAAAAAAAAATAGACACAAAACAAAAAAAAAAAAAAAGGAATGAAACAACTAGATTATACGATGGTAGGAAGAAAGATGATAACTCACAGGTAAAAGAAGAGGAAAAAAAATCTCCTTGACTGGATTCCTCACATTCTATGTCTCTTTGATGTCTTGCTTGTTTAACAAACGGAACCTACTGTCTCCACCTCCATGCTCCAGGTAGCTATTGTGCACTCACTCCATTGCATACAAAGAATTCTCAAAAATAAAAAATTATAAAATCATCAATATAGCGTCCACAAAGATTAAAGCCATCAGATTGGCCAAGTTCTGAGGGTTTTGAATAGTTACTTGCGCCAACAGACAGCAGCCATCCACGGTAACTTCATCTGTAATATGCATTACATAAACTCAATCACTAAAGTAGCTACCCAAACCAACTTCACTGGGATGTATATGAATCTGGTAGCTTTTCATTACATACAGAAACTACTATAATATTTTCTATTAGACAAAATTCCTTGACAAATCCACAACCAAATAGATGTGTTTATCAGGTATCCTTAATCATCCAAGCATTACAACAAAAATGCATGAGCCATAAGGTTGTATGAAAATATAAACCCATAGTTAACTCTAATTTTAGCATGAAAGGCTGACAAGAGTAGTAGACACATCAATGAAAACTAGCACATTGGTGAAAAAGATGTAGCAAGGCATTATTTATATTCTTTGGTGCCCCCTTCAAAGAGATTGATTCTCTTGTTTTCAAAGAATTGATGCATTTCTGTATCCACAACAAATTGAAAGTAAATCCTAAGAAAAGAATAAGAAGCACTCAAGTAATTATTCAGCGATGCAAAAGATTTGAAAACAAAAGAAATGATATTATGACACACAAGAACTCAATGAGTTTCAGATGAATGTCATACAAAAATACAATTTTTATTTATAACTTCCAAATAAATATATGATCACTTCATAATTATCAACATTTTTCAGATTAGGCAACATTGACCAGAAGATAATCCAAGCATTGGTCCCAACCGATTGGGGCCAACTCCATTAATCCTTCTTCTTTTTTTTCTTTTTTTTTTTCCGTTTTTGGAAGCCTTCCTATATAGTTTGAAGTTTTGATGCACATAAGTGTTAAACAGAGAAGGTGATTCAAATTGAATTTACTTAAGGAGATGAGGAGCAGGACAGGTAAAAAAATGATGCTGTGGTTGACTACAATAAGAGAACAATAAAAACTCAAAAAAAAATGCACAACTTCACCATTAAAATTCAGCTGAACCAGGCGTCTGAGGGAAGGGGATTGTGTCTCTTATATTCTCTATTCCTGTAGCAAATTGCACAAGCCTTTCAAAGCCCAATCCAAATCCCGCATGAGGAACTGGCAAACAAGAGATAAAAGTACACCATTACAACAAAGCATAGAAGTAATTTCTTGGTTATCACATAACTACCTTTTAAAAAGAAATAACATATATTCTTCTTTAACCATTTTGTAACCCTATAAAATTTGAGTCTGTCAACACAGTAATGAATAAGAGCTGTAACTACAATATTATTCTCACTCTTCAACTACACCAGTTAGTTGAGATTTCTTATTAAAGGAGCTCAAATTGTCTACCCATGTGATCCAAATAAAAATTTACTAGCTTATTTGGACTACATTAGGTGTATGTCTGCAGCAAAGTGACAAACATTATAAAAGCAGCCTACTCACACTTCTCTTAATTTTCATACCATTCCCTGGCATATATGTGTATATATATATATATATATATATATATATAAACATGTGTCCTTTGCACCAAAAAATGATACGATGAAAATTCAAAGAAAGTGTTGGCGCATACTAAATTATAACACAATCCCATTGAAAAATTATAATGTTTTGGGATAATATTAGCTCCTCACACGAGAATAGTATAAATATTGAATAGTTACCCATTAATTAACTTCTCATTCTTTGACTACCAAACAGGAAAAAAATAAAATTTTTGCAAACTTCAATTCACTTTTATATTACGTTTCTTTTTCTAACTTCAATTATACGTAGGTGTGCAAATCATAGAGCAAAATCAACATCTGAACCAGGCAAGGTGTCTTTTGTAAATTTCTTCAGCATGAACCACAGACCCAAATGCCGGTAAGGAAAAAAGAAAACATTATTATACACATCAGACAGTAACAAGAATTACAAAAAACCGTTACAGAGGGACAAGAAATCTCAATATGCATTTGAATATTAGTAGAAGTTTAACAGAGCATTACATATGCTTAGCCAAAAAAAAAAAAAAAACAGAGCATTACATATGCAGCACATAAAAAAGAAAAGTGATTTATAATGGTAGGAAGAAAGTTGATAACTCACAGGTAAAAGAAGTGAAGAAAAGAATTCCCCATCATCCTCATCATGGGCTTCGCTTATTTTGATTGGGATCTTCAAACCCTAGATTTGATCACCAACTGAAGAAAGTGTCATCATACTCCATTTCACATCTCAATTGGGATCTTCAATGTCTTGCTTTTATACCACACGATACCCAATTTTCTCCACCTCCAAGCCATAGGTCTCTATTTCAAGCTCAACTTGATGGAATCCCTTCTTATCAATAGAGCAGCCAGGAGTTTCCGGAAGGCATAAATGGTTCTTGGACACACTGGGCAGCCAAAGGTGATGTGATTCAACTTTACCATATTCTGAATAAAGATCAAGCCAAGTTCTGTACCGTTCAGTTGTGGGATAAATAATTTGGCATCCAGCCACTTTAATAAAATTTTGCTGGAATGCATTTCTATTAATACTCTCTCTGGGTAAAAAAAGAACGCACAAAACAATTCCCCTCCACTCATCACACCCTGACCCAGACCCAGGCAATTGTATCTTCACTTTTTTTATTTTAGGTCCCAAACGATAATGAGGGACAAATGAATAATCACATATGTTCACTTTTTCAAACCATTCTGGAATTTCCTTTCCAGGAATAATATAACGTTTCTCAAATTGTTGATTACTTTGTCCCTGAAATATACAAACCATGATCTTTGGGGTAAATAAATAAATAAATAAATAAATAAAACCCAACACACACAGGCAAAGACAGAGATAGATACCTGAAGAATATTAGCGTAATTTCCCAAGTAGGTGATATTTATAAAACACACATAGAGATTAGAGAGAGAGAGAGAGATACCTGAAAGATGTTACTGAAGTTTTGAATATTGTAAGCCAATTTGAAGCAGTTGAAACACTGGACAGTGAAATTCCTTTTAAATGACCAGTAGAAATCATTTGGTGGTTCTGGCAATCTCTCCAGTGAGGTACAATTGTCTACGCCTATAAAATAAACTTTTGACGGAATCCGAATATTTGATAATGATCGGAGGCTTTTGCAACCATCCAAGCGAAGACTTGTTAGTGAAGATAATTGAGAGATGCTTTCAGGAAGGGAAACGAAATTATTTCCGGCTAGACCTAAATTAAACAAATTCCATATGCCTCTTTGAATTGCCGAAAAGTTATCGAAATGATTGCCGCCTAGAACTGAATGAAACAAATTTCTCATGCCGCTTGGAATTGCCGAAAGGTTGCGGTCAATACCGCTTGGAATTCCCGAAAGGTTGCAGTCACTGAGATCTATCTCGCAACTTCTTGGCATAGAAGTCAATGAAGATGATGACAATTGACATCCCTTCAAAGATAATCTCCTGAGCCTTTTAAGGTGAATGGTGGAGGAAGGTAACTCTTTTATAGCAGTTCCACCCAAAAAAAACTTACTTAGGTGTTCCATATTCCCCAGGTTCTCCGGCAAGTTGGTAATTTTTGAGCATCCAGTAAGATTAAGATCCTCTACCCTCTTCAAATTACAAATGGTGCTTGGAAGACACACAAGATTTTTGCAATCTTTTAGATTTAAAGTGTCAAGGGCAACCAAACGTCCAATAGATGATGGCAACACTTCTATTGCTGTTCCTTCCAAAAGAAGCATCCTCAGATGTTTGAGATTCCCAAAATTCTCTGGCAAGTTGACAAATTTTGGACATCTAGAAAGACACATTAGCGCTAGTGACTTCAAACTACAAATGCTGCTTGGAAGAGCCACAAAATTTTTGCAATCTTCTAGAAACAATCTTTTAAGGCCAATCAAAAATCCAATTGATGAAGGCAGCTCTTTTATAGCTGTTCTACTCAAATGAAGATTCTTTAGACTTGTGATATTCCCCAAGTGCTTTGGCAATTTGTCAAATTTTGAACATCCAAAAAGAATAATTTCATCTAGTGACTTCAAACTACAAATGGTGCTTGGAAGAAGCACAAAATTTTTGCAATCTGTTAGATCCAATGAAGTAAGGCAAATCAAAAATTCAAATGATGAAGGCAACTCCCTTATAGCTGTTTCCTTCAAATAGAGCTTCTTTAGACTTCCCATATTCCTCAAGTCCCTTGGCAATTTGTCAAATTTTGAGCATATCAAAAGACTAAGCTTGTTAAGTGATGTCAAGCTACAAATGGTATTAGGAAGACACACTAAATTTTTGCAACTCTGCAAGTTCAAAGTATTAAGGCCAGTCAAACATTCAATTGATGAAGGTAATTCTGTAATAGCAGTGCCTTTTAAAAGAAGTCGTCGTAAAAGCTTCATGTTTCCCCTAAATTCTGAAATTTTCTTGACTTTCCAGCAATAAGAAAGATTAAGAATCTCAAGAGACTCCATTTCAAACTTGTCCGGAAGACTAGTTAGTTTTTGGCACCCTTCTAGATTAAGTAGTTTAAGCTTTTTCAGTTTTCCGATGGATGGGTGAAGCTTGCGTAAATTTAAACACCATGCAAGCACTAATTCCTCAAGATTTTGGACTCCATTGAAGTTAGGGGTGATAATCAGGTTCGAGGAGCCATCCATTTTGATGGACTTTAAATTTGCAAAAATCTAGTAAAAAAAAGAAAAAATTTAGAATAATTAACTTTCTAGTGTCTATTTATTGAAATTTAAAAGTAAATTTGTATGAAGATACTTATTAACAATCTTACCTTCATTCCTCCCCAAATATGTTGAATTTGGCTACGTAGCAAATGAAGTTCAACAAGCTCATTTGGCAAAGGTGGCAATGATTTTGAAGGATAATCATTGCATTCAAAATATCTTAAACTATTAGGTAACGTGTCAAGTTGCAGGGAAATATTACGAATTCTCAGAAATTTAAGATTGGGCATCCTCAAAAAGGCGTTAGGGTTCCAAAGTAGCCCTTCTGGTTTTTTTGATGATGTGAAACCTAGCCAAGATAATGTCCTTTGTACCCATCCCCAAAGAGTAACCAATAGAGCTAACCCTTGCCAAGATAGAGCGCTTAGGACCCACCCTTGAAGTGTCACCAATGGAGCTAACCCTTGTGGCCTCCAACATGCCTCTTTTTCTTCATGATAAATACTAGTATCCTCTGCTCCCCTGATATCCATGGCTTGAACTTTTTCTGTTCCCTGATGATAAAAAAGGAATTCATGAAATGCAAAATATATTATTAGCATAATTATTCATATTTCAACCTTGCTGAATAAGAAGACATGGTATGAGCTGAAGTAAATAACCTCTTACCGTATTGTTTTTTAACACATTATCAATGTCCTCAAAATGCCACAGTCTACTGCGCTTCCCAGGCTCATCACGAGATTCTTGACGAACAATATCCCTACCCATATCTCTTAGTAAATCGTGCATCCACAATTCATTATTTTCGGAAATTTTCAAGAGAGATTTCTCAATGAGAGTGCTTAATCCAATACGGGGATAGTGGCCAAGAATTTCTAGCATATGTTCCACATAATCTTTCTTCTCGTGAATAAAGAAGCATGCAATATCTTTGAATAATTCCTGCCCCGGCCCTTCAAGTCCGTCATAACTTATTTTTAGTACTCGGATAACATCTGGCTTGGGATGTTCTTTGAGCTTCTCAAACTCATCTTCCCATTCAGCAACTCTTCTTCCAGACAAAAATGAACCCAAAACAATAAGAGCTAAAGGATGACCGGCAGCATAATTCAAAAAACCTTTGGACAGTTTTAAATATTCATCTGGGACAAGTTCGTTTTCAAAAGCTTTTGAACAAAAAAGATGATGAGCATCTTTATATTTCAATGCTTTAACTTCATATATTTTATCTATTAAATTTGTCTTTAACAAGTGCTTATCTCTTGTTGTTATGATAATTCTGCTGCCCGGACCAAACCATTCACGCTTCCCAGCTAACTTTTGTAACTGGTTTAAATTATCTACATCATCAAGAACAAGAAGAATCCTTTTACCCTGTAACCTATTCTTGATCATGCGTTCTCCTTCACATTTATTTTTTATATTCAAATTTGTGTCATTTAATATTTGAGAAAAAAGATTTTTTTGCAGCGAAAGTTCACCTTCTTTTTCATATTTTTCCCTAACATTATCAATAAAACAACAAGCTTCAAATTTTTTAGAAAACATCTTATAGGCAATTTCGGCGAGGGTTGTCTTCCCCATTCCCCCCATCGCCCAAATCCCTATAAAGCGAACTTCATCCTTCAACCAAAAAGCTAAACATGACTCCAATTCCAACATTGGAGACTCTATTCCAACCAAGCCCTCAGTAACTTCTGAGAATTCACGACTCAATTTTTGTGATATTAGTCCGGCAATGCTTTTGACAGCTGTAGAGAGAGGGCTGCAATGAAGAGAGAACAAGATATGATGACCAATTAATAGGTCCCATGAAAAATATCGTAGATATTAGGTGTTCGAATCTGCTGACTAAATAAAAATATGTAAATAGATAGGCAATGACAAAAATTAAATGAGATCCGATGAAGGTTAATTTATTTCAAAAAATAAAAAAAGACATGTCAATTAAAGGTTTAAATGGAGTTACATATATAAAAGTGGGTCAGCTGAATATATGTGTGTGTGTGTTTCAAATAAAAATTACCTATTCTTTACATGATATCCGGAAATATTGGCCACATGACTCAAAGCGGTTTTCCATGTTTCCACCTTCTCCTTGAATTGTTTTTCATGTTCAACAAAGGCATGTGCAAAAGTTCCTCTTTGTTTCCGCACATCAGATTCCACCTTCTCCTTGAATTGTTTTTCATGTTCATCAAAGGCATGTGCAAAAGTTCCTCTTTGTTTCCGCACATCAGATGGATCCACACAGTAAAAAATAGGTAAAACTGTTATTTCCATTTTTTCCTTGCGGGCAATGATCTCTACAAGTTCATCTAAGCACCAAGTGGAAGATGCATAATTTTTTGAGAGAATGACCACGGCAAATTTGGATTCTTTTATCGCTTTGAGGAGTTCTGTTTTAATAGTTTTTCCTCCCTCAAGATTTCGATCGTCCTTAAAAGTTTTAATGCCCTTCTCTTCTAAAGCATAATATACAAAGTCCGTAGCAGTATTGCGGGTGTCCTCACCGCTGAAACTCAAGAAAACATCATACGTCTTGCTGGTAGAAGAAATAGAAGAACTTGGGAAAGATGACGAACTTGAAGCCATTGAATCAAGGAATAGATCTGCATAGAAAACAAAAAAATCAATTAGAACCGAAGAAAAATTGAAAAGAAAATAAATTATGAAAGAAGAAAAACTATTTGATGCAATGGTTTGAATCTCTCCCTTCATCAGATGAGTCAAATATTACCTCTTTTTTTGGTTCTTTTTGAGAAAGAGAAACCGCAAATAAAGTCACACTGTTCAGAACTCAGGGGCGAGTGTTGGGTATTTAAGGCAAAGATGGTCTAGGTATATGCGTTTATCTTTTGTTCAGAACTCAGGGGAAGTCTCACTGTTGGGAACTCGGGCAGTTCTTACAGGTTCAAGTTTAGGCACATCTTCTTCTCGTTAAAACCTTTTATATTGTGTTTGGTTGTACTGGACGAGAGGAAGTAGAAAATGGGAATATTGATGGAAGCTGTGGATTCCAAACATTTTTCCCAATTTTGTTTCTGTCCGATTTGAAAGAAAAAAGAGAAATGATTAACTTTTTATACAAGATTACTCTTGTACCCTAGTAAAAGTATAGATAAGTTCTTTTAGCCGAGTGGTTTTTTTATTTTTTTGCAAATTTTATGGCCCTTTTGATGTTAGCTTTAGTCCGGACTATTTCTCCTCTGTTGTGTTGAGAGAGTCAAGGGGTTTGTTGTAGTTTGCTTCTCTCTTAATAAAAGTTTCTGATTATCAAAAAAAGTTATAGAAAAGTTTTTAATATTTTAGTAAAATTACTTTTAATTCTTCCTAATGAATTATTCATTTATAATTTACAAAAAAAAAATTTAGCATTATTTTTTCCTTCATTTTTTTTTTTTTTTTTCATTTTACTTCCAAACAGATACATATAAATAGTATTTTCTGCTTTTTTTTTTTTTTTATAAATCTATTCCCTTATTTTTTTTTCCCCTTTCTTTAAACATAGTGTTAATTTCAAAGAGTAATTGAAAATTTCACACCCCTTCATAATATTGTATTTTGGAGGACCCCATGCGCACAAAATTATAATTGTGAGAGAGTATATGAACGTTTGGATAGTGGCAAGTGTCCAACGTTTGCGCGTCCAGTATTTTATGTGTGGGTCTTTGTGTACTGTTTATGAGATTTATAAATTTTTTTTAATAAAATTTTTATTAAAAATAAGTTTTATAAAACTATTCATATATTTAAAAATTATTTTACTACAATATTTTTAATTTTTAATTTCAACAACAAACAATATTCAAACATAAAAAAAAAAAAAAACAATATTCAAACAAAAATTTCCGGTGAAATTTACGACGTGATTAGAATTTTTCTTTACAGTGAGAAAGAAAGAACATGCACAACTTTTAAGGTTCTTCACGCGTAAGTGGGGAATTTCGAAGAAACCTTTATTATTGTTTTGCCATGGTGCTTCGATCAGTGGTCATGTCTGGGCATTTAATAGGTTTGATGAAATGATTAGTGTTGAAAATTGAGCAAAGTTGTCAAGAGCTGTGCGTGATTTGTGGTGGTCACCGAAAACCGATTGCTTCGAAGATAAAAGTTAGTGTGGAAACTCACTGGAAACCACCACATGGTGACTTTTGTGGAAAGATTTCAGGACTCTTTTTCTATTCGCCAATTCCAATCATAACTCATAACGTACCACAAAATCTAACAAAAAAGCCATGTTATTAACATGAAATTTACTAACTTATGTTATTAATATGGAAGGTATATATTAGTAAAACATTTTTTTTTTAAATTTTTTATAAAAATTTGAAAAAATACTCAAATTTTTTGTCAATATTTTTTAATCTTAAAATTTTAAAAAATAAATGATTAATATGTATTTTAAGGACATAAATCCACCATACTCAACTATTAATATCATCTGAAAGCAACAAAAGTAAAAGAAATGGGGTCATTGGCGCAAATCCCTATAAATTTATGTGGAATTTGTTCTTTTTAGGTTACTTTTTGGTCGGCTAGAAAAGTTTCTTTATAAGTTTTTATATTGTTTTTCACTGGTAGAATTATTTTTTTCATTACCATTACTTTTGGAAAAAGAAATTATATATATTTTTTAATGTTGTGTTTAATTTTTTAATTTTATAGATTTTTCTTTCAATTTTTTAAATTAAAAATTTTAATTAATGATTAAAAAATATTTCAAATTTTTTTTTTCAAAAAATTTTAACAAAAATTAACAAAAAAACCTTAACGGAATAAATCTAAAACTTAGAGAATTGAAATAAATGAAAATAAAATTAGAAGACTGAAATAAAATTTGAAAAAAATTAGATGATTAATTCTACATTTTAGCCAAAATTAAACGGTCTTAAAATTATAATAATCAGCTCGATTCAGTTGGGTACAATTACAACCTGTCTTACAAAACCCAAGAATACCAGGTTGTTCTCTACATACCGGGTTGAGAATCTGAAAATTACTAACCCGAATCTCTTCTTTTTTCCACCAAACAGTATTAATGTCAGAGAATCTCAGTCCACCAAACATTGTGTTGTGTTAATTTCAGAAAGTAAATTGGCACAACTTTTGAGGAGAACATAGTTGTGGAAATTTCCTACCAATTCTTTGCCCCACCAAACACAACTAATTGTGACCAGTTTTTTTCTTTTTGCTGAATATTGTGACCCATTCTTCTTTTTACATTGTTTTTCACTAGCTTTTTTAAGTGAATTTTACGCTCCGTTTTGATCGGCTAGAAGAACATTCAGCAATGCAAAATCTTTAAACACTACTTTATTTATTTTATCAATTTATTTTATAATTTATATTATATTTTAATTTTAATTTTTACATATAACTTAATAAAATAATAAAAAATACTATCCTCTCACTCTTTTTTTTTTCTTCACACACAATTACAAAATTAAAATTTTTTTTCTTTACAACCTATGAGCAGTAAAGTTACATTCTATTCATAAGTGAAATTTTTTTTATGTTTTTCAAATCCGAATAGAATAGATTTATGGAGAAATTATAAGATCCTCACGGTGGACAAGTAAAATGGCCCACCATTCTATTAAAAAACTTCCACCTGTTAAAAATTGCTGAGTTAGAAATTTTTTAAAACAGAAACTAATTACTGACTTAGTAATTTTAAACAAATAAAAATCTTTTAGCGGAATGGTGAATAAATGATATTGTCCACCAAAAAATTGTATAATTTCTCATATTTATGATGTCTTGAGTTAACATAGCAATTGGGGGTGTTTATAACCCCAATACTAGTGCTCTACAGATTTTTATTTTACAGTACTTTTGACCAGCTATAACGGTTTACATCAATTTAATAAAAAATAAAATGCATCTTAACTATTTTTTAGCTATTTTTCTTAGGGCAAAGTCTAGGACGGAGGTAACCTTTGACTTGCGGCCAATGACCCTCACCCAATTTTTTTTTAAAATATTATAATATATACTAGATATTAATTTTAATAATTTTATTCTATAAAATTACACTTTGTCTCTTTAATAATATTATTAATTCTTTTAAAAGTGATCTTATAGCCACAAAATTTTCTACAATATTTTTACAAACTATTTAGGTAGCAAATTTTTATCGGTTCGTATCTAGGCCCACCACTTACACCACTTTTAATTTAATAATAACTATTCATTACATTAGTAATTTGTAAAAAAAATAATTGTAGCTCTAGCATTTTCTTCTTTTTAAGTGTGCGTTTGGCTCCAAATTAAGATGCCAGCTTATTTTATTATTCAGCTTATTTTATTATTCAGCTTATTTTTGTTACTATTCATGAGTCTCACTGCACTTTTTGGTACTATTCATGAGTCTCATTATACTATTTCAGCTAACTTTTACCTTTATCTATAGTATTTTCAGCAAAAAATTTTTAATTTCAGCAAAATAAATGGATTCCAAATAAACCCTCAATACCATAAAAAAATCTATAAATTTAAATTTAAAACAAAATATACAAGTCTAAAAAAATTAGTTCTATAACAAAAATTACCAGTAGTGAAGCTAAAAAAAAGGGTTTAATAAACCAATTTCACCTAAAACAAAAAACCCGACCTTTTAAAAAATTTCAAACAAAACAATTGTTCTAACCCAACAACACACATCAAAGTTGCCCCCTAACTACAAGTTCTAAAGCATAATTTAGAAAGTCTGTAGCAGTGTTGCGGATGTCCTCTCCTCTGAAACTCAGGAAAACATCATACTTCCATTGGCTGGTAGAAGAAATAGAAGAAGAACTTGGGAAAGATGACAAGCTTGAAGCCATTGAATCACGGTATAGATTTGCATGTAAAGAAAAATATACAATTAGTTAGAACTGAAGAAAAATTGAAAAGAAAATAGTTCATGAAAGAAGAAAAACTATTTGATGCAATATTTTCAATCTCTCCCTTCATCAGATGGATCAAAGGTTACCTTATTTTTTTTCTTTTTTTTTGGGTCTTTATGAGAAATTGCAATTGAAGTAAAACTGTTCAGAACTCAGGGGGAGTACTGTTGGGTATCTTAAGACTAAATGGCCTGGGGAATATATAGGTTGTCAGGTTGATCTCTTGCTACCATGTGTTCATTAATCTTTTGTTCAGAACTCAGGAAGTCTCACCGTTCACAACTAAAAGTAGGGCCAAAATGGCCAAATACCACAATTTTCAGAAATTTTTAGCAAAAAAGCACTGTTTTGGAAATAAATGGGAATGTACCACTTTTCTAGAACTCGAGTTTCAAAAACTCGAGTTCCTCATCAGTTCCGCCACCGTGGCAGTGCTGAGCTGGAATTTGTGCGATTAAAAAAAATAATGTGGTACTCGAGCTTGGTAAACTCGAGTTCCATGCAACACAGTACTCGAGTATACTAGGCTCGAGTACCTATTATAAATAAAATTATGTTTATGTTTATTTATACGGTACTCGAGCTCACCAAGCTCGAGTACATTGCAAGGAACTCGAGTTTCATAAACTCGAGTTCCTTATAACTTTTTTTTTTTTGGATAATCGACAAATAAATATAAACATAAACATAAAAATAAGTAGCTTTTTTATGTTTTTATTTATTTAAATAGAAGCATTATAATATAGAGATTTTAATTTCAAAATATGAATTAATTTCTACATTAATTAAAACTGTTCATTGTTTTCTCATAAAAATTGTTCAATGTTTTCTGCATAAACTATTTCTTTGATTTTGCATAAAATTATTTTCTATTCAGCATTATTTAAAAAATTGTTCACTCTCTTTTCTGTGTAAATTATTTTCTGTTCACTATTTAAAAAATTGTTCACTGTTTTTTCATAAAACACCTAGCAAAATCGTGTTTTCAAAATTTAAATGCCAAAACTGAATGCTTTTTTACGTTTGAATTTTACAATAATCGAATCTACTTTTCTGCATTGATAAAATCTACTTCCACATTAATAAAATTTGCTCTCTGCACATTATGTTTACTGTATATTCGAATCTGCTTATTGCATTCATAAAATCTGTTTTCTACATTAATTAAAACTATTCATTGTTTTCTCATAAAAATTGTTCAGTGTTTTTTGCATAAACTATTTCTACGATTTTGCATAAAATTATTTTCTGTTCAGCATTATTTAAAAAATAGTTCACTCTCTTTTTTGCGTAAATTATTTTCTGTTCACTATTTAAAAAATTGTTTACTGTTTTCTCATAAAATACCTAGTGAAATCGTGTTTTCTAAATTTAAATGCCAAATTTAAATGATTTTTTACGTTTGAATTTCACAATAATCGAATCTACTTTTCTACATTGATAAAATCTACTTCTACATTAATAAAATTTGCTCTCTGCACATTATGTTTACTGTATATTCGAATCTGCTTATTGCATTCATAAAATCTGTTTTCTACATGAATTAAAACTGTTCATTGTTTTCTCATAAAAATTGTTCAGTGTTTTCTGTATAAACTATTTCTACGATTTTGCATAAAATTATTTTCTGTTTAGCATTATTTAAAAAGTAGTTCACTCTCTTTTTTGCATAAATTATTTTTTGTTCACTATTTAAAAAATTGTTCACTGTTTTCTCATAAAACACCTAGTCAAATCGTGTTTTCTAAATTTAAACGCCAAACCTGAATGCTTTTTCAGCATTTTGAATTTCGCAATAAACGAATCTATTTTTCTGCATTGATAAAATCTATTTCTACATTAATAAAATTTGCTCTCTGCCCATCATGTTTACTGTATATTCGAATCTGCTTACTGCATTCATAAAATCTCTTCTCTGCATTAATTAAAACTATTCATTGTTTTCTCATAAAAATTGTTCACTGTTTTCTGCATAAACTATTTTTACGATTTTGCATAAAATTATTTTATGTTCAGCATTATTTAAAAAATAGTTCACACTCTATTCTGCGTAAATTATTTTTTGTTCACTATTTAAAAAATTGTTCACTATTTTCTCATAAAACACCTACCGAAATCGTGTTTTCTAAATTTAAACGCCAAATCTGAATGCTTTTTCAGCATTTTGAATTTCACAATTATCGAATCTATTTTTTTGCATTTGTAAAATCTATTTCTACATTAATAAAATTTGCTCTCTGCACATCATGTTTACTGTATATTCAAATCTGCTTACTGCATTCATTAAATCTCTTCTCTGCATTAATTAAAACTGTTCATTTTTTTCTCATAAAAATTGTTCACTGTTTTCTGCATAAACTATTTCTACGATTTTGTATAAAATTATTTTCTGTTCAGCATTATTTAAAAAATAGTTCACTCTCTCTTCTGCGTAAATTATTTTCTGTTCACTATTTAAAAAATTGTTTACTATTTTCTCATAAAACACCTTGTGAAATCGTGTTTTCTATATTTAAACGCCAAATCTGAATGCTTTTTCAGCATTTTAAATTGCACAATAATCGAATCTATTTTTCTGCATTGATAAAATCTATTTCTACATTTATAAAATTTTCTCTCTGCATATCATGTTTACATTTGAATCTGCTTACTGCATTCATAAAATTTATTCTCTGCATTAATTAAAACTGTTCATTGTTTTCTCATAAAAATTTTTCACTGTTTTCTGCATAAACTATTTCTACGATTTTGCATAAAATTATTTCTGTTCAGCATTATTTAAAAAATAATTCACTCTCTCTTCTGCGTAAATTATTTTCTGTTCACTATTTAAAAAATTGTTCACTATTTTCTCATAAAACACCTTGTGAAATCATGTTTTCTAAATTTAACCGCCAAATCTGAATGCTTTTTCAGCATTTTGAATTGCGCAATAATCGAATCTATTTTTTTGCATTAATAAAATCTATTTCTACATTAATAAAATTTGCTCTCTACACATCATGTTTACTGTATATTCGAATCTGCTTACTGCATTCATAAAATCTATTTTCTACATTAATTAAAATTGTTCGTAGGAAAATCAAAGAACGTAGGTAGCACATGCAGCACTGTGAACATCAGTGTAGCAATGGTGGACATTAACAACAACATCTAATGTTCGTAGGTAGAAATTTTTGGAAATCATCATTACTAGAATCTGAGAAGTCTGAAATATCGCTTTCATCATCTAACACAGTAACTTCATTAATAAACTTGATGGCTCGCTCTTGCGCCTTCCCCTTTAGATGCTTCTTAGTTTTTTGGATTGCATGAAAACGGTCTAATCGCCTTTGCATTTGATTGTTCTCTTGTTTCACATTATACGATTTGATGTTGAGGCGTTGCGACTCATAGCTTAATCAATCTTCAAAGTTAGTGGGGGTAGAAAGAAGATCATTATTGTGGTGCATTTATAACCTCATTTCATGTTCCAAGTATTATAATTTCAGTTATTAGGACTTGTCATGTCAATACAGGCTGGAAAAACACTACATGAATAGGATTTTAAATGTTCCCAATGTCATAGTGAGATTTGAAGATGTGGGCGGTAATTGCAATGTTCTTGAACAGAGCATCATATTTAATTGACACAGTGCTATGTCCTTGGCACCAAGGTACGCTTATTCATATATTTAAGTATTCACGTGAATGTGGATGATATGACTAGACAGTGTGTGAAATCGTGCCGAGCTGTTGAGCAGCAAGTGTGAAATAGTGGCGTCTGTTGGCGCATGTGGTTCGTATGACTACAGTTGGTGCTACAGCAGTGGGCTGGTGACGTGTCTTCAAAAAACTACTCATGCCACAGTTGGTGCTACATCATGTTTATTATATATTCTAATCTGGTTACTGCATTCACAAAAACTTGTTTTCTGTATTAATTAAAACTGTTCACTATTTTCTCATAAAAATTGTTCACTGTTTCCTGCATAAACTATTTTTAGCATTCAGCATAAAATTATTTTCTATTCAGCATTATTTGAAAAAATTGTTCACTGTTTTTTCTGCATAAATTATTCACTGTTCATTAGGTGTTTTATGATCCGGATGCTCTAATACCAATGACTACCCAGGAGAGAGTACAACAGTAATATGGAAGTATAAACAATGATAAAATAGATAATAAAGAGAGTAAATAGCAAAATAGATATATTCAAAATAAGGTTAAAATAGAGTATGGAATCTGAAAACAGAAACTAGTAAAATCTTTCTTGAATAAAAACCTCAGTCTTTGATAAACTTGAAAACAAACTGATGTCTTTGATACAAGCTTGAAAATAAAACTCTCTGAAGAGAAAGGTTACAAGATTACAAGAGGGGGAGAGAGTACAAAAGTCTTTCTGAGGGAGAGGGAAGGCTATTACAAAAGGCTTTCTAAAACTTGGAACTTAAAAGCTTAGAATCTTAGAAACTTAGAAACTTGTCTTCTGTCTTCGTAGTTCGTCTCTTTTATAGGTGAAATGAACCATGGTAAAGTAACCTGAGTAGGTAAATTTAAATCAAGTTAATTTGTCAGTGGTATGGAAATTAGTACTGACAATTAATAGTCTATTTGCGTCTGTTTGGGAATCTTTCAGATCTTAGGAATCTATCAGATCTCTTTTTACGCATGCTAGTAAACAGTAGTAACTTTTGAACACTTGTCTGTATCTGTCTGGACTATCTGTATCTGTCTAGACTGTCTTGATTTGTTTGGAAGCTATTCACACGCGCTGGTGAATAATGATTTGTCGCCAATGAATAGTGATTTGTCGCCAGTGAATAGTGATCTATATGTTTGTCTTTCAATCTGTATCATTCTAAGATCCTTAACAATCTTTCTTTTCCCCAATAGCCTCCTTGTTGAAGGTATTGGACCATATACGGCTATCCTTTTTGTGTAACTGTATAAGTAGAAGCCTCTGTCTAATTCTTTCTGTATCTCATAAATCTTATTACTCATGATATTAGACCATTCTTGAGCCAGAGCATCTGGATCATTAAGTGGTAAATAAGTATCTCCTGTATACCAGTTGTATTCAAGGATACAACCCCAATCATGAATAAGAACCAAAATGTATGCTGGTCGAGCTTCCATATAATAACTACTATCCCAAGCTAGAAGAGTACTCTAGATAGTGATCTTCACATAATTAAGTCCTCCAATCTGTGCGGCTACTTCTTGGATGACTTTGGGAAATAAACTAATCTGAATTCTAGGAGTTATGATTAATTTGCTAATAAACGTTGTTTCTAGCATTTCAGATAACCATAAAGTATCACGAATTACTGGATCTTCTGTCTCTATATTGATAAGTAATCCCAGATAGGGATTGTATTTGTCTCTTGTTCCTTCATAAACTCTGTCTGCTTCTCCAAAACTTTCATACCATATAGCTTTATGAGATAGCCATATGTCGTCTGTCATGTCTTCTGTTCTGATAAATGCTGTAGAGACTAATACTTTGAAAAGGTACATCCATCTATCATAAGAACTTGTTATGGCTTTAGGGGTTAGTATATTCTGTTGGATTTCAGGGGGTAAGGTTCTAATGGAAAGTCTCATTTTTTGCTGAATCTTAGGGTGGAGCTTTGAAAAGCTTGTTCCTATAAGATAGCTTTTAGGAGACTATGATTCTGTCTTTGTGGAGCTTGAATCTCCAACATCCTTGCCAGGGAGCTGACAACTAGATGCTTCAATAAATGCACTGGTATTAACAAGATGTAATTCCAAAGCCTTTCTGTCAATGTCCTTTTGTAAAGTCCTTTTAAAATGTTTTATAAGAAAATCATCTTTAAAATTTAAAGCTTACATAATAAAAAAAACTTTTTTTTTGTACACCTTTGTGCTCTTGCTGAGTAGTGGTATTAGAGTAGCCATGATGATCAGGGTGATTGGAATTCAAAAACTTTACAAATTCTACCATGATTCTATCTATGTGATAGTGAACAATTTATGCAGTAAACAGAGAATAATTTATGTAGAAAAGAGAGTGAACAATTTTTTAAATAATGCTGAACAGAAAATAATTTTATGCTAAATGCTAGAAATAGTTTATACAGAAAATAGTGAACAATTTTTATGAGAAAACAATGAACAGTTTTAATTAATGCAGAAAACAGATTTTATGAATGCTATAAGCAGATTCGAATATAGAGTAAACATGATGTGCAAAATGTAAATTTTATTAATGTAGAAATAGATTTTATCGATGCAGAAAAATAGATTCGATTATTGTGAAATTCAAAATGCTAAAAATGCATTCAGATTTGTCGTTTAAGTTTAGAAAACACGATTTCACTAGGTGTTTTATGAGAAAATGGTGAACAATTTTCTAAATAGTGAACAGAAAATAATTTACGCAAAAAAGAGAGTAAACAATTTTTTAAATAATGCTAAACAGAAAATAATTTTATACAGAATACTAGAAATAGTTTATGCAGAAAACAGTGAACAATTCTTATGAGAAAAGAATGAACAGTTTTAATTAATGCAGAAAACAGATTTTATGAATGCAATAAGCAGATTCGAATATTGAGTAAACATGATGTGCACAAAGCAAATTTTATTAATGTAGAAATAGATTTTATCAATGCAGAAAAATAGATTCGATTATTGTGAAATTGAAAATACTGAAAATGCATTCAGATTTGTCGTTTAAGTTTAGAAAATACGAATTCACTAGGTGTTTTATGAGAAAACAGTGAACAATTTTCTAAATAGTGAACAGAAAATAATTTACGCAGAAAAGAGAGTGAACAATTTTTTAAATAATGCTGAACAGAAAATAGTTTTATGCAGAATGCTAGAAATAGTTTATGCAGAAAACAATGAACAATTCTTATGAGAAAATAATGTACAGTTTTAATTAATGCAGAAAACAGATTTCATGAATGCAGTAAGCAGATTCGAATATTGAGTAAACATGATGTGTAGAAAGCAAATTTTATTAATGTAGAAATAGATTTTATCAATGCAGAAAAATATATTTGATTATTGTGAAATTCAAAATGCTGAAAATGGATTCAGATTTGTCATTTAAGTTTAGAATACACGATTTCACTTGAGAAAACAGTGAACAATTTTCTAAATAGTGAACAGAAAATAATTTATGTAGAAAAGAGAGTGAACAATTTTTTAAATAATGCTGAATAGAAAATAATTTTATACAGAATACTAGAAATAGTTTATGCAAAAAATAGTGAACAATTTTTATGATAAAACAATTAACAGTTTTAATTAATGCTAAAAACAGATTTTATGAATGCAGTAAGCAGATTCGAATATAGAGTAAACATGATTTGCAAAAAACAAATTTTATTAGTGTAGAAATAGATTTTATTAATACAGAAAAATAAATTCGATTATTGTGAAATTTAAAATGCTGAAAATGCATTCAGATATGTTGTTTAAGTTTAGAAAACACGATTTCACTAGGTGTTTTATGAGAAAACAGTGAACAATTTTCTAAATAGTGAACAAAAAATAATTTACACAAAAAAGAGTGAACTATTTTTAAAATAATGCTGAACAGAAAATAATTTTATGCAAAATCATAGAAATTGTTTACACAGAAAACAGTGAACAATTTTTTATAAGAAAACAATGAACAATTTTAATTAATGTAGAAAACAGATTTGATGAATGCAGTAAGCAGATTCGAATATACAGTAAACTTGATGTGCAAAGAGCAAATTTTAGTAATGTAGAAATAGATTGTATTAATGCAGAAAAATAGATTCGATTATTGTGAAATTCAAAATGCTGAAAAGCATTCAGATTTGGCGTTTAAATTTAGAAAACACGATTTAACTAGGTGTTTTATGAGAAAATAGTGAACAATTTTTTAAATAGTGAACAGAAAATAATTTACGCAAAAAAGAGAGTGAACTATTTTTTAAATAATGCTGAACAGAAAATAATTTTATGCAAAATCGTAGAAATTGTTTATGCAAAAAACAATGAAAAATTTTTATGAAAAAATAATGAATAGTTTTAATTAATGCAGAAAAAAGATTTTATGAATGTAGTAAGCAAATTTGAATATAGAGTAAACATGATGTGCAGAAAGCAAATTTCATTAATGTAGAAATAGATTTTATCAATGCAGAAAAATAGATTCTATTATTGTGAAATTCAAAATGTTGAAAAGCATTTAGATTTGGCGTTTAAATTTAGAAAACACGATTTCACTAGGTGTTTTATGAGAAAACAGTGAACAATTTTTTAAATAGTGAACATAAAATAATTTAAACAAAAAAGAGAGTGAACAATTTTTTAAATAATGCTGAACAGAAAATAATTTTATGCAAAATTGTAAAAATAGTTTATGCAGAAAACAGTGAACAATTTTTATGAGAAAACAACGATAGTTTTAATTAATGTAGAAATTAATTCATTTTTTGAAATTAAAATCTCTATATTTTACAATGCTTCTATTTAAAGAAATAAAAACATAAAAAAGCTACTTATTTTTATGTTTATGTTTATGTTTATTGGTTGATTATCTCAAAAAAAAAAAAAAAAGTAATAAGGAACTCGAGCTTAGCAAGCTCGAGTACTGTAGAAATAAACATAAAATTTTTAATAGGTACTCAAGCCTAGTATTCTTGAGTACTAAGTTGCATGGAACTTGAGTTTACCAAGCTTGAGTACCACATTATTTTTTTTAATCGCACAAATTCCAGCTCAGCACTGCCACGTTGGCAGAACTGATGAGGAACTCGAGTTTTTGAAACTTGAGTTCTAGAAAAGTAGTACATTCCCATTTATTTCCGAAACAATGCTTTTTTGCTAAAAATTTCTGAAAATTGGGGTATTTGGCCATTTTGGCCCTCAGAGTAGTGCTTTACAGGTTCAAGTTTAGGCACATCTTTTTCTCAAGTCTGGTTGTATTGATTAACTTTTATACAAGATTACTCTTATACCCTCGTAAAAGTATAAAAAAAATTTTGAATATTTTGTAAAATTATTTTTAATTCCTCCTAATGAACTATTCTTTTATAATTTACAAAAAATAAAAAAGAAAATAATTTTTTTAGCATTATTTTTTCCTTCTTTTTCTTTCATTTCTTTTCATTTTTACTTCCAAACACATGCATAAATAGTGTTTTCGTCCTTTTCTTTCTTTCTTTTTTCTTTTTGTTTTTTTCCAAATCTAGTCCCTTAATTTTTTTTTCCTTTGGGAGTAATTGATAATTTCACAGCCCCTTAGTAAGTATTTGTATTGTGGTGGACCTCACTTGGCTCCTATCACAGTATCACAGCACAAAATTAGGAGAGTATATGAATTCTTTGGGTGAAATTTACGATGCGTCTAGAATTTTTCTTTACAGAGAGAAAGAAGGAACATGCACAACTTTAAGGCTTCGTTTGAGAGTTTATAAGAGAATGAAATGGAATGATCATAAGAGAATGGAAAGGAAAGGAATGATATTGAATGGAATGGAATGAAATGTATTTAAGTAAGGGAAAGGAAAGGAAAATAATGGAATGGAATGGAATTAAGTAACTTTGATTTGATGTTTTAAAATAAAAGAATGAAAATGAATGGAATATAAGTAATCTTGTTTGGGAGTAATATAGAGGGAATTGAATGGAATCATTTTATGACAATATTACTATTAGACCCCTATTTTAAAATAAAGGGTTGAATATATAGGGGTATTTTGAGAGTTTTAGTAAAAAATTCATTAAATCTAATTCTATTCCCTCTCATTCCTCCCAATTTTAGGGAAAATGAAAATTTCAGGTTTTAAGGGAATAGAGAGGAATGAGTGTTTCCTCCTACTCATTCCGTTCTCTCTCACTTAAGCTCCCAAACAAGAGAATGGATTTTTTATTCCCTCCATTAAAACTCCCAAACAAGGGAAGGGTAGAATATTCTAAAATTATTCTTTTCATTCCTTTCCATTCCATTTCATTTCCACCTTCCAAACGAGGCCTTAAGGTTTTTTTTTGCATATGTAAAAGAATTTCCATTCCTTCTCCTCAACGTGTATCAATCCACCCAGGAAAATGCTAGAGAGAGAGAGAGAGGAAATTTCCAAGAAACCTTCATTACTTTGGCATGGTGTTTCGGCGGTCACCGAAAGCCGATTGCTTTGAAGTTAAAAATTTGTGTTAGTGTGGAAACTCGCTGGAAAGTGGAAACCACCACATGGTGACTTTTGTGGAAAGAGCTGCGTGAAATGCACCATTGGCCATTTCCAATCACAATGTACCACAATCTAGCGAAAAGCCATGTTATTTATATTATCTGAGAGTGACAAAAGTAAAAGTAATGGGTCATGGCGCAAAAGTAAAAGCTATCTTAATTCTTAAGGTTCCCTTGAACATGCATTAAAATAATTTGCTTCCAAAGCTCAAGATATCTTAAATTATTGAAGATATCTTGAGCTTTGAAAGCAAATTATTGTAATGCATGTTCAAGGTAAACTTCATGAATTAAAGATAGCTTTTGTCAACACAATTATTGAGCATTAGCATTAATTAGATGTGCCTTTCTTTTTACTTTACTTTTTTGACAAGCTAGAAAAGCTCTTTTTATGTTTTTATATTGTTTTAGACTTAAAAGGTTTTTTTTTTTTTTTTTCATTACCATTACTTTTATTTTTTTGATAATCAGTTAAATGATATATTTTCAAAAAATAATATCAAACTACACATAAACAAGACGGAGCCAAGGGGGCGAGAGGGGGCAGTTGCCCCCTTGAGCTCGCCAAAAAAATCATGTATAATATACTCTTATTATAGTTGAAAGTAGTTTGCACCATCCAATGACTGAAAGCTTCTCAAAAGCAAAAAACAACCAGTAGTATTCTCCTCACGGTAAGTCATGGACTCTATAATCAAGATTGAATAGTAGGTGCCAAACCCACGAATTTTTAAAAAATTAAAAAACCTCCCATTCCTTTATACACGTTAGTAGAAGTACACCACTGAAAGTGAGCAATGCTAATAAGCAAAATATTTTCCGCAACAAATTTCACAACTTTTGAGATGTTATTTATTTTCATTTAGGTTTATCATTGACATTATTTTATTGTCTACCATTTACAATTTGTCAGCTGCATGATTGTGAAAAGAAAAAAAAAATGGTGACTCTAGACTAATTGTTAAAGGAAACCTTAGAGCATCCACTAATCATTCTCTTCTATCTCTTCACAATTTCAAATTTTGAATTTTTGTTATAATCCAAAATTTTAACTACTTAGAAGCATAGAAGAAGAAAATTGAATTTTACTTAGTTTTTTCAAAGCATTCCTGACAATGAGACACGTATACAACTTTGTAGGCATGTTACTATATTCTTAACACTTTCGTATTGATTTATTTTTTTCAATTTCTTTGAAGAAATCATCAAATTATATGATTAAATTGTATGCATTCAAGTTAATTTCTCAATTTGATTATCATTAATAAACTATTTACATTGAGGGCATTTGAGTAAATTAAACAAAGTATAAAAAAACAAATTAAAGTTTACATTTGTATTAGATTGTGTGTGACAAATGACAATTACATTAGCATATAATTGCTTATTTATTTGTTATTAATATTGAATTGGTATTTTTTAGAATAATTTTACTTTCAATCTTTTCCCTTTTAATCTTGTCCCTCCTAAATTGAAGTTCTAGCTACGCCACTGCACATAAATATCAAGAAAAACACAAGTAATCACCACAATTTTTATAGAATAATAATCAGTACGAATTTGAGTGTGCAATGCGTATTTTTAAAAAAACAAAGCTTGCATTACAACTCATAATCAAATATTTATTAATCCTTAACATGTGCCTTAGAACATTCATTAACCAAATTATATATGAGTTTTACTAACGTATGCCCTAAGGGCATACGTTAAAAATTATTTTAGAGAACTTTTATGGAAAAATGAAAAAGTTATAAAATTTTTTAACAACTTTTTCAATTCTCCATAAAATATTTCCAAAAATGGATGACTAATGTGTGCTCTGAGGACATACATTAACCGGACCCATTGTGTGTGTGTGTGTGTGTGTGTGTGTGTGTGTGTGTAGCATTTGACTAACTATAAAAAATGAAATTTCACATTAATTTTTTATTTTAATTTTCACATTACTCATCAAGAGAATGATGGTTTAAATTCTCCTCTCCAACTATTGAATTATTAAGAAAATAATCATTATCTTTTAAATGTTTCATTTTAGTCCTTACTTTCAAAATCACTTGCCTTAGTCAATGTAATATGACATAAATGTAAAATTTTGGCCAATCACCCCCCAAAAATTACTCATATTATTTTGTCTAACATTATGCATATCTTGTCCATAGCTATAATACTTGTGTAAATTTACATGGCTACTATTCATGTGTAAAAGTGCATATTTTATTCATTTGTCAATTTACTTTTTCAGATGGTGTTTGTGTATGTGAGTGATGTGGGTGTTTTTTTTTTATGTGAATGAATAGTGTAAGGACACAAATCAACGGATGGGCCTACAAGTAGAATAAATTGAAGCCCATGACGTATACAATATCCTTTCAATGAATTTGTTGAGAGAGTGGGCCGAAGAAAACTTGATTGAGAGCGAGTGGGTTGATGGCCCAAGTATGGTGATGATCAGATTAACGTAAATGAAATATTGAGATTGCACAGGATCCTTCTCGGCTTACTCCGAGGAGAGAGCGTAGGCAACTGTTCTGAGTAATTATATCTTTCTCTTTTTTGTTCTCTTCTTCAATGACTTCCCTCTTTTCCTGGTTGTTCGATACCCTTTCTCTCTGTTTCCCGCTCTATTTATAGGCCAATTTGCCTCACGTGCCAGTTAGGTGAGTCTCCATTGATACTTGTCCCATCAACCTTCACTTGAAGTCTCCATATGGCAGCTGTAAAGGGTGAAGGTCACTGTTCAGATGTCTTTTCCCCATTAATGTGGTCAGGAGGTTAGCTGCAGGGTTATAAATGCGGTGGTAACAGCCTTTCACATAATATCTCTTTGCTGCCACCTGCTCTCTTTGCCCAAATGAACCTAGAGGTTCTCCAGAAATGACAGGATCAATGCTGGGACATTCATCTGGATTATCCCTATGATCATCCGACCAGGCAGTGCTCCTCGGACCACACTTTTCTTCCTTCACACAAGTTTTACTACTGGGAGGAGTTAAACTAGGTACAGCCCTCGCGACTTACTGTCCTCAGACGGCTAGTCCCCTCGGACAGGCCCACGGCACACTATCTGGAATTGGGCCTTTTACCCCTACAATAGCCCCTGAAAATTCCGGGTTTCTTCTCTTATCCGAGGAGAAGGGCGGGATTTTGACTTCTCTAAGGGTCAACTTTTTGAATTTATCCACATGGAGGCACCCCTCAGCGTGTTTTGCCAACTTTACCGACGCTTCGAAAATTGCAACGCATCATTTATTGCTCTGGGCGGCGCTCTGTCTCCCTTATCAGTGGTGAGATGCAGATCCTATGGCTGGGATTTCTTCGTGAAATTTTGAGCGGGGTAACTCCCACTTACTTTCTTTTCCTATATAAAAGGTTTAGAGAGGGTTACTTTGCTCATTTTGCATATCCTTAAGTATCCCAAAGTTTTTGAGCATTCCGGCACCCACTCGTTACTTTATTCTGATTATTTTGAGAGCATTTTTGCAAAGAATTCTAGGTATTTAAGAAATTATTGAGCTAGAAACATCAACCACCTTTGTAAGTACTTAGTTTCCAAGTTCTTTTCTCCTCGGCCGAGCACTTCGGCCTTCTTGCCTTTATCTTTTCCCACCTTAGGGTACTCCTTTAGTGTTCTTTTACACATCTAAATGGGTAGATTTAAGAATCTAGTCGATTCGCCTGCTGCCATAGAGCTTTTTAAGGCAAAATACCATATACCCGAGGGGGTTGGTCTCCGATACTGCCCGCTGGAAAATATCTTGACCGACAGGGAGACTGGTGAAGTGGTCATTCCTATCATCGCCTTTCTAGAAGGGGGAATGACCATTCCTATGGGCACCGTTACCCGGGATTACCTTAGGAACCATAGGATATGCCCGCACCAATGTGCTCTCAACTTATTTAGGGTCTTGGGTTGCGTAAACGTCCTCAACCAAATGATGGGCCTGCGCCTCACCTGGCATGACATTGTACATATGTACGAATGTCACTCTCAGGCCGAAGGGGGGGGGTATTACCTAAAATCCAGGTCCCCAGTAGTGAAAATGCTATCATGTCTTCCCAAATCCAACAAGGGGATGAAGGACGACTACGCCATTGTTTCCGGGGCGTGGCATGACGGTCACCACTATCCGACCAAGGAGGGGAAGCCAGGTAAGATACCTTAGGATTAGATTGAGTTAACCTAGAATTTAGGTTCTAGGTTTCACTCTGCTTTGTTGTTTAATCATATGATTTTGAAATGGTATAACTAATTTCGTGTTCCCCGACCGTGATTGCAGATAGAAAGTTCGTTGCTCCCCGACTTAGCCTCGTGAATGTCCCGGGCTTGAACAAGCTACTAAGATCCGAGGTGTTCGTGCACACGGACGGCCAATTGCGTGCTGTCCACCTGATATTGGATTTCATTCCTCTGTCGGACAGCTTCCTGGACGTCGAGAACTCTATCCGAGCAGGAGACAAAAGAATCCATAGGATCAACGTATCTCAGCTAGGCTTCCTATCCAAGAAAGATTTTCCTCCTGTTGAGTGGCCAATTCCACAAGCCCTACCTCAACCGGCTACTCAGAGGGAAGATTCTGCTTCCACTCTGCTGTCTCTAGAGACGGAGATAGTCCAGTTTCTCTTTAAGGGAGAAGAAGAGGTTCAAACTTAGCCTCAAAGCACACCAAATTTTGAGAGCTCCGAAGAGGAGGAAAAGGAGATGTCATTGATACCGAGGGCGGGGATGAGAGATCTCTTGGCCGGGAGGAGTAAGGGTGCATCTTTTAAGGATGCACCTAAGGTAAAAGCCGTTAACAACCTTTCTCCGCCTCTGCCTCATCCTGCATCCGGGACTGGTCTTCTTCCGATACCAGATTTAAAGAGGAAGAGGAAAGTGGTGGATCTGGAAACTGAGGAGGGTGAAGTGCCCCAACACCAACAAAGGGGGTCAAAGCAGTAGAAAGATAGGGGGGACGGCCGAAGGGTCTCTCCGTCCGAGAGCAGGACTGAAGCAAATACTTGGGACATTCGCCAGCCGCCAACCTGGGCCCCACGGTTGGACCTGGACGGCGTTCCAATCCCTATAACCGCCTCCATAAGGGAGTTCCAGAAGGGCCACTCGGCATACATCGCCGAGGCGTTGGAGCGTCTGTTGTTGCTGCCTCGGGATATGGAGGAAGTGAAATCCTGGAGGCAGGCAGATTTATTCATGTCCCTAAAGAGAGACTTAGCAATGGTAAGCTCTTGAACTTAAATTAGTCTCCTACAGCTTGTGTCTTCATGCTAACACATTTCTCTCATTTTTCTTATGCAGGTGACCCAGCAATCTATGTGGCAGAGGACTGGGTCAAGGACGCCCGTAGCAAGGCTAGGGTTGAGGCTTAGTCTCGGGCTAACGCTGAGAAGGACCTGGAGGCCGTCAAACATGAGAGGCAGGAGTTGGCCAAGAAGCTGGCAGCCGAGGAGAGACAAAGGAGGAGCGCTGAGGCGGGCTTGGAGAATGCCCTAGACCAGGCTAAGGACCAGAGGAAAAAACTATACACAACTGAGATTGAACTGGCGACTCAAAGGGAGCTAGTTCTGGAGCTCAAGTCTAGCCTCGAGAAGGTTGAGAAGTTTGAAAGGGAAGCTCGGGAGGCACTGGAAGCAGCCGAGGCTGAGAAGAATGCCGAATACATCCGCGGCATAGAAGAGACGAAGAGAAGGCTTGCGGAAGAGGTCTCCGAGGTGTGCAGGGACTACTGCAAGTTCACCTGGGAAGAGGCTTTGAACTTGGCAGGAGTCCCGGCCGACTCGGACCTTAGGCAGCCGGGGAGGATATATTTTCACCCACATATCAGCTTGACCTCGGATGACCTTGCGCCCTCATCGTCTCAAGCTCCGGAGCTAGCAAGTCAGGCGCTTGTTCCTCTTGAAGCCAATCATGAGGTTCAGGAGGGACAGGTAGCCCCGCATGAACAAGTAGCTCCGGATACTTCTTCTACGGCTGCGAATGCTGACAAGGTCAAGGATGCAGTTACCTCGGGGACTGAAGCTGGATTTTTCGAGGCTGAGCCAAGCGGACCGGACAGCCTTCCTCCTCAAACCACTCAGGCTTAGGATTAGGGTTTTTAGTTGTTGTTGTCTTTTGTCGTTGTTGTTTGTTTTGTTTGTTTGTTTGTTTTGTTTTTGTGTAAGCCTTTTGTACGCAAAGTTGATGTACTTCGACTTTTTTTATTAATGAGAATATCTGGATTCGTCTTCAATTAGTCTCAATTATCTGGATTCGTCTTCAATTAGTCTCAATTCTAGCTATTTATTTCTTTTGTTTTGTAATCTTTAAATCCGTAAGAACTTGAACTTCTTGACAGGGAGAAAGAGAGAATTGAGTAATGGCGGCAGTAAACTTTTGTTCAAATGGAATAACGTAGATACCATGAGTATGTGAATAGTAGTCCGGGGCCAATGGTAAACATGGTGCAAGTCTTCCATTTATTTCGCTGTGACTCAATTAATTCAATCTGCTTTAACAAATAGGTATAAATTTATGCCAACACAATCAAGTCTTCCACTACTGGAAACATTAAAATTGATCGAGAAAGCAAGTTCGTCCAAACTGCTCGGAATGTACGATCCGAGGGGTTATGTGTGACCAAGGTTGTATTTTAGCGCTTAGTGAAATGAACTAAAGTGATAATTTACCCAAGGTATGTGGTCCGAGGGGCCAGGCATGACTAAGGTTTTGTTTAAATCGTAGAAAAATGAACTAGAATGCTAATTTACCCAAGGTATGTGGTCCGAGGGACCAGACATGACCAAGGTTATGTTTAACACTTAGTAAAATAAACTAGAATGCTAATTTACCCAAGGTATGTGATCCGAGGGACCAGGCATGACCAAGGTTCTGTTTAGCACTTAGTAAAATGAACTAGAATGTTAATTTATCCAAGGTATGTGGTCCGAGGGACCAGGCATGACCAAGGTTCTGTTTAACACTTAGTAAAATGAACTAGAATGCTAATTTACCCAAGGTATGTGGTCCGAGGGACCAGGCATGACTAAGGTTCTGTTTAACACTTAGTAAAATGAACTAGAATGCTAATTTACCCAAGGTATGTGGTCCGAGGGATCAGGTATGACCAAGGTTCTGTTTAACACTTAGTAAAATAAACTAGAATGCAAACAAGCAATATGATAGAATTCAATGCGAGAATTGAAACTTTTATTAATAATAATACCTTTTGAGGTTATTTACATTCTAAGGGTGTGGTATTGCCCTTTCGTCCAAATCTTCCAAGTAAAACGCTCCTATTCCAGTTATGGACAAGATACGGTAAGGACCTTCCTAATTGGGCCCCAATTTTCCCCAGGCTGGGTTCTTCGCCGTGCCCACAACTTTTCTCAAAACCAAATCTCCTGGTGCAAGTGGTCTTACCTTAACATTGGCGTCATACCTCTGCTTGAGCTTATGCTGATAGTAGGCTAGCTGAACCGCAGCGGTTTCCCTTCGCTCGGTGACCAGATCTAGATTATTATTTAACAGTTTTTCATTGTCAGCCGAGGTGAAAGAACTTGTTCTAAGTGTGGGGAATCCGGTTTCTATGGGAATAACAGCTTCAGCACCGTACGTCATTGCAAAGGAGGTTTCCCCCGTAGATCTCCGAGGAGTGGTCCTGTAGGTCCAGAGAACATGTGGTAATTCTTCCACCCACTTCCCTTTAGCATCATCCACCCTTTTCTTCAGATCGCTTACTATGACTTTGTTGACTGCTTCAGCTTGGCCGTTTCCTTGAGGGTACGCGGGGGTGGAGTACCTGTTCGTAATGCCTAGTCCACAACAAAATCTTATAAACGTTTTACTGTCAAATTGAAGACCATTGTCCGAGATGAGAGTATGTGGTACTCCAACCGGATTACGATATTCTTCCATACAAACTTCTGGACATCTATATTCTTGATGTTTGCCAACGGCTCAGCTTCAACCCACTTGGAAAAATTTTCTGTTCCAACGACCAAGTATTTCTTACTCCCGGCTGCTTTAGGAAAGGGGCCTACAATGTCTAAGCCCCACTGAGCGAAAGGCCACGGGCTGGATAGAGGATTTAGAACTCCCCCTAGCTAATGTATGTTTGGTGCAAACTTCTGGCCTTGATCACACTTTCTCACTTACTCCTGTGATTCCTTCTGCATGTTCAGCCACCAATATCCCTAAGTTAGGGCCCTGTGAGCTAGAGACCTATCTCCTGTGTGGCTGTCACAAATTCCTTCATGCAGCTCTTCAAGGAACAACTTTGTGGCCTCAAGGTGCACACACAATAAGTAGGGACCAGAAAAAGAGCGTTTGTATAGCTTATTGCCTCTTGAGAGCCAGAACCGAGGAGCTTTCCTCCGCACTTTGTCAGCTTCGGCCTTGTCTGGCAATAAGACATCATCCCTGAGGTAGGTCACCATAGGGTCCATCCAGCTTGGCCCCACTCTAACTTGGCAGATGCTGGGCCCTTCCTCCTCCTCAGCATGCTGGTGTACCTCTTCCACCAAGATAAGCCGGGGTAATCCTTAGGTCGAAGAGGTTGCGAGAGTGGCTAAGGAGTCCGCGTGTGTATTCCCACTCCAAGGGATATGTCTTAGATGCTTCCGCATTCTTTCATCGCGCGCTTCCAGCTCTCCCCCGACCTGGCTGACGATTAGTGCTGAGTCGGAGAATACCTCCACGGTGTTCCCACCCATTCTTCTGACCATGGCCATTCCGACCAATAGCGCTTCGTACTCGGCTTCATTATTAGTAGCCGAGAAGTTTAGTCTGAGGGAATTTTCGATAACAATATTCTCAAGAGATATCAAAACTAGCCCCACTCTTGAGCCTCTCTGGTTGGCCGCACCGTCTACATACAATTTCCAGGGTGGGGATCCTTGCACGGACACTAGGCCAACTGAATTTCCATCCATGTGCATCTCCTCGGCACTTTCTTCTAGCACAGGCTCAATGAACTTGGCCACCAGGTCAGCCAGTATTTGTCCCTTAACTGAGATGCTGGGTATGTACTTTATATCGAAAGCCCCCAGGACTGTGCCCCATTTTGCAATCTTTCCCGTATAGTCTGCACTCCGAAGCAGTGACCTGAGTAGGAGTTGGGTAAGGACCACAACTGTATATGACTGGAAATAGTGAGGAAGTTTGCGAGTGGCATGGACAACTGCAAAGATGGCTTTCTCCAATGGCAAGTAACGTATTTCATCATCATGCAGAGATTTATTTACGTAGTAAACAGGTTTTTGAACACCGTTGTCGACCCGAATCAGTACCAGACTTACTGCATGGGTGGCTATAGCGATGTAGGCGAACAGGACCTCATCTGTCATGGGGCTGGACATGATGGGGGGTCGAGATAAGTATTCTTTTAGCTGCTGGAAAGCCCGAGCACACTCTTTAGTCCATTCAAACCCGGTCCACTTGTTCAGCAGCTGGAAGAAAGGCCGACACCTTTTTGCAGACTTGGAGATGAATCGGTTGAGGGCAGCTGTCATCCCTGTCAACCTTTGAATCTCTTTAGGATTCTGAGGAGGCTGCAGGTTGTTGATTGCCTTTATCTGGTTGGGGTTAACCTCAATTCCACTATGGGTGACCATATAACCAAGAAATCTTCTTGATCCAACGCCGAAAGAGCATTTTGAAGCATTGAGCTTTAACCTGTGTTTCCTTAAGATTTCAAAGATGCTCCCAAGGTCACTGACATGCTCGGATTCCAGCTTGCTCTTGACTACCATGTCATCGATGTAGATTTCGATGCATCTCCCCAACTGTGGTTCAAACATTTTTGTCATCATTCTCTGATAAGTGGAGCCTGCATTCTTCAACCCAAATAGCATTGCCTTGTAGTGGTAGTTCCCAACAGGAGTGACGAAGGCCGTCTTTTTTTTTTATCATCTAAAGCCAAGGGAATCTGGTGGTACCCTTGAAAGGCGTCCAAGAAGCTCATTCGTGAATGCCCCACAGTGGCATCCACTAGCTGATCAATCCGAGGCATGGAAAAGGGATCCTTCGGGCAGGCTTTGTTCAAGTCTGTAAAGTCCACACATACACGCCATTTCCTGTTCTTCTTTTTCACCACCACTTTATTGGCCATCCATTCAGGATAGAACACCACCTTAATAGCCCCTGCCTACTTGAGTTTGTTCACCTCCTCCCTTACGGCGGCAGAATGCTCATTGGATGAGCGCCGAGGTGGCTGCTTCTTGGGTAGGGCAGTTGGGCTTACGTTCAGGTGATGGCAGATAAACTCTGGATCTACTCCTGAGGCCTCATAAGAGTTCCAAGCAAACACGTCGGTGTTACTTCTAAGGAATGCCATCAGCTCTTCCTTATCCCGAGGGGGCAGCTGAGCCCCGACCTAGAAGAACCTCTTTGGGTCTCCGTCGATGACAACTTTCTCCAACCTCTCACACTTCTCCTTATCCAATTCCATGACGTTAAGTGGAATCGGGATTTCTGATTGCTACGAGTCCCTGCCTAAGGTGGTTGCTGGCTCGGCAGTAGACTGACGTGTAATGGCAGCTATGAGACATTATCTTGCCATAGATTGGCTTTCTACAATCTCCTCCACTCGTCCCTTAGATGGGAATTTGACCTTTAGGTGTAAGGTTGACGAGACAGCTCCCAAGGCGTGAAGCCACGATCTGGCCATAATGGCCGTGTAGGGAAAGTATGCGTCCACTACAATGAAGTCTACCTCGACTACCTCAGACCCTGCTTGTACAAGTAGTCTGATCTGACCATTGGGGATGACGGTCTTCCTATCAAAGCTGACCAGAGGCGAGTCATACGCTATCAGATCTTCAGGTCGTAAACCTAGTCCTTTGTATAAGTCTGGGTACATGATCTCAGCCCCACTCCCTTGATCGACCATCACCCTCCTCACGTCGTACCCCCCTATTCTGAGAGTGATGACCAGAGTGTCATCATGGGGCTGTATAGTGCCCTACTTATCCTCGTCCGACAAGCTCAAAGTTGGTTGGATCTCTGCTCTGGCTCGTTTTATCTCTCGATTTGTGTCCTCGACAAATGTCTTGGAAACAGACATCACCGTAGAGGGGCAGGATCCTGTTCTTCCAGGTGCTGCAAAGATGACGTTGATCATGCCCAACGGGGGCCTTGACGAGGCGGTCACGGAAGCCCCTGACCTGCCAAGGTCTCCCTGACCATTGGGGCGGTGTATAAACTGCTGTAGCTTTCCCTCCCTCATAAGTTGTTCTAAGTGAGTTCTCAAAGTCTGGAAATCCTCTGTGGTATGCCCTCGCTCTTGATGGTATTGGCAGTGGAGGCTCTGATTGCGTTTCGTGAGGTCTCCCCCCATCTTGTTCGGCCATCTGAAGTATGGCTCGTTCTGAATTTTCTCCAGAATCTGGTGGATTGGCTTTCGGAACACGGCATGGACTGCCTGCGATGCAACATATCCGGACTGCACGCTATAGTCCCTCCGTGGCTTGCTGTTGCTGTATCGGTCCGACCTGAAATCCCTTCTCTCCTGAGGGATAACCTTGGCTTTGCCCTTTCCAAGCAGTTGATCCTCCTCCACCCACTTATACTCATCGATGCGGTTTATTAGTCAGCGCACGCTTCTCACGGGCTTCTTGGTTAGCGATTTTCTTAGATCATGCTCGACTGGCAAGCCAACCTTGAAGGTTCTCACTGCCACATCGTCAAAACTCCCTTCAATCTCGTTAAACATTTCCCAATATCTATCCGCGTACGTTTTCAACGTCTCCCTTTCTCGCATGGACATGGACAGCAAGGAATCTAATGGCTGAGGGACCCTAGTGTTCGTAACGAACCGAGAGCAAAAGGCCTTAGTGAGCACTTGGAAGGACCCAACAGAATTGGCAGTAAGGCCATCGAACCATCTCATGGCTACGGGTCCCAAACTGGAGGGGAACACCTTGCACATTAGAGTCTCGTTCCTGGAGTGAATAGCTATCTTCTGGTTGAAATGGCTCACGTGTTCCACAGGGTCGGACCGTCCATTATATGCAGTGAAAACGGGCTGAGTGAAACGTCGAGGAAGGCTTCCTGCTTCAATTCTTCATGTGAAGGGCGATTTAGAAATTTGGTTAAGTGCCCTATTCATTGCATTATTCCCTACACCTCTTGAGGATGCGTTTCTAGCCCTGTGGCCGCGGTAATGCTCTTCCTCATGAGAATAGGATTCACTAGGGGGCATACGTAACCGAGGTCGGTAGTCATCATTTTCATCATCCCCAAAAGAATTATCGGTGACGGATAGGCTACTGGATGGACTACGCCTCCTTCACGCACTGTGCATCTTCTCTCTTAAATGATCAATCTCACGTTGCATCTTCCTAGTAGCGTCTTGGTAAGATCCACCTTCTTCATTTCGACGTCGACTCCTTCCCGTGTGCATGGTATGCATGCTCCCTTCACGGTCCCTTTCACATTCAAGGTACACAAAGTGATCAAGATGCTGAGAGCCATCTGACTCTGCTCTGTTAAAACCTGATCCAACCATGGTTCAAGCCTCAACCTACCAACACAATAGTTAACTCCCCCACAGACGGCGCCAATTGTAAGGACACAAATCAACGGATGGGCCTACAAGCAGAATAAATTGAAGCCCATGACGTATACAGCATCGTTTCAATGAATTTGTTGAGAGAGTGGGCCGAAGAAAACTTGATTGAGAGTGAGTGGGTTGATGGCCCAAGTATGGTGATGATCAGATTAACGTAAATGAAATATTGAGATTGTACAGGATCCTTTTCGGCTTAGTCCGAGGAGAGAGCGTAGGCAACTGTTCTGAGTAATTATATCTTTCTCTTTTCTGTTTTCTTCTTCAATGACTTCTCTCTTTTCCTGGTTGTTCGATACCCTTTCTCTCTGTTTCCCGCTCTATTTATAGGCCAATTTGCCTCACATGCCAGTTAGGTGAGTCTCCATTGATACTTGTCCCATCAACCTTCACTTGAAATCTCCATATGGCAGCTGTAAAGGGTGAAGGTCACTGTTTAGATGTCTTTTCCCCATTAATGCGGCCAGGAGGTTAGCTACAGGGTTATAAATGCGGTGGCAGCAACCTTTCACATAATATCTCTTTGCTGCCACCTGCCCTCTTTGCCCAAATGCACCTAGAGGTTCTCCAGAAATGACATGATCAATGTTGGGACATTCATCTAAATCGTCCCTCTGATCATCCGACCAGGCAGTGCTCCTCGGACCACACCTTTCTTCCTTCACACAAGTTTTACTACTGGGAGGAGTTAAACCAGGTACAGCCCTCGCGACTTACTGTCTTCTGACAGCCAGTCCCCTCGGACAGGCCCACGGCTCACTATCTGGAATTGGGCCTTTTACCCCTACAAATAGTGAATATTTATTGGAAATAATTTTTTTTATGTGAATGAATGGTGAATATTTATTGAAATGAATTTTTGAGTAGATAATTTGATGTAGGTGTTTTTGAAAGTTAGTGGTGTAAAATAAGAAAAATAGATTCTTATACTAAAATAAATAAAAAATTTTACACAAATTGATGCGAATACACGAGTGATGCAAATACTCTAGTTTGATGTGAGTAATAACAAATCTTTTCCCTCAATCATATTTTATTTTTATTTTCTTCCCTTTTCTCTCTATTCCCTCCCCCCTCAGATTAGATTTACTAGTAAATAAGTCAAGCTGTATGCCTGTATATATGATGGTCATGTTCAATTTGGAAAAAAGTATAAAAAATAGTTATTTAAAAAACAATTTAAATATAAATTTAAACTCGACGATAAAACAGTTCAAGATTAGAGGATATCATGGCATCATTTTTATTATAGACTAATTATATATGACATCTCAAATCATTGTAAAAAATTATTAAAAACAATTTACGTCACCCAACTTATTAAATTTCACCTTCTCAAAAAAAACTTATTAAATTTCAAATAGTCCCCATGAATGATAATAGTATGGTTATTAACAAAGGTTGTCAACTAGATTTTAAAATTTCTCTCTTGTCTCTCTAATTTCTTCCCCCACCCCAACCCAGATCGGACTTATTACATGTTGTAAATAAGTCACCTTGTAGGCTTGTACATATTCAGTTCATGTTCAATTTGGAAAAAAAATTGTTTATATTTAGTTATTCCACAACTAAATTACATTAAAGTTTAGACTCGACTATAAAAACAATGCAAAATTAAAACTTAAGTATTTTATTGTTAACAAGCTTATAAGTGTAGTCTCTATTTAAGACTCGGATTATCTAAGTTCAAATTATTATTTTTAACTTATTGATAACTTATCCATTTTGTAGTAAAAATGACATTTTTTCTTTATACCCATTAAGAACAGAATATAGAGTTTAAGATGGATATCATAATACCATTGCAAAATTTAAAAAAATGCTTGCCATCTTTCTAGAGTTATAAATCTAAGTTTATAAGTTCATAATGAAAATCAATCTATTTAATTAGGCCAAATGGTTTCTCAAAAAAAAAAAAAAAAAATTAGGCCAAATGATATAATGTCAATTATAATATAATTATTTAGAATTTGCATAAATTTTTGAAGGGGTAAAAATTGTATTCATGATATTTCTTTTATATGAAAAAGGAATGACAAATTTGTTCCCAAACCAAAGGATTACCAAGTGCTTGTAGTCACACTCAAATGGCCTACTTAATAGTCACATACCTTGTTTAAATTATTTAATAAATCATGTAATTAAATATATATTGATGGTCTTATGAAATGACACATAATAGTTTGGAGACATGGGGTTGGAATACTAGTAAAAGAAAAAGATAGTTCTTATGGTAGGACCCATCAATAAGGTATATTTCCTTCCATTTCTCCCTTACAAACCAAACAACTTATTATTACCCTTTCCTCTCCTTTCTCTTCCTCCCTCCTCCCTTTCCTTTCCCTTCCCTCTTCCTTGTTTTTGCCCAACATAGCAAATTTAAGCTTCAAAAAGTGAAAATCACGACGGCCCTATCATGTTACCTGGAGAGATATTTATGGTGAAATCACCAATTCAAAGAAATCTCTTGTAAAAGTTGGCATACAACTTGTTTTACTTAAGAAAGAGATTTTCTTGTCGAAAAGAATTCCTATCCTCGTAGTAGATTTTGTACTAGTGAAAAATTGCAAGTTAATTAACCAGATTTATACTAGTGAAAATGTTGTGGACGCACTTCTCTTTCAAATTTAAAGCCATCCATATTCCATGGGATTTGAGGCATGTATGTTAACTAAACAGCCATAGCCACTTACCGTAGATTGTTTTTGTCTAATGGAAAAAAAATATTACAACAGTGATTTCCTTTGTCAATGTTTGGATAAATATCACGGTTGTAAGAAGTATTAGTTTGCATTATTTTACAATGCACATCTCCAACATGTTTGACCAGCATTTCCAATACGTAATTTCCTACATGTTTTCCATTGTTGGGGGTGCTCATATTCTCGTGTTTAGAAGAAAAAAATTTCCTATCATATTTTGATCATTCTGCAAAGCTTTTTTTTTTTTTTTTTGGGACTTTCCTTCGAACATTTAAACTAGCAACTATGTACTTTAGTTATAAATCCACCATACATCAACCTTGGGTTTCATCTCTATGCATTGATACATATAGATGAAGACAAAATATAGAACATAATGGAATCAACAGTATATAAGATATGCTAAGAGCTTTGTAATTTAGTGACGTTACCTACTTTTATGAGAACCAGGGTTTGAATTTCTCCTCATTGTTAAAACTATTGAATTATCTAAAAAAATAGCTGATATGATATCTCAAAATAAACAATAAATAACAAATTTTTTCCCAACAAAATATAAATAAATTATGAAATGCAGATCAAATATCTTACAAGTGTAGCAAATACATGGTGTGAACCAACACAATCTACACATTTTTTAGTTTCCCTCAAATAGGAATGATTTTTCAGTCGGGGAAGAAATAATCATACAGATCACTTCCAATTGAAGCTAATGAATCCCAGCAGTTGTTTGAGAGAATATCGTTTGGGAAAGTTTGACCACTCTGCAGAAAAATCACTAGAAAGAAATCCATACTAAAGTAGACCAGCTCTATAAAACAGGTGCCACCAGCAGCATCACAAGCTAAGCTATTCCATCCAATAAGATGACAAAACATCATCACAATCTCATCAGATGATCCTTGTCTAAATTTTTAACTAGCACTCCAAAGTAATTTCCAAGTCATTGCTGATGGGGCTAATCCTGGAATATCCCTGATGTCCTTGTTGTTTGGGTTCACGAGTTGAGACATAAAAATAAATAATTCACGGAAAAAAAAAATTAAGCAAATTGAAAGAAATGGGCAATGCAGCGTTATACCGCCAGCTCTTTCACAAGCTAATGGCTTTTGACAGTCACATGAGACTGCAGAGACATGGAATGTTCTTGGTGATTAAGACACCAACTCACTATGCAAGGTTTAAGACATGTTGTTGTTGATATGAATAATATAGAAGCTCTAGAAGGTTATCTCCCCCCCCTCCCCCCCAAAAAAAAAAAAAAAAAAATATATATATATATATATCTTAAAGGCATTGAAATAGATACTTTCTGGACAATACAGTTATGAAAACAACCAAGTGATTCATGCTTGAACTCAAAATTATATGCAACTTAAGTAGTTAAGTTCCAAAAAATCTGTAAGTTCCAACCTTTTTTATTTTCACATAAATATGTCTAAATTTTACTGGTTTTCAACTGAAGCCGATCTCCACCAATTTTATGATCAGTCTGTAGCATTCATCAAACTATATCCAACTGAAATAAGAAAATTCAAATTATTGTTTCCCTCTACAAATGTGGTGGACAAGAAATCAATTCAGAAGGAAAGGAATTGAACTTCTCCTAAAGATGACATCAAGTTGCAATCTGTGCATTACCAACGAACATGAAAATCTGACAACAATTAGATTAACTCTTCTACACCCACATCAGTGTGTTTGTCTTCTTCTTTTCTTTTTATTTAGTGGAGTTATTATGATTTTTAAACGAAAAGGATATACTGAATTATATTCTTTTACTTTTTAATTGGGTAAGCAAAAAATGACTTAGATCCACTACGATTAACTACACCATTTGGCATTATAGAAGTCTCTTCCTGCAGCTTTTAAGCAAATAAGGGTTAACCAAACAAGGTCCCTGAGATCAACTTGCTTATAAAAGCCCCAATTGTAGCATAAAAATAGATTAGGCAATACTATATATATAGTTAACATATTTAAAAACAATAGGCATGTGGGCCTGCACAGCCACAAAAAAGGTTGGGGTGGGGGGGGGGGGGGGGGGGGGCCGCTGGGAAGGCCTAGTATTCACAACAATGAAGCCAGATCTATATACTAAAGGAATGTCATGGAATTGATTCCAATTTGTTATCAGATGGCAATAGCAGAATCAAATATTTAGAAAATGAAAGATAATAATATTACCTTAACAATAACTAGTCGCTAACCCGTGCGATGCATGGAATAGAAATTGCAAAATTAATTATATAGTATAAATTATATATTTATTTAAAAATAATAATAATAATAATGTTTGCAAGTCCACTAATTTTTTTTTAACGACAATTTATCCTAGAGCAAAGAAGCTCATATGTTCATTTTCTTTTTGATAAGTAAACAATTTATCCTAGAGCAAAGAAGCTCATTTGTTCTTTCTCTTTTTGATAAGTAAAGAAGCTCATTTGTTCATGACAAAGGGAAAAAAAAAAAAAAAAAAAAAACCACTATATAAGATAAACAAAGGCCCAAAACATAATTGTCAAATTATCAGTAAGACATTAAAACAAACCCAGTTCACAAGTCGATGAAATGTAACATAATATCTATATACCTGAAACTTAAGCTCTGATACTAAACCTTTTGAGCATTCTAACATGTTCATATCTCTTTGAATTGGGAAAGTTGATGATTTAACCATGTACAAAGGTTTTTCAATTATGCACGTATATCTCTTTAAGTCCATGAAGAAGTAACAACAAAACAATTATGCACGTATAGCTATATTGCAAGCTGTCAACAATTTTCAGGACCCTGCAACTTCAAAACGAAAACATAAATCATATTTCCAAAACTTAAAAAGTGGAAAGAATCTAAACTAAAAGCTATAAAACGAAATTGGTATATATATATTCTGCCTAGATCTATGGTTTCTCAGTGACAGATAATCAATGTGTCTATATAAAGCTATATAATCAATATTGCTATAGGCAAACAAAAAATTTATTGGTAGACATATAATCAACATCTCTTTAGAGAAGCAACACTATCTAGCGTAAAGAAAATCAATAATTTTTGCCAACAAATTCAAAGTAAAATCTTCCAAGGCAGCATTGATATTTTCCCCACATATACATTCAACATGTTCTACACATTCTCTGAGAAATTTAAACAAACACAAAGACAGCAATACTAATGAACCAAGACAAACTTCAAACCCACGTTACTTTCTGGTTGATCAAATTTTTGTATAGTTAATTACTTTTTATTTCATAATGAACCAAGACAAACTTCAAACCCACGTTACTTTCTGGTTGATCAAATTTTTGTATAGTTAATTACTTTTTATTTCATAAAGAAATAAAAAGTAATTAACTATACAAAGAAAACTTATCTTGAAATTATTTTGTGTCCGTATTTGTCTTTTTCATGGGGGAGCAAAGGCAAGTGACAATGAAGGGTTGGGGGAAACGATGAAAAGGAGGAGAGGGAGTTGCGTTTCAATGAGAGAGTTGAAGGAAGGAGATGGGAGCTGAGTCTGCGTTTGAAGGAGAAAGACTGAGTTTAATTCTACACATTCTCTGAGAAATTTAAACAAACACAAAGACAGCAATACTAATGAACCAAGACAAACTTCAAACCCACATTACTTTCTGGTTGATCACATACAAATACTTTCATAAAGAAATAAAAAGTAATTAACTATACAAAGAAAACTGATCTTGAAAGGAGATTTGTGACTGATCTTGAAAGGAGATTTGTGTCCGTATTTGTGTTTTTCATGGGGGAGCAAAGGCAAGTGACAGTGAAGGGTTGGGGGAAACGATGAAAAGAAGGAGAGGGAGTTACTGATCTTGAAAGGAGATTTGTGACTGATCTTGAAAGGAGATTTGTGTCCGTATTTGTGTTTTATGGGGGAGCAAAGGCAAGTGACAGTGAAGGGTTGGGGGAAACGATGAAAAGAAGGAGAGGAAGTTGCATTTCAATGAGAGAGTTGAAGGAAGAAGATGGGAGCTGAGTTTGCGTTTGAAGGAGATAACTGAGTTTGATCTTGCTGAGTTTGTGCTTGAAAAAGATGACCATCGTGAAAGGAAAAGGCAGAGCATCGGGAGGCAGAGCATTGTGAAAGGGAAAGGGCTAAGTATCGGGTTATTACGTTTTTTTTTTTTTTAGTTTTTTTTTTAATATTGTGCTGATGTGGAAAATTGTGGGAGCTTCAAAAGCTTCGGTTTTATATATATATATAGATGATGGCTATGACTCCAACGACAATAAGGAAGAGTAATGCCATAATACACTTATCAGTTGCAACCTAATGAAATAAACGAGGTTAAGTAAAATACGTAACAACTAATAGTCAATATATGACAAGAACAGGAAGAAGATACTTTTAGAGATTGACCTGCCTACCAAGTTCCTTCACAAGTTAAGAAGCTTTCTTGATCGGGAAATGGATAGAGTCCAGCTTAAAAAAAAAATGTAATATTTATTATTATTTTTTGTCTCTCTATTTTCTTGTTCCCCCCCCCCCCCCCAAAAAGATCAGAATTACCGCATCTAAATAAGTCGAGCAGTACATATGCAGGTAATGTTCAATTTGGACTTGACAATTAAACAATTAAAAATTAAAACATAATAGTTTGTTTGTTAACAAGCTTATATATATGATCTTGATTTAAGATTGGGGTTATCTAAGTTTGTTAATAAATGTATAAGATATCAAGATATTACTTTTAATTTATTGATAGTATAAACCATCCATATTGTGGTAAAAATGACATGTGATTAACAATACGCAGTTGATAAATATAATTTTTGTAAGTCATAATGAAACAATTTATTTAATTAACTAAAATAATATATTCTTAATTATAATTCAATTATTTATAAATTTCATAAATTAGTGAAGGGGGTAAGAAATTGTATTCATGCTATTTCTTTTATAGGAGAAAAGAATGGCATAATTTTCCTCAAACCAAAAGATTATCAAGAGTAATTGTACTGATAATCTTATTAGTCATGTGTCTTATTTAAATAATTTCATCAATCATGTGATTTAATATCGATGAATGGTTTTATGAACCATAACAGATTCCTTGAAAGAGACACCTCAAATCCATTTCGGAGGAAAACATTATCCATAAAATAATAATTTAACCAACAAATTTAATAACAAGTTATTGCTCAACCAAAAAAAAAAAAAAAAAAAAATCAAACCTACAGATGTTATCTAATATCTAGTTTAATAAACTCTTGTTCGATATAAAGTTAAATTAACTAATCTTAAACTTTTAATAGGTTTAACTTTTGATGATATTCATTTTCATGCGAGTTGTCATACTCAATTACGTTACTCTCATATAAAGAGAGAAGGTAATAAGGTTTCTCATTCATTAGCACCAAATGCTATAGAAATTTCGGATTTTGTTGTGTGGATGGAAGATGTTCCACCGCATTTGTTTTCTGTTGTCCAAGTTGACATTGTTAGTTTTCAATAATGAAAATTTTCCATGTTTTGTCCCTCAAAAAAAAAAAAAAAAAAAAAACTTTTGCATAGACTTATGTTGACTAGTTGAAAATTCCTCTCTAGTATTGCATATTTGCATATGTTTATTCAAACATTATATTTGTAAAAGAACCTAAGTTTTTAGCTTCAAGAAGTGGAAAACACAACGGCCCTGTATTGTTACTTGGGAGATATTTAGGGTGAAATCATCGATCCAAGGAAATCGCCCACAAAAGTTGGGAATAGATTTGCTTGTCCAATAAATAATTGTTGTTCTCATGAATACTACATACACAAAAAATTTTGACAACAGTTGAGGTAACAAATTGGGATTTTTTTTCAAAATAACCATAAAACTCCAACTATATAGTTAGTAAACTAACGTTTCAAACAAATTTGGTTTCTAACAATTCGAGTCCTCTGGACTTGATTTTGGGGTTAGTGGTTAGCTGAGCTGGATAGTCCACGTGGGCTAGAAATCGAGTACAATGTACTCGATTTTTATTCATGGAAATCGAGTCCAAAGGACTCGTTTTCCATTCATAAGCAGCTCACTTTTTTCTTCATCCAGTTCCTTCTCTTTTTTTTTTTTTTTTTTTTCCTCCATCTGCCATCCCCAACCTTCTTCCCAGACCCAAACCTGTAAACATGAAATCAAGACCCACAGCCACACCGAACTCCACCTCCATTACCAACCACCCACCCCCACGGAAACCCAGAAAAACCCAGCCACCTCCTTGAACATGCGGTCGAATCGCCAGTCGATGGCGACCTTCGATTTGTGCCTCAAAACTTTCTGGAAGCGAGGGTCGGAGTGCGAATTGAGCGTCCGTGATGATCTTCTTGCCGCGTCCATTGTTGTTATCATTGTTGTTGTAAACACGAAATCAATACCCACGGAAACCCATAAAAACCCACGAAATCAAAGATGGAAACCTAGAAAAACCCAGAAAAACCCAAAAAAAAAAGAGGAGGAAGTGGAGGATTGACTATGAACAAAAACTGAGCCCTCTGTGCTCGATTTTTATTCATAGAAATAGAGTATAATGTACTCAATTTTTATTCATAGAAATCGAGTCCTTTGGACTCGATTTCCATGAATAAAAATCGAGTACATTGGACTCGATTTCTAGCCCACGTGGACAACCACTTGTTCAGCTTGTGCAGCTCAACTTACCCTTCTGACCCCAAAATCGAGTCCAGAGGACTCGAATTGTTAGAAACCAAATTTGTTTGAAACGTTAGTTTACTAACTATATAGATAGGGTTTTATGGTTATTTTGAAAAAAAATCCAACAAATTGTTCTTAGTTGGTAAAAAAAATGAAGTTAATAATAAACTCAAATAAGATAGTGAAAACTTTATCACCTCAATTTTTATAAAATATAATTGTGAAAATTGTTGTTTATAGCTCTTTTCTCGTATAAGATTTTGTCCTTCCGAAGAGTTTCACTATTAATTAATGGGATAATTAGTTGTCATTATGAATTTAAAGCCATCCATGGGATTTGAGGCATGTTTGTTGACTATATAGCTGTAGTAATTGTAGGTTGTCTTTGTCTAACGGCGAAATTATTACAGCAGTAATTTCCTTTGTAAAATTTTGGATGAATATCACAGGTGTATGCAATATTAGTTTCATTATTTCACAATGAACACGTCCAACATGTTTGACTAGCAATTTCAAATGTAATTCCTGCATGTTTTCCAATGTTGGGTGTGCTCATATTCACTTGTGTTAAGAGAGAGAGAGAGAGAGAGAGAGGGGGGGGGGACTTATCATACGTTCATCTTTCTGCAAAGCTTTTTTTTTTTTTTAATTATTATTATTTTTTTGGGACTTTCCACCAACCTTCAATTTCATCTCTATACATGGTGGATACATATAGATGAAGAAGACAAAATAAAGAACATCAAGGAATCAATAGGGCATAAGATATGCCTTATAAATCAGTAACGTTACCTACTCTACTTTATGAAGAGAACTGGGATTTGAATTCCTCCCCCATTGTTATAACTTATAACTATCAAATTTATTTTTAAAAATAGTACATAAGATATCGCAAAATAAACAGTGAATAAAAAAAATTCCCAAAAATATATTATGAAGTGCAGATCAAATATCTTATAAGTGTAGCAAACCATGGTGTGAAACAACACAATCTACACATTTTTCAATTTCCCTCAAATAGGAATGATTTTTCAGTCGGGGAAGAAATAATCACACAGACCACTTCCAATTGGAGCTAATGAATCCTAGCAATAGTTTGAGAGACTAACATTTGGGAAAGTATGACCTCTCTGCAGAAAAATTACTAGAAAGAAATCTATACTCAACTAGAGTCTAGACCAGCTCTATAAAACAAGCGTCACCAGCAGCATCATGAACTAAGTTGATGTTCCATCCATGAGATGGAAAATCATCATTGCGATGATCCTTTTCTAAATTTTTAACAAGCACTCCAAAGTAATTTCTGTCAGTTCGTTTAGACCCCTTAAACCCAACAGATTAACCTAGAGAATTATCCAAGTGATTAACTTAGGTAATTTAAACAAAACTAGGTTAATACAAATAAATCAAAAGCAATAAAGCAGCGAAAAATAAAGAACACAAAGATCTGATGACCTAGGAAAACCAAACCGGTAAAAAACCTGGGGAGAATTTAACCTAGCTATTCTCAAGGTAAAACTGAATTCACTATGAAAGAATTGAAGTTTACACAATAAGACTTAGACCACTAACATCCTATTGCTACCCAAGTGTAGGAAACTTACTACCACGACCCCATGATAGCTCCGAGATCCACGGACTCCTTCTTTCTTGAATTCTTCAGCAATCCACAAGCGCACCTGCTTGTATTTCTTTAAGATCTTTGATTCTGCAACTGTATGATTTACCAAGCTCTTGAGATGAATCTTGAGTTTGTAAATCCTAAGTATATGTGAAGGTAAACACCTCTAGATCTCACAATGAGATTCACAAACATAGCAAAACAGAACTCTAAAAACGTGGCTAGGGTTTTCCCTTATATACTTAGGGCAAAACATAAAACCCTATACATTAAATGGGCTAGGGCTGAGTTGGAAAATTCTGCAGAAAATCAATCTGCACGACTTTCGATCGATCGAGTCTAATTTTCGATCGATCGAGTCAGGCAGAAAATGCACAGTGAATTCTGCATAAAACTCGATTCCAACTTTACATTAAGAGCCATACTTTGAGCAAGTCTAACACACAACTTAAAGAATGTTTTGATCATGGTTTGCCAACATTACAAATTGAAGTTCTAATACATTAGTTCCTAATTCTTAGAACCTAACAAACTCCCCCTTTGGCAATCCGTGACAAAACACAGACTTAACAAAAAGCTCAAAGTTTACAAAATGAAACAGCCCATTACAAAATAAAAAACCACTTAAACAATTCAACCTAACTACTATCTAACAGTTACAAAGTAGACAGCAGCACGACTGAATCAACCTGTATATTCCTGTAACACTTAACAAACACATAAACGCATATGTGGAAAAAAATAGGAAATATATAAAAATAACTTCTTGATTTTACATGACACAAAATAAAGATATATATCATGAATAACATCATAAATATAAATCAATAAGTAGAGTAGCATAGTGAATCAAGAAACATATACATCAAAATGTATCTAAAAAATATCTCCTAAACAAGAGCTAAAAAAGTAAATACACAGTAAAGCACCTAGATACAATCTAATAACTCCACAAGCTCCGCTGTATCACTACTAAGTACAAAACTCCCCCTAAAATGAAAATCTCCACAAAAATCTCCTAGATACATATGAACTACACAATAGAATGCACTCCCCCTTTTTGTGACGAATTGCCAAAGGGCACTCACTCATCATCAAAAGGAGGTGGAGGAGAATGACGAGAACACGCCAAATCTGCTCGCAATGCACGTAGCTCATCAAGGATGTCCACCAGAAGCTGACCATGAGCCGCCTGAACGGTCACGACAGTATCAAGAGTCTGACGAAGGTCAGAAACATCATCAAACGGTGGAGGAACATCAGCAGCAGCAACAGCAGGATCAGAAGACGTCCCAGCTGCAGGAGTATCTGTAGAAGAAGAAGGGGGTGGAGTGACACCGGAAGGCTCTACCCTAGGACGCTTAGAGCTAGCTCGAAGTTGAGCAGCCCTTTGTCTCAAAAAGGTAGCACCTATAGGAGCAATAACATGAACAGGCTCAGACGCAGGAAAATCACCTAAACCAAGAAAAAGGAGAATCCTATGAATAAAAACGGGAAAGAATAACGAATGAGCCATAGAACTAGACCGATGAACCTCATTCAAAGAACGAAGGAACAGATGAGGAAAACTGATAGGAGCATCAGTCACAAGCGCGTACAAAAACACACATCGCTCAAGAGGAATGGTGTGGACATGAGAAATAGGCCACAAAGAATAACACGCTATCTTAAAGAAAAGATAATGAAGCTCGGAAAGCTCAGCAGAAGTGATCCGAGGATCAGAACCCCACTGGATAGAAGATCCAGTGATGTATGACAATACGTCATCAAGAGGCGGAGACTCCTCATAAGGAAAAACGGGATGGTCAACAATGGGCACCCCAAGAGCATCCGACACAACCGTAGGGGTAATGCGATACTCTACACCTCGTAACCAAACCTTAACCAAGGTGTTGGTATCATAGATGTGGATAGAGAGGTTCGAATAGAATTCTCTAATCAGGGTGGCAGGAGGAGGAGGATGCTCATACTCGAGCAAAGATAACCAACCCCGACGCTCAAAGTTACGTCTCACCTCAGGATCTACCTCATCTAGTATGACCCTACGCTCAGCCCAGATATGACGCCTAAGGTTAAGGGTCTCATAGGTCACCTGGCTCGACTCACTAGAAAACCGATCACTATCGAAAGAAGGTGAAGGGTCAGAAGTCCTATGGGCTCTAGTTTTCCTAGGCATGGTGCTAAGGAATAAAAGGAGAGACACAGAAAGAGAAGAGCAAAAACAAATACCAAAGGCAGACTGCAAGTTAGCTCAACATAAATTTATAGAAAAAACAAATCTATATGATGCATGAACAAATTATGCAAATGATGCATGAACTAATGCAGTGACAAGTTCAAATATAATCCTAATTAACAAAATTGGCTTGAGCAAGCAATTTTTATCAAAAATACCCAATTTGAAAAACCTAAGTTTTCAAGACACAACAAATTGATAAATTGATCATCACAACAGTTAATTGACACAATATAATGATCGAATTAATCAATCCAACAAGCCAATTTCATCAATTTCAATCAAATTGAACAAAAATCCCAATTTTATCAATTTCAAGCCCTAGGTTTTCAAATTTCTCACAAAGCACCAAACTAATCAAATTAAACCACATGTAGTGCTTAGATAAGGTGTCCTCACAAAAACCCATTATTAAAATTGGAAAGAAACTCCCAAAATCAATTCCAAAATTAACAAAAACCAAAATGCCGAAAATAGCCCAAAAAATGCATGAAAAAATGCATGAAACTAGAAAATAAAAACAAAAGAGAGGGCAAAAAGGTCTTACCAGGCTTGAGAGAGAGAGATGATTCAAAAAGATCGGAGGAAAACGACAAAAAAAACTCCAAAGATAGCTTGACCGGTTGGTAGGGAGAAAAGGTATTTGAAAAGGTTTTGAAAAAGTGAAGAAATCACGTGAAAAAGACCTTTTTAAAAATACTCAGCCCAATTTTCGATCGATCGAAAAACATATTCGATCGGTCGAAAATCCTTCGATTGATCCAGTTTCAATCGAGAACCGATCGAAACACACAGAGAGTTTTCTGAGATTTTAAAAATATTTTCGATCGATCGAAAAACAGACTCGATCGATCGAAAATCTGGAAAAATGAATTTTTTGAAAATTGAAACAAATTAGCTCAAAAACTCCTCAAAGCATTAGATTTTAAGACAAAATGCATGAGTATGAGATGAAATGTTTTTCCAAAAACCCATGTTTTCAACCCAGATCTCTCAATGTAAGATTATCTCTCAAAATCCCTCAACCATTTAGACAGGCAAACATGTTTTGCATCAATTTCCAGAAATATTCAAACTCGGTTGGTCAGGCCAGAAACACACACAATAACATGTACACAGTTTAGCAAAGAATAACTTGTGTAGTGTGTGCAACAAGCATAAGCAAGAGAAACATGTGAGGTGATACGCACATATTGATCAATCACAATTTCTACAAAATCCATCACATGAATTTCAAAGAGACAATTACTTAAAGAGTTACATCATATAACTCTCACATCTCCTAGAATAAAAGCTTGCAATCATGTAAGTTTCTTGATTTGCCTCATAATATACACACCAATTTCAATTGATTAGAAACTTATTAAAGTAGCCGGGATAATGTACACACCAGTTTTAGAATTTAAACCGAGGCTACACCTTATGTTCTTTTTGTGCATGTGCTACACTTTCTCGAGCACAAAATCTTACGATATGCACTAAGGTGTTCATGATTGGCTAATAAACAGTGGTGAGATGGTTATTTATGCCTTTCTCAATAAGATCAAGTCCGACAATCAAAGGCATGTGACTTCAAAATCAAGACAAAGTGATCAAAAAACTATAAACATCTTTCCCACACAACATGCACTACAAAGACTTCAGCTAGTAAAGTGCAATAATAAGCTCATCTAAGCTAAACAAAGTACATAAACATGTTATGTAAAGATAAATATGGCCAACCTTGATTATAAATCCAAGATATATAATACAAAACACATAAAAAATATTTTTGGTTTTAAAAAAAATTTTATGACCAAAAACAAAAAGCACACATTATGCTAAACGAACAAAAATGCAAACGCAATGCATGACAGAGCTTAACTAAGCTATAGAGGGTACACAAACAAGAAATATCAATTTCTTAATTAACCCTTGAGTACATGTACAAACTAGTACATACTCACACTAAATCAGAAAAAGCTTAGCACTTATATAACACATGCTATTCAAGTTTCTCCACAATGTCAAGCATGTTTTAAATCAAGAGAGAGATATCATAATTCATGTAATCCTCAAGAAAAATAAAACTAGACACAAAATAAAATATTTTTGTCTTTTTGAAATTTTTCAATGTTTTTGGATTTTTTTTTTTAATAAAAAACAACCTAAAAAAAAAAAACAACCAAAAACAGAAACAATACATGTCCACAAATAACTGAAAGAATTAAATTAGGGACAAGTTAGCAACACTCACCTTAGAGAATCTTTTCTCACCCATATAGCACGAGTCTTCGGCTTTGTAGGTGAAAGTCCATGTGAAGCAGAGTGTATTTGAGGGATTACACCAATCTTCTGAGAAAGACTGAAATCCTGCAAATTCCTTTCACAAGCCAACAAGCTCAAATTTTTCAAAAGAATATGAAACAATTTATATGGACTTATGGCAGGAGAAATATCATCACATATCCTAGATTGAAACACAGAATTTTTAAATTTCAATTTATGACAATTAGGATGAATGTGACCAGAGACACCACAAAAGTGACAAACAGGAACAAATTTAGGAACATCAGTATTCCTAACAGTAAATCTAGTCTCAGATTTTGGTTTTTGCCTCAACAAAGAACAATTTGGTCTAATATGACCAACAACACCACAAAGGTGACAGGTAGGCACAAAAACAGATTTCTTATGCACACTAGCAGTAGGTTTAGACATAGGTTTAGAAATTTTAGCGTCTACATCAGAACTTTTACTTTTGTCTAACCTAGCAAAATAAGCCTTTTCTTTATTATTCCTCTTGAAAGGAGGAATATAAACTTTTTCAGCTTTAGGCTTAAGAGAAATAGAAACACTTCTGTTAACAACAGAAGGCTTGGTACTAGTCAAATTTTCAATTTTAGCCTTAGATTCAACTAACTCTTGTTCCAAGCTTTTCATCTTCTCATCTTGAGAGGAAATTTGATTTCTCAAAAATTCGTTCTTTTTATTAGATTCATCTAATCTAACAATCAATTCCTCCTTTTCAAGATTAGCCAATTTTAACTCTTCCTTGAATTTCTTAGCAATTTTCATATATTTCAATAATTCTTTACGAAGAGTTTCACAAGCATCAATAAAATCAACAGAAACAACAGTGTCCTTTTTATTCAAATCATCACAATCAAAAACAGTAAGACACTTAAAATTATCCATGATAACAGGGATCAAGGATCAGCTCTTAGATCAAAAGATCTAAAACAGAAGAGCTACCCGCTCTGATATCACTTGTCAGTTCGTTTAGACCCCTTAAACCCAACAGATTAACCTAGAGAATTATCCAAGTGATTAACTTAGGTAATTTAAACAAAACTAGGTTAATACAAATAAATCAAAAGCAATAAAGCAGCGAAAAATAAAGAACACAAAGATCTGATGACCCAGGAAAACCAAACCGGTAAAAAACCTGGGGAGGATTTAACCTAGCTATCCTCAAGGTAAAACTGAATTCACTATGAAAGAATTGAAGTTTACACAATAAGACTTAGACCACTAATATCCTATTGCTATCCAAGTGTAGGAAACTTACTACCACGACCCCATGATAGCTCCGAGATCCACGGACTCCTTCTTTCTTGAATTCTTCAGCAATCCACAAGCGCACCTGCTTGTATTTCTTTAAGATCTTTGATTCTGCAACTGTATGATTTACCAAGCTCTTGACATGAATCTTGAGTTTGTAAATCCTAAGTGTATGTGAAGGTAAACACCTCTAGATCTCACAATGAGATTCACAAACATAGCAAAACAGAACTCTAAAAACGTGGCTAGGGTTTTCCCTTATATACTTAGGGCAAAACATAAAACCCTATATATTAAATGGGCTAGGGCTGAGTTGGAAAATTCTGCAGAAAATCAATCTGCACGACTTTCAATCGATCGAGTCTAATTTTCGATCGATCGAGTCAGGCAGAAAATGCACAGTGAATTTTGCATAAAACTCGATTCCAACTTTACATTAAGAGCCATACTTTGAGCAAGTCTAACACACAACTTAAAGAATGTTTTGATCATGGTTTGCCAACATTACAAATTGAAGTTCTAATACATTAGTTCCTAATTCTTAGAACCTAACAATTTCCAACCCATTGCTGGTGGGACAAATCCTTGAATATCCCTGATGTCCTTGTTGTTTGGGTTCACAAGCTGAAATAAAAGTAAATAAATAAATAATTCACTAAAAAATTCATTTAACCAAATGGAAAGAAATGGGCAATGCACTCTTATAAAGCCAGCTGTTTCTCAAGTTATTAATGGCTTTTGGCAATCACATGAGACTTGCAAAACATGGAATGTTCTTGGTGACTTAAGACACCCTCTCACTATACAAGGTTTAAGACATGTTGAAATGAATAACATAGAAGCAGTAAAAGGTTCTTAAATGATCTAAGAGGCCGTGAAACAAATTTTCTGGACAATGTAGTTATGAAAACAACCAAACGATTCAGCCTTGAATTCAAACTTATATGCAACTTAAGTAGTTAAGTTCCAAAAGAATCTGTAAGTTCCAAGATGACATCAAGTTGCAATCAGTGCATTACCAATGGACATGAAAATGTGACAACAATTAGATTAACTCTTTTACCCACTCATGCACTTGTGTTTGTCTTTCTTCTTTCTTTTGTTTTTAGTAAAGTGATTATTATTTTTTTTTAAAAGAGGATATACTGAATTAGATTCTTTTATTTTTTATTTGGGTAAGCAAAAAATCACTAAGATTCACTACGTTTAACTACAACATTTGGCATTATAAAAGTATCTTACAGCAACTTTTAAGCAAATAAGGGTTATACAAACAAGGTCAATCTGAGATCAACTTATTTATAAAAGGTCCACTTGAACATTAAACAAGGTAATGCAATACCATATACAGTTATATACATTTAAAAACAATAGGCCTGAGAAACTCCACAGCCAAAATTGGAAGAACCAAAAAAAAAAAAAAAAAGACAGAAAAAAAGAAGAAGAAGAAGGCCTAGTGTTTATAATTTTGAAGCTACATCTACATAATAAAGAGATTTCAAGGATTTGGTTCCAATTTGTAATCAGATGCCAAAGGCAAAATCAAGTATTTAGAAAATTAAATTTTGTTAATGGCAAAGAAAATGGATGATAAGCTATCTTAGCTTTACAGTAATGATGGCTATGACTCCAACGGCAATAATAAGGAAGAGTAATGCCATAATGCACCTATCAGTTGCAACCTAAAGAAATAAACGAGGTAAGTAAAACAAGTAACTAATAGTCAATATGTTAGGTTCTAAGAATTAGGAACTAATGTATTAGGACTTCAATTTGTAATGTTGGCAAACCATGATCAAAACATTCTTTAAGTCTTGTGTTAGACTTGCTCAAAGTATGGCTTTTTATGTAAAGTTGGAATCGAGTTGACTGCAGAATTACTGTGCACTTTCTGCCTGACTCGATCGATCGAAAATCGTGCAGAACGTTTTTCTGCAGAATTTTTCCAACTCAGCCTTAGCCCATTTAATGTATAAGGTTTTATGTTTTGCCCTAAGTATATAAGGGAAAACCCTAGCCACGTTTTTAGAGTTCTGAATGCTGTGTTTGTGAATCTATTTGTTAGATCTAGAGGTGTTTACCTTCACATACACTTAGGGTTTTCAAACTCAAGATTCATGTCAAAAGGTTGGTAAATCATACAGTTGCAGAGCAAAAGAGCTTCAAGATATACAAGCAGGTGTTGCTTGTGCTTTGCTGAAGAATTCAAGGAAAGAAGGAGTCCGTGGATCTCGGAGCTGTCACGTGGTCGTGGTAGTAAGTGTCCTACAGGCAGGTAGCAATAGGATGTTAGTAGTCTAAGTCTCTATTGTGTAAACTTCGATTCTTTCATAGTGAATTCGTTTTACCTTGAGGATAGCTAGGTTAAATCCTCCCCAGGTTTTTTACCGGTTTGGTTTTCCTAGGTCATCATATCATGTGTTCTTTATTATTCCGCACTTTTACATGATTTGATATATTTGTGTTAACCTAGATTTGTTTAAATTACCTAAGTTAATCACTTGGCTAATTCTCTAGGTTAATCTGTTTGGGTTTAAGGGGTCTAAACGAACCTACACAATACATGACGAGAACAGGAAGAAGATACACTTTCAGAGATTGACCTGCCTACCAAGTTCCTTCACAAGTTGAGAAGCATTCTTGATCAAGAAATGGATAGTCCAGTTCATTAACACTTAACAGCCCAACTCATTTGTTCAGTCTAAACATAAATATAATTGATTTCTTTAGTTTCCATGGAATTGAAATTTTTTGAAAGATTAAACGAAACAAGAGAGAAACTGTAGGGGAGAGACAGAGAGAGACAGAGAGTTTTTAATTCAATATGAAATATTAAACTGCCGTGAAATCCATTTTTTTTAAGCTGACAAATTACACACCTGATCCTTGAGTGCTGCTGCAGTTTCTGTTCCAACATTGATGGTGTCTTGAACACTCTACCACAAACAAGGAGATACCAAATTTATTTTATTTTTGTGATGATTCCATACTTTTTTGAAAAGTAAAACTACTTTTATGTTTTCTTACTCTTTTTTTGGGGGGGGGGGGGGGGGGGGAGGAGGGGGGGAGGGGCGGTTGGGGGGAGGGAGGGTGTGGGTGTGGGTGTGGGGGGAGATATGAGTTAGTTCAAAACATGCCATAATTTGTTCAGGTCATGATACAAACCAGTGCAAGTGATGCTCAAGGCAAAGCTAAAAAGACTAGTACGTTTTAGAAATACAAGATACAATTCCACCTATAACCTTCTACAAGGAAAGAGAGAAGAATGATTGGAAATAATGATTGCACTTCAAAATAAATATTCCATAATTTGTTCAGATCTTGATGCAAACTAGTGCAAGTGATGTTCAAGGCAGAGCAAAAAAATTAGTACGTTTTAGAAATACAAGATGCAATTCCACCTGTAACCTTCTATAAAGAAATAGAGAAGAATGAGAGGAAATAATGATCACACTTCAAAATAGCCTACAAAACTTATCCCTTTTCAACTCACCAAAATAAATAAAACTAATTTCCTCACATAATGATCATTAGAGATAATCCAACCTTTTTTGACCTCCAATGGCTTGATCGGTCTCGTCCATCATCCGGTTTCCACTATCTATTAACTGTTGATTTGTCATGGCAGCATGCATATAGCCACTGCCTTAGCATTAAATATGCTTCATAACTGAGAAACATTTAACATATAGACTATAAAGTACTTGAAGCAACATATATTGGTATGAAATATATCTAACATAGGGCATGATTCCAGATTAAACTTAAAGGTATGCATTGGTTACTTTAGAAGCAGCAATTTACAATTTCTGAACCATAAAAAAAGGTAGATGTTAACAAATATACTCTAGACACAATACTACTGTGACACTAATTTCATGCTGCCAATGAGAGTGGTTTTTTCATATTATCATTTCTATCTTAACTTTTCATGTGTGTGTTTGTGCACTCACTAAATTGCATAAAAAGAATTCTCAAAAAAAAAAAAAAACTATAAAATCATCAAAATATCATTAAAGCCATCAATTGGTCAAGTGCTTAGGGTTTAAGAGTTACTTGCACCAGCAAATGGCAGCCATCCACTAAACTTCATCTGTAATATACATTACATCAAACACAACCACTAAAGTAGTTACCCAAACCAACTTCACTGTGAGGCATATGAAGCTGCCATCTTTTCAGCTGATACAGACTATTATAACTATTTCTATTAGACAAAATTCCAGGACAAATCCACAACCAAATAGAAATGTCTTTATCAGGTATCTAAGAATTACAACAAAAAGGCATGAGCCATAGGTTTGAATTACAATTTAAACCCATAATTAACTCTTATTTTAGCATGAAAGGCAGCCAAGAGTAGTAGACACATTAGTGAAAACTAGCACATGGGTGAAAAAGATGTACACTTACACGATGCTAGCAAGATATTATCTTCCCCATATCCTTCGGTGCCATGATCAAAGAGATCAATTCTCTTGTTTTCAAGATTTGACACATATCTGTATCCACAACAAATTGAAAATAAATCCTAAGAAAAGAATCAGAAGCATTCAAGTAATTATTCAGGGACAACTAGTACATTGGTGAAAAGATGTATTCTTACACGATGCTAGCGAGGCATTATCTTCCCTATATCCTTCAGTGTCCCCATCAAAGAGAACGATTCTACCTTTTGTTTTCAAGATTTGACGCATATCTATATCCACAACAACTTGAAAATAAATCCTAAGAATAGAATCAGAAGCATTCAATTAATTATTCAGTGATGCAAAAGATTTGAAAACAAAAGAAATGATATCACAACTCACAAGAACTAATGAGTTTCAGATGGATGTCATACAAAAATATGATTTTTTTTTTTAATAGCTGCTAGATAAATATATGATCATTTTACAATTATTAACATTTTTCAGATTAAGCAACATTGACTAGAAGACAATCCAATATCTTGACTCATCCAATAAATATTCAACTCAACATAATTAATTCAGGCATTGGTCCCAACCAATTGGGGCCAACTCCATTAACCCTTGATTGTAGAAGATCGAAATGTCTTTTTTTTTTTTTTCTCCTTCCCAACATATCAAATACAACTTCAAGTGCTCCAATCTATTTATCATTTCATGTTTCACTATTTGTACTGATGTTATTTTTGCCTCTCTCTAACCCTTTTGCTCCTTCAACATGATTAAACCACTCTTTCTACTAGTGAAATTATTACACCATCATTGCACATTGCCTATCCAATTATGCTGCTTCACTCATTTTGTTCACAGTAGCCAGTAGGTGCCACCTTCACTTTAAACATAAAAAATAATGTTTTTTCAACCAATGATTGGCAATTGGCACCTTATATCTTCTAATTGTAACTTTGAGGCTTTTGTCAACCAATGAATTGTGGAAAGGCTAGCTATGTTTATGGACTCCATTATGATTTATGACTATAAAACCAATGTCCCAAATCATGTGTCACGATTGAGAAAGCACAAAATTTAAAACAAAGGGGGCAGTTCACTGTAGCTAGTTGCCAATTTTTTTTAGATATAGCATCTTTGATGGAGCATGTTTTTAGTGTTTGGAGGTATAAAAATAGAATTTCATTCAATTTACCATCATTTTTGTGAATGCTCTAGAGCATTAAAAAAACTAAAAGTAAGAAAAGAACATGCTAAAAATAGAGTTTTGACATGTTGGATGCACTGTAGGTGCACAAAATTATCTCTGCTGCTTTAAGAACCAAAATAATGGTAAATTGTGACTGATGTTAACCTACTACTTATAAAGGGCAACCTATGATCTGCATAGAGTATGAACATCTTTCAGTACATTTGGAATACAAGATTTAATCAACTAACACAAAACTAAAATTTTGGAAGAAAAATCTATAATATCTAAGGCTAAATAGAAATAGGAATAACAACACACCATTGACTGTTTTTTCTTGTTCAGCATCTTGTTAGTGTCTGGATGATTTCTACTCTCCAAATCCTTGGCTTGTCTGTTGAACACTTTGATAAGCCTGAAAAGGCAAGACTAAATTATCTTTCTGACTGGGAAAGTAAAAACTAACAAAAAAGGAAAAGGATAAACACTTGTTTTATATGGGTAACTAGAACTCACACACCTGCTTGGGAGTTAATCCATGAGTTATCCTCCACCTCTTATTTAGATAGGGAGGAGACAGTATTTGATCCAAGGACCATTTGCAAAAGGAAAATGAAAATGCACACAAAACATCAACTACGGCAGCAGAAGCATTATATAAGACTATTTTCTAGCTTAGCAAAAAAAAGACTTGTAAGGTTGAAATTTATCAACCATTGTGTTGGCTTTATTCCGTGCCAATTTGCTTGTATTTTCAGCATTTAGAAACCCTGTATTTAGGTAGGAATCATGTAAGGGTAGTGTGTGAGAGAGTGTGAAGATTTGCTCAAGACTGTACTGCAAAACAGAGACTTGCGACTGGACCTCGCTGGTGTCTCGCGACTGGCAAGCCGCCAGATGTTGCACACGAGAGAAGCGTGCAAAGGAGAACTCGCGACTGGATATCGCAGGTGGCTCGCGACTGGAAGCTGCTAGAATATGAACCGTCGTGCCAGCTGTCACACTACAGGACAAAATTTCCAGTCTGGCCTTTCAGTTTGTTCGTGACTTGAACTCGCGATTCAGTCAAGCTAGGCCAAGCCGCTAGCCTACTCTGTTGTGAAAAATCTGTCTCTTCGCATTCCAAACACCCACCAGTATATATACCCCTTATACCCACGAAATGTAGAGAGCTTCCAGAGAGAATTTTGAGAGAGAAACCCTAGAGAAAAACAAGATTGATTCATCCACAATCTTAATCTTATGACTCTTCAAATTCCTCTACTCTCTTTCTCTCCATTGTAGATCCTTGAGAAGTACCTTACCCAAAACCTTTTCTCACCATACCCACAACTGTGAGAAGGCTCTTTGGTGTTTTGGGAAGCAGTTAGGAATGACCCAATTTACATTGGTAGATGCTATGGACTAGTAGCGGGATCCGGGAAGCTAAAGAAGAAATAGGTTCGGCATAACCTCGTTGAAGCAAGAAGCTTGGAGAGCTTAGGTACCTAAGTAGATTAGGCTTGGAGGGTCTATTGCTGTCCTTGTATCCCAACTACATTCTTTAGTGGATCATTTTGACCGCTTGGAAGGCGGCAGAGAGGTTTTACGCCGAGGGCTTCGGTTTCCTCTTCGATAACACGTCTTGTGTTGTCCTTATATTTGCATTTCTCTTCCCTTTATCTTTGTCATTTAATTTCTGTTGTGGATGTGATTTTCTTTGACTTAGATGGTTTATCAATTCTGTTTTAGGCTTTAATTCATTTTCCGTACGTTAATCGTTTGTGTTAAAGCTTGAATTGATAATTTGTAATTTGGGGGTCTAAATGTTCATAGTGTTTTACACGCTATTTGAACTTTCAAGACTGTTTTCTATAAGTTTTTGCTAACCCATTAATATTATCCCAAATACCCATCGATGTTTGAACCAGCAACCTCACCCAGCATCCCATACTTGTAGGAGGTGGAAGTATCATTAAGCCCAACAGCCATTGGATAATACAATACTTATCTTAGATCACCAGCTTTGTTATGTAGCAACTTTCAAGCATCAATTAGTAAAGTAAAACCTTTTCTTTGGGCAGAAATTAAACACCCAAGGTTATAGGCAAATTTTAATTATATCTAGATCTTAACACTGTATAAGTCCTTAAACATATTATTTACTGAGTTTCACAGGATGTTCGGTATTAGAATTGGAAATAGCTTAAATGGGGTATAGATCCAGAATCTTTGTCCTACATTACAATATATAACATATATGTATAAGACTCAATGTCTCACTGTGAGTGACAGTGAATCTATAGTTGATACAACAAACATAAGCGAAACGCAATAGCTCACCTTTTAACAAGGCCTATTAAGAGTTAAACCATATACTGCAAACATTTAAACTCTACTGAATAACAAGCCTCATGAGTCATGACATGTCATGACAAGTTAAGAAATATGACTACCAGTGAGACGATTGATTTGTCTGCAGGGTAGTTCACATTATGGATGCTGGTTGTGGGGTTGCTAGTTTCTGCATACTATCCCTTGGGATATACAAACACGTCCTTTGCACCAAAAGATGATATGATGAAAACCCAAAGGAAGTGTTGGTGCGCACTAAATATAGCATATTCATTGTACAAATTATAACACAATACCATTGAAAAATTGTAATATTTATTCACTTCTCATTATTTGATTACCAAACAGAAAAAAATTTTTGCAAACTTCAATTCACTTTTTCATTACTTTTCTTTATCTAATTTCAATTACATGTAAGTGTGCAAATCATAGAGAAAAATCAACATCTAAGAAGCCGAGCTGGGTGCCTTTTTGTAAATCAATATGAATCATAGTCTCAAATGCCAGTAAGGAAAAAAGAAAACATTATTTTATATGTTGGACTGTTGGAGAAAAAGGAAAACAAGAATTACAACAAACCGTTAACAGAGAAATAAGAAATCTCAATATGCATTGTATAGTAGTAGAAGTTTAACAGGAAAAGACATGTTAGTATATGTCCAGGAACACAAAAAAAAAAAAAAAACAAACAAACAAACAAAAAACAAAAAAAGGAAGGAAACAACTAGATTATATAATGGTAGGAAGAAAGATGATAACTCACAGGTAAAAGAAGAGGGAAAAAAAATCTCCTTGACTAGATTCCTCACAATCTATGTCTCTTTGATGTCTTGCTTGTTTAACAAATGGAACCCTATTGTCTCCGCCTCCATTCTCCAGGTTGCTATTGTGCACTCACTACATTGCATACAAAGAATTCTCAAAAATAAAAAATTATAAAATCATCAATATAGCGTCCACAAAGATTAAAGCCATCAAATTGGCCAAGTTCTGAGGGTTTTGAATAGTTACTTGCACCAACAAACAGCAGCCTTCCACGGTAACTTCATCTGTAATATGCATGACATCAAACTCAACCACTAAAGTTGCTACCCAAACCAACTTCACTGGGATGTATATGAATCTGGCATCTTTTCATTACATACAGAAACTACTATAATATTTTCTATTAGACAAAATTCCTTGACAAATCCACAACCACATAGACATGTGTTTATTAGGTATCCTTAATCATCCAAGCATTTCAACAAATATGCATGAGCCATAGGGTTGTATGAAAATTTAAACCCATAATTAACTCTAATTTTAGCATGAAAGGCCGACAAGAGTAGTAGACACATCAGTGAAAACTAGCACATTGGTGAAAAAGATGTTGCAAGGCATTATTTATATTCTTTGGTGCCCCCTTCAAAGAGATTGATTCTCTTGCTTTCAAAGAATTGATGCATTTCTGTATCCACAACAAATTGAAAGTAAATCCTAAGAAAAGAATAAGAAGCATCCAAGTAATTATTTAGTGATGCAAAAGATTTGAAAACAAAAGAAATGATATTATGACACACAAGAACTCAATGATTTTCAGATGAATGTCATACAAAAATACAATTTTTTTTATAACTTCCAGATAAGTATATGATCACTTGACAATTATCAACATTTTTCAGATTAGGCAACATTGACCAGAAGATAATCCAAGCATTGGTCCCAACCAATTGGGGCCAACTCCATTAATCCTTCTTCTTTTCTTTTCTTGTTCTTTTTTTTTCATTTTTTTTTTTTCATTTTTGGTAGCCTTCCTATATAGTTTGAAGTTTTGATGCACATAAGTGTTAAACAGAGAAGGTGATTCAAATTGAATTTACTTAAGGACAAGAGGAGCAAGACAGGTAAAAAAATGATGCTATGGTTGACTACAATAAGAGAACCAAAAAAAAAAAAAAAATTGCACAACTTCACCATTAAAATTCAGCTGAACCAGGTGTCTAAGGGAAAGGGATTGTGTCTCTTATATTCTCTATTCCTGTAACAAATTGCACAAGCGTTTCAAAGCCCAATCCAAATCCCGCATGAGGAACTGGCAAGCAAGATAGTAAAGTACACCATTACAACAAAGCATAGAAGTAATTTCCTGGTTATCACATAACTACCTTTTAAAAAGAAATAATAAACATTCTTCTTTAGCCATTTTTTAACCCTATAAAATTTAAGTCTGTCAACACAGTAATGAATAAGAGCTGTAACTACAATATTATTCTCGCTCTTCATCTACACTAGTTAGTTGAGATTTCTTATGAAAAAAGCTCAGATTGTCTGCCCATGTGATCCAAATAAAAATATACTTGCTTATTTAGACTACATTAGGTGTTTGTCTTTAACAAAGTGAGAAACATTATATAAAGCAGTCTACTCACGCTTCTCTTAATTTTCTATTGCAGCCAAAAAAATGCACCCACTTTCCTTTCTACTCTCATTCCCAAATAATGAATCTTGTAATCATAGAAAGTCGGCACACGTATCTTTTTTCTCCATCCCACCAAATCAAATCTAACTTCAAGTGCTCTAATCTATTTATCATTTCCTTTTTTTGCTATTTGTACCGATGTTATTTTTGCCTCTCTAACCCTTTTTGCTCCTTCAACATGATTAAATCACTCATTCTTACCGGTGCAATTATTACATCTTCATTGCACAAGGCCTAGCCATTTTATGCTACTTGTGTCATCTTGTTCACAGTAGGTGCCACCCTCCCTTGAAACAGCAAAAATAATGTGTTTTCAACCAATGATTGGAACGTTGTATCATCTAACTGTGAGTTTGAGACTATTATCAGCTAATGAACTGTGGAGAGGCCAGCAATGTGTACAGATTCCATTATGATTTATGACTATAAAACCAATGTCCCAAATTATGTTTCACATTTGAGAAAGCACAAGTTAATTAAGACACTTAATGCATTGACACATGATATATATATATATATATATAGTGGATTTAAAAATTACCTTTGTTGTAAAACAATGTAACGAAAATGTACATCACCAATTTGAATTGGCTTCTCTTATGCATTTAGATTTATTTGACAGTGTAATACGGAAAACTGATCATTTTAATGCATAGTTTTCTATGATTTGGCACTCAATTTGGGACACACAAAAAATAGTTTAGGAAAAAGGGGGCAACATAAAGCATTAAAAAACTAATAGTAAGAAAATAAAATTGCTAAAAATAGAGTTTATGACAAGTCAGATGCATTTCAGGTGGATAAAATTATCTCTACTGCTTTAAGAACTGAAAATAATGGTAAATTCTGATTGATGTTAACTAACTACTTCTTAAGAGCAACATATGAATTCAACTCTTTGATCTGCATAGAGTATGAACATCATTCAGTACATTTGGGATGCAAGATTTAATCAACTGACACAAAACTAAAATTTTGGCAAAAATCTATAATTTCTAAGGCTAAATAGAAATAAAGATAACAACACACCATTGACTTTTTATTTTTATTTTTTATCATTCAGCATCTTGTTAGCGTCTGGATCATTTCTACTCTCCAAATCCTAGGCTTGTCTGTCGAACTCTTTGATAAGCCTAAAAAGGCCAGACAAAATTATCTTTCTGACTGGGAAAATAAAAACTAACATAAAAGGAAAAGGAAAACACTTGTTTTATATGGGTAACTAGAACTCACACACCTGCATGGGATTCAGCCCATAAGCTATCCTCCACCTCTTATTTAGGTAGAAAGCAGATGGAATTTGATCCAAGGATCATTTGCAAAAGGAAAATGAAAACATACACACAAAACACCAACAGCAAAAGCAGCAGCAGCATTATATAAGACTATTTTCTAATAAGTTTTTACTAAGCAATTAAACCACAAACCCATCAACATTTGAACCTGCGATCTCACCCACCATCCCATTCTTGTAGGAGGTGGAAGTGACATTAAACCCAACAGCCATTGGCTAATACAAGACCTATCTCAGATCACCAACTTTGTTGAGTCACAACTTTCAAGCAACAATTAGTAAAGTAAAACCTATTCTTTGGGAAAAAAGAAAACATCCAAGGTTATAGGGAAACTTTAATTATATCTAGATCTTAACACTGCATAAGTCCTTAAGCATATTATTTACTATGGGAATTGGAAATAGCTTAAAGAGGGAGTAGATTCAGAATCTATTTCCCGTATTACAATATATAACATCTATGTATAAGACTCAATGTCTCACTGTCAGTGACAGTGAATCTTTAGTTGATACAACAAACAAAAGCAATACACAATAGTTCACCTTTTAACATGGCCTATTAAGGCTTAAAATCATATATTGCAAACATTTAAACTTTACTGAATTACAAGGCTCATGAGTCATGACATATTGTATTTATTACTTTGAATTTTGTGTCAGGGTCAATGTTTTTTTTTTTTAGTAACATAATTTAAACTTCACTTAATTTTGTTGTAAATTCAGGTTAAGAAGTATGACTACCAGTGAGACAGTTGGGCCTACGCTCTACAGGGTAGTTCATATTTTGGACGTTGGCTGTGAGGTTGCTAGTTTCAGCATACCAACCCCTCGCATATATATATATATATATATATATATATATAAACATGTGTCCTTTGCACCAAAAAATGATACGATGAAAATTCAAAGAAAGTGTTGGTGCATACTAAATTATAACACAATCCCATTGAAAAATTATAATATTTTGGGATAATATTAGCTCCTTACACGAGAATAGTATAAATATTGAATAGTTACCTGTTAGGTTCTAAGAATTAGGAACTAATGTATTAGAACTTCATTTTGTAATATTGGCAAACCATGATCAAAACGGTTTTAGTCTTGTTTAGACTTGCTCAAAGTATGAGGTTTTTATGTAAAGTTGGAATCGAGTTACTGCAGAATTTACTGTGCATTTCTGTCTGGCTCGATCGATCGGAATTACACTCGATCGATTGAAAGTCGTGTAGATTGTTTTTTCTGCAGAATTTCCAACTCAGCCCTAGTTCATTTAATGTGTAGGGTTTTATGTTTTGCCTTAAGTATAAAAGGGAAAACCCTAGCCACGTTTTTAGTGTTCTGAATATTGGGTTTGTGAATCTTATTTGTGAGATCTAGAGGTGTTTACCTTCACATACCTTTAGGGTTTCCAAACTCAAGATTAATGTCAAGAGCTTGGTAATCATTCAGTTGCAGAATCAAGAGCTTCAAGATATACAAGCAGGTGTGCTTGTGCTTTGCTGAGAATTCAAGGAAAGAAGTAGTCTGTAGACTCGGAGCTGTCACGTGGTCATGGTAGTAAGTTTCCTACTCGAGGTAGCAATAGGATGTTAGTGGTCTAAGTCGCTATTGTGTAAACTTCAATTCTTTCATAGTGAATTCCTTTTTACCTTGAGGATAACTAGGTTAAATCCTCCCCAGGTTTTTACCGGTTTGGTTTCCTGGGTTATCATATCGTGTGTTATTTATTTTCCGCTGCTTTATTGTTTATGATTATTTGTGTTTAACCTAGATCTGAATAATAAACCTAAGTATTCACTTGGTTAATTAATTAGGTTAAACAATTTAGTTTACAGGGGTCTAAATTCTTACATTACCCATTTATTTGCTTCTCATTCTTTGACTACCAAACAGGAAAAAAAAAATTTGCAAACTTCAATTCACTTTTTGATTACTTTTCTTTTTCTAACTTCAATTATATGTAGGTGTGCAAATCATAGAGCAAAATCAACATCTGAACCAGGCAAGGTGTATTTTGTAAATTTCTTCAGCATGAACCACAGACCCAAATGCTGGTAAGGAAAAAAGAAAACATTATTATATACGTCGGACAGTAACAAGAATTACAAAAAAACCGTTATAGAGGGACACAAAATCTCAATATGCATTTCAATATTAGTAGAAGTTTAACAGAGCATAACATATGCTTAGCCAAAAAAAAAAGAGCATTACATATGCAGCACACAAAAAAGAAAAGTGATTTATAATGGTAGGAAGAAAGTTGATAACTCACAGGTAAAAGAAGTGAAGAAAAGAATTCCCCATCATCCTCATCATAGGCTTCGCTTATTTTGATTGGGATCTTCAAACCCTAGATTTCATCACCAACTGAAGAAAGTGTCATCATACTCCATTTCACATCTCAATTGGGATCTTCAATGTCTTGCTTTTATACCACACGAAACCCAATTTTCTCCACCTCCAAGCCCTGGCTCTCTATTTCAAGCTCAACTTGATGGAATCCCTTCTTATCAATAAAGCGGCCAGGAGTTTACGGAAGGCGGAAATGGTTCTTGGACACACTGTGCAGCCAAAGGTGATGCGATTCAACTTTACCATATTTTGACGTAAAATTAGGCCAAGTTTTGGGGTACTGTGGATCGCTGAAAACACTCATTTGCAATCCATTCACTCTAATGTGATGGTTCTGTTGGTATCTATGATGACGCTCGCTGGGTAAAAAAAGAATGCACAGAACAATTCCCCTCCACGCATCACACCCAGGCAATTGTATCTTCACTTTTTTTTTTTTTTTATAAGTCAGAGGGACAACTGAAGTATCATATATGTTCACTTTTTCAAACCATTTCGGAATTTCCCTTCCAGGAATAACATAAGATTTCAAAACTTGTTTACTACTTTGTCCCTGAAATATACAAACCATGATCTTGGGGGGTAAATAAATAAATAAATAAAACCCAACACACACAGACAGAGACAGAGATAGATACCGAAAGAATATTAGTGTAATTTCCCAAGCAGGTGATATTTAGAAAACTCACATAGAGATTAGAGAGAGATATACCTGAAACATGTTACTGAAGTTTTGAATATTGTAAGCCAATTTGAAGCAGTTGAAACACTGTACAATGAAATTAGAAGATGACCAGTAGAAATCATTTGGTGGTTCTGGCACTCTCTCCAGTGAGGTACAATTGTCTACGCATATAAAAAAAACTTCTAACGGAATATTTGATAATGATCGAAGGTTTTTGCAACCATTCAAGTAAAGACACGTTAGTGTAGAGAATTGAGAGATGCTTTCAGGAAGAGAAACGAAATCATTTCCACATAGAAATAACTTTGATATAGAGTAGCGAAAGCGGTCAATGCCGCTTGGAATTGCCGAAAGGTTGCAGTCACTGAGATCTATAACGGGACTTCTTGGCATAGAAGTCAATGAAGATGATGACAATTGACATCCCTTGAAAGATACTCTCCAGACCCGTTTAAGGTGAATGGTGGAGGAAGGTAACTCTTTTATAGCAGTTCCACCCAAACTCAGCACCCTTAGGCTTTCCATATTCCCCAGGTTCTCCGGCAAGTTGGCAATGTTTGAGCATCCAGTAAGATTAAGACGCTCTACCCTCTTCAAATTACAAATGGTGCTTGGAAGACACACAAGATTTTTGCAATATCTTAGATTTAAAATTGTAAGGGCATCCAAACGTCCAACAGATGATGGCAACACCTCTATTGCTGTTCCTTCAAGAAAAAGCCAATTCAGATGTTTGAGATTCCCAAAGTTCTTTGGCAAGTTGACAAATTTTGGGCATCTAGAAAGCCACATTGACTCTAGTGTCTTCAAACTACAAACGGTGCTTGGAAGAAGCGCAAAATTTTTGCAATCTTCTAGCAACAATGCTTTAAGGCCAATCAAAAATTCAACTGATGAAGGCAACTCTTTTATAGCTATTCTACTCAAACAAAGCTTCTTTAGACTTACGATATTCCCTAAGTCCTTTGGCAATTTGTCAAATTTTGAGCATCCATAAAGAATAATTTTTTTTAGTGACTTCAAACTACAATTGGTGCTTGGAAGAAGCACAAAATTTTTGCAATCTGCTAGATCCAATGAAGTAAGGCCAATCAAAAATTCAAATGATGAAGGCAACTCCTTTATAGCTGTTTTACTCAAACAAAGCTTCTTTAGACTTACGATATTTCCCAAATCCTCTGGCAATTTGTCAAATTTTGAGCATCCAAAAAGATCAAGATATTTAAGCAATGTCAAGCTACAAATGATGTTAGGAAGACACACTAAATTTTTGCAATTCTGCAAGAACAAAATATTAAGGCCAGTCAAACATTCGACTAATGAAGGTAATTCTATAATAGCAGTGCCTTCTAAAAGAAGTTCTTGTAAGAGCTCCATGTTTCCCACAAATTCGAGAATTTTCTTGACTTTTAAGCAGTGAGTAAGATTAAGAGTCACAAGAGACTCCAATTCAAACTTGTCTGGAAGACTAGTTAGTTCGTGGCACCCTTCTAGATCAAGAAGTTTAAGCTTTTTCAGTTTTCCGATGGATGGGTGAAGCTTGCGTAAATTTGAACACCTTGCAAGCACTAATTCCTCAAGATTTTGGACTCCATTGAAGTTAGGGGTGATAATCAGGTCCGAGGAGCCATCCATAATGATGGACTTTAAATTTTCAAAAATCTAATAAAAGAAAAGAAAAAATTTAGAATAATTAACTTTCTAGTGTCCATTTATTGAAATTTAAAAGCAAATTTGTATGAAGATACTTATTTACAATCTTACCTTCATTCCTCCCCAAAGTAGTTCAATTTTGCTACGCAACAAATGAAGTTCAACAAGCTCATCTGGCAAAGGTGGCAATGATTTTAAAGGATAATCATTTCATTCAAAATATCTTAAACTATTAGGTAAAGTGTCAAGCTGCAGGGAAATATTACGAATTCTCAGAAATTTAAGATTGGGCATCTTCAAAAAGGCATTAGGGTGCCATTTTTGTTTTTTTGATGATGTGAAACCTTGCCAAGATAAAGTCCTTTGTACCCATCCCCAAAGAGTAACCAATAGAGCTAACCCTTGCCAAGATAGAGCACTTAAGACCCACCCCTGAAGTGTCACCAATGGAGCTAACCCTTGTGGCCTCCAACATGCCTCTTTTTCTTCATGATAAATACTTGTATCATTGGCTCCCTTTATATCTATGGCTTGAACCCTTCCTGTTCCCTGATAATAAAAAAGGAATTCATGAAATGCAAAATATATTATTAGCATAATTATTCATATTTCAACTTTGCTGAATAAGAAGATATGGTATGAGCTCAAGTAAATAAGCTCTTACTGTATTGTTTTTCAACACATGATCAATATCTTTATAATGCCACAGTCTACTGCGCTCCCCAGGATCAAGGGACTCTTGACGAACTATGTTCCTACCCATGTCTTCTATTAAATTGTGCATCCACAATTGATTATTTTTGGAAATTTTCAAGAGAGATTTGTCAATAAGAATGCACAATCCAATATGGGAATGGCGGCCAAGACTATCTAGCATTTGTGCAACATGATCTTTCTCCTCATGATTAAATAAGCATGCAATATCTTTGAATATATCCTTCGCTGAGTTAGGGAGTCCATTAAAACTTATTTTTAGTACTTGATTAATCTCTGGCTTGGGATCTTCTTTGAGCATCTCTAATGCATTTTTCCATTCAGCAATACTTCTTCCAAACAAAAATGAACCCAAAATCTCAAGAGCTAAAGGAAGACAATTAACATATTGTAAAAAACTTTTGGACAGTTTTAAATATTCATTTGGGCATGGTTCTTTTTTAAAAGCCTTGGAACAAAAAAGACAAAGAGCATCTTCAAAATTCAATGCCTTAACTTCAAATATTTCATCTACTGGGAATTCCTTCAACAAGTGCTTATCTCTTGTTGTTATGATAATTCTACTGCCCGAACCAAACCAATCACTCTTCTTGACTAACATTTTTAACTCGTTTGATTCATCTACATCATCAAGAACAAGAAGAACTTTTTTATGCAGTAACATTTTCTTGATCATGTGAACTCCATCATATTTATTTTTTATCAAAATTGTTTCATTCAATACTTGAGAAACAAGATCTTTTTGTAGTGAAAATAAATCTTTTTTCCTAACATCATCAATAAAACAACAAGCTTCAAATTCTTTAGAAATCATCTTATAGGTAACACTAGCAAGGGTTGACTTGCCCGTTCCCCCCATTCCCCAAATCCCTATAAAGCGAACATCCTCTAACCATAAAGCTAAACATCTCCCCAATTCGACCAGTTGAGAGTCAATTCCTACCAAGCCGTCAATAATTTCTGAGATTTCAAAACTCAATATATGTGATATCAATCTCATAATGCTTTCGACAGCTTCTAAGAGAGGGATGCAATAAAGAGAGAACAAGAATTGATAATCAATGAATATTCCCCATGAAAAATATGGTAGATATTAGGTGTTCGATTATGCGGCCCTAAATAAAAATATGTAAATTGATTGGCTATGACAAAATTAAATGAGATCTGATAAAGGTTTAATGTTTATTTAAAAAAAAAAAGATCTGTTAAAGGTTTAAATGGAGTTACATATATAAAAGTGGGTCAGCTGAATATGTTAGGTTCTAAAAGTTTAGAACAATTGGCAAATCGTGAGCACACAAGAACATACAAGCTGCAGAAAGAAGATTTCAGAATTTGCCTAATTCGACCGATCGAAAAACAGGCTCGATCGATCGAAAGTCGTATCTGCAGAATTTTAAGTTGGCCCAAACAGCAGTTCAAGCCCATTAAGGATTAGGGTTTCAAATCTACTTCTCCCACTATATAAAGGAAACCCTAAGCATGTTTTTACAAGGCTTTTTAGAGAGAAAAGAGTGTGCCTCTTTTGTATTTAGGGTTTTGTTCCTAAAACCTCTCTTATAACTTCTACCGGTGTTGTTCCTTGAAGAATCTCAAGATCCGGTATTGTTGAAGTTGCTGCCTTCTCTAGTCATCAAAGGTGCTGATGATCTAAACCTTCAAGGGTGATCTTGGAGTCACAAACAGGAGAGTTTGTGTTGCAAAACCTTTGAGTAGGATCTCAAAATCACAAGCGTGGGTGTTTGTGTTTTGCAAAGATTAAAGAAAGAAGGAGTCCGTGGTCTCGAAGCTGTCACGTGGTCGTGGTAGTAAGTTTCCTACAGGCAGGTAGCAATAGGATGTTAGTGGTCTAAGTCGCTATTGTGTAAACTTCAATTCTTTCTAGTGGATTTGCTATTTTACCTTGAGGATAGCTAGGTTAAATCCTCCCCAGGTTTTTTACCGGTTTGGTTTTCCTGGGTCATCATATCATTGTGTTCTTTATATTTCCGTTGCTTTGCATGATATGATTGTTATTGTTTTAACCTACATCTGAATAATAAACCTAAGTATTCACTTGGTTAATTAATTAGGTTAAAAAATCTAGTTTACAGGGGTCTAAATTTCTAACAAGTGGTATCAAAGCAGGTATCTCTTTTGTGTTAGATCTTTTGATCTAAGAGTTGATCCTTGATTCCCGTTATCATGGATAATTTGAAGTGTCTTTCTGCTCATGTTTGTGATGATTTGAATAAAAATGACACTGTTGTTTCTGTTGATTTTATTGATGCCTGTGAAACTCTTCGTAAGGAATTATTGAAACCTATAAAAATTACTAAGAAATTCAAGGAAGAGTTAAAATTGGCTAATCTTGAAAAAGAGGAATTAATTGTTAGATTAGATGAATCTAATAAAAAGAATGAATTTTTGAGAAATCAAATTTCCTCTCAAGATGAGAAGATGAAAAGCTTGGAACAAGAGTTAGTTGAATCTAAAGCTAAAATTGAAAAGTTGACTAGTACCAAGCCTGCTGATGATAACAGAAGTATTTCTGTTTCTCTTAAGCCTAAAACTGAGAAAGTTTATATCCCTCCTTTCAAGAGGAATAATAAAGAAAAGGCTTATTTTGCTAGGTTAGACAAAGGTAAAAGTTCTGATGTAGACGCTGAAGTTTCTAAACCTAAGTCTAAACCTACTGTTAGAGAGCATAAGAAATCTGCTTTTGTGCCTACTTGTCACTTTTGTGGTGTTGTTGGTCATATTAGACCAAATTGTTCTTTGTTGAGGCAAAAACCAAAATCTGAGACTAGATTTGTTGTTAGGAATACTGAAGTTCCTAAATTTGTTCCTGTTTGTCACTTTTGTGGTGTCTCCGGTCACATTCGTCCTAATTGTCATAAATTGAAATTTAAACATTCTATGTTACAATCTAGGATATGTGATGATATTTCTCCTGCCATAAGTCCAAATAAATTGTTTCATTTGCTTTTGAAAAATTTAAGCTTGTTGGCTTGTAAAAGGAAATTACAGGATTTCAGTTTTTCTCTGAAGATTGGTGTAATCCCTCAAATACACTCTGCGTCTCATGAATTTTCACCTACAAAGCCGAAAACTCGTGCTATATGAGTGAGAAAAGATTCTCTAAGGTGAGTGTTGTTTACTTGTCCTTGATTTAATTCTTTCAATTAATTGTGGACATGTTTTCTTTTAGTTTTTGGTTGTTTTGTTTTTTAGGTTGTTTTTATTAAAAAAAAATCCAAAAACATTGAAAATTTTCAAAAAGACAAAAATATTTTATTTTGTGTCTAGTTTTATTTTTCTTGAGAATTACATGAATTATGATATCTCTCTCTTGATTTAGAACATGCTTGATATTGTGGAGAAACATAAAAAGTATGTGTTATATAAGTGCTAAGCCATTGATGATTTTGTATGAGTATGTACTAGTTTGTACATGTACTCAAGGGTTAATTAAGAAATTGATATTTCTTGTTTGTGTACCCTCTATGGCTTTGTTAAGCACTATCATGCATTGCATTTGCATTTTTAATCATTTAGCATAATGTGTACTTTTAGTTTTGGTCATAAATTTTTTTTAACCAAAAAGATTTTTGTGTTTTGTATTATAGATCTTGGATTTATAATCAAGGTTGGCTATATTATCTTTACATCACATGTTTATGTACTTTATTTAGCTTGGATGAGCTTATTTTATTGCACTTTACTAGTTTAAGCTTTGTAGTGCATGTTGTGTGGAAAGATGTTTATAGTTTTTGATCACATGATCTTGATCTTGAAGTCACATGCCTTTGATTGTCGGACTTGGTCTTATCGAGAAAGGCATAAATAACCATCTCACCACTATTTACTAGCCAATCATGAACACCTTAGTGCATATCATAAGATTTTGTGCCCAAGAAAGTGTAGCACATGCACAAAAAGAACATAAGGTGTAGCCTCGGTTAAATTGTTAAAATTGGTGTGTATATTATTGGACTATAATAATTTCACAATTCAATTAAAATTGGTGTGTACATTATGAGGCAAATCAAGAAACTTACATGATTGCAAGCTTTTATTCTAGGAGATGTGAGAGTTATATGATGTAACTCTTTAGGTGATAGTCTCTTTCAAATTTATGTGATGAATTTTGTAGACTTTGTGATTAATTACTATTCACATATCACCTCACATGTTTCTCAAGCTTTTGCTAGTTATACACACTACACAAGTTACTCTTTGCTAAACTTTGTACATGTTATTGTGTGTGATTTTGTTGTGGCCATCCAAGATTATATGTTCCTTGATTTTGATGCAAAATTTGAGTTTTAAGGAAAAATTGGTTGAAAAACTTGTTTTTGAGAGATCTGGGTTGAATTCATGTGTTTTTGAAAAACTTTTAATCTCATACTCATGCATTTCATTCATGAATCACTATGCTTTGAGGAGTTACTGCATTAAATTGCTCTGTTTTTCAAAATTTTGAGTTTTCCAGAATTTCAATCGATCGAATCTGTTTCTCGACCGATCGAAATTGCGATAAAAATTTTGGTTTGAATCTGTCTGACTCGATTGGTATTCGATCGATGCTCGATCGATCGAAACTGAAAAACTTTCAGTTTTTAGAGTTTTGACCAAATTTTTTTTTGCATCATTTATGTTTAGGATTCACATGAGTTGCATTATTTTTCTATATCCATCTTGTAGTTTTGCAGTCATATCTTTCATTGTTTTCACACATAACATGCATACAATTTACAATTTGCTAAATTGGGTACTCAACTTGAATTAAAAATTGATTGATTGATTATTGAGTCCTTTGTACATTTTAGTATATGCTATTTTTCTTGATGTGTGAACTGCAGAAAATATTTTTCTTAAGAAATATGATGGATAATCAATGTGCAAATATTTTCTCTACTCATGCAACTGTTTATGGGTCGCATAGTGTCCAGTTTGCATTTATTGCAAGAGAGAATATTTTTCTTTATGTGTATTCTCAACTCATTTTTTTAGGTTTGTGTGTTTTTTATTTATCTCCACCTCCTAAATTTTCCCTAAAACTGTTTTTCCCAAAACTTGTTTTGTTTTTCCTATTTTTATAGGGGGAGAAAAGTTTTTTTTTACCTTTGTTCTTCATAAGGGAAGTTCTCTCTATTTTCTATAGAGTTGAACTGTTTTATGTTCCCTTGATTCTCTTTTTTCTATCATGTTTACTGTCACTTTACTCTTTGTTTGAGTTGTATTTGTCAATACGTGACAAAAAGGGGGAGAAATAGATGAAATGTGGGAATCCTGTTTGTTTTGTTTAGGGGGAGTTGAAATTTTTTTTGAAAGGGGGAAAATATAAAAACTTTTTGATGTATCTAACTTAGGGGGAGAGTTAGTTTATTTTTGTTTTTATATTGTGCTTCATTTTGTTTATATGTATTTCTTTCCACACATGCGGTGATGTGTTTGTTGAGTGTTTCAGGAAAGACAGGTGCATTCTGATCAAGACCTTCTACCTCTTCTTGGCAACTTCTAGGTTAAGAGTCTTAGATTGGGATTTGTGATGTAATTGGGCATTTTATTGTATTGGGTTGTTCTTATATTTGAGCATTTCATATTGTATGAAAGTTTTGTCACGAATTGCCAAAGGGGGAGATTGTTAGGTTCTAAAAGTTTAAAACAATTGGCAAATCGTGAGCACACAAGAACATACAAGCTGCAGAAAGAAGATTTCGGAATTTGCCTAATTCGACCGATCGAAAAACAGGCTCGATCGATCGAAAGTCGTATCTGCAGAATTTTAAGTTGGCCCAAACAGCAATTCAAGCCCATTAAGGATTAGGGTTTCAAATCTACTTCTCCCACTATATAAAGGAAACCCTAAGCACGTTTTTACAAGACTTTTTAGAGAGAAAAGAGTGTGCCTCTTTTGTATTTAGGGTTTTGTTCCTAAAACCTCTCTTATAACTTCTACCGGTGTTGTTCCTTGAAAAATCTCAAGATCCGGTATTGTTGAAGTTGCTGCCTTCTCTAGTCATCAAAGGTGCTGATGATCTAAACCTTCAAGGGTGATCTTGGAGTCACAAACAGGAGAGTTTGTGTTGCAAAACCTTTGAGTGGGATCTCAAAATCACAAGCGTGGGTGTTTGTGTTTTGCAAAGATTAAAGAAAGAAGGAGTCCGTGGTCTCGGAGCTGTCACGTGGTCGTGGTAATAAGTTTCCTACAGGCAGGTAGCAATAGGATGTTAGTGGTCTAAGTCGCTATTGTGTAAACTTCAATTCTTTCTAGTGGATTTGCTATTTTACTTTGAGGATAACTAGGTTAAATCCTCCCTAGGTTTTTTACCGGTTTGGTTTTCCTGGGTCATCATATCATTGTGTTCTTTATATTTCCGCTGCTTTGCATGATATGATTGTTATTGTTTTAATCTAGATCTGAATAATAAACCTAAGTATTCACTTGGTTAATTAATTAGGTTAAACAATCTAGTTTACAGGGGTCTAAATTTCTAACAGAATATATATCAAATAAAATTACCTGTTATTTACATGATATCCGGCAATATTGGCCACATGACTCAAAGCAGTTCTCCATGTGCCCACTTTCTCCTTGAATTGTTTTTCATGTTCAACAAAGGCTTGTGTAGAAGTTCCCATTTGTTTTCGCACATCAGATGGATCCACGTTGTAAAAAATAGGTACAACTGTCATTCCTTTTTCTTTTTTGCAGTCAATAATCTTTACAAGTTCTTCTAAGCACCAAGTTGAAGATGCATAATTTTCTGAGAGAATGACCACAGCAAATCTTGATTCTTCTATCACTTTCAAAAGCTCTGGTTTAATAGTTTTTCCTTTCTCAAGTTTTTCATCGTCCTTAAAAGTGTAAATGCCCCTCCGTTCTAAAGCATAATTTAGAAAGTTTGTAGCAGTGTTGCGGGTGTCCTCTCCTCTGAAACTCAGGAAAACATCGTACTTCCATTGGCTGGTAGAAGAAATAGAAAAAGAACTTGGGAAAGATGACGAGCTTGAAGCCATTGAATCCTGGTATGGATCTGCATGTAAAGAAAAATATACATTCAGTTAGAACTGAAGAAAAATTGAAAAGAAAATAATTTATGTAAGAAGAAAAACTATGTGATGCAATGTTTTCAATCTCTCCCTTCATCAGATGGATCAAAGGTTACCTTTTTTTCTTTTCTTTTTTTCTTTTTTTTGGTCTTTATGAGAAACTGCAATTGAAGTCAAACTGTTCAGAACTCGGGGAGTACTGTTGGGTATCTTAAGACTAAATGGGCTGGGGATATATAGGTTGTCAGGTTGATCTCTTGCTGCTATGTGTTTATTAGACTTTTGTTCAGAACTCAGGGAAGTCTCACCGTTCACAACTCAGAGCAGTGCTTTACAGGTTCAAGTTTAGGCACATCTTCTTCTCAAGTTTAGTTGTATTGGACGAGCGGAAGTAGAGAATGGAAAAATGCATGGAAGCTGCGGATTTGAAAGAAAAAAATAATAATAAAGAAATGATTAACTTTTATACAAGATTACACTTATACCCTCGTAAAAGTATAAAAAAAGTTCTGAATATTTTGTAAAATTATTTTTAATTCTTCCTAATGAATTATTCTTTTATAATTTACAAAAAATAAAAGAGAAAATAATTATTTTAGCATTATTTTTTCCTTCTTTTTCTTTCCTTTCTTTTCATTTTTACTTCCAAACACATGCATAAATAGTATTTTCTGTCCTTTTTCTTTCTTTTTTCGTTTTAGTTTTTTTCCAAATCTATTCTCTTAATTTTTTTTTTCCCTTGAGAGTAATTGATAATTTCACAGCCCCTTAGTAAGTATTTGTATTGTGGTGGACCTCACTTGGCTCCTATCACAGTATCACAGCACAAAATTATGAGAGTATATGAATTCTTTCGGTGAAATTTACGATGGGTCTAGAATTTTTCTTAACAGAGAGAAAGAAGGAACAAGCACAACTTTTAAGGTTCTTTACGCGTATGTAAAAGAATTTCCATTCCTTCTCCTCAATGTGTATCAATCCACCCAGGAAAATGCTAGAGAAAGAGAGAGAGGAAATTTCCAAGAAACCTTCATTACTTTGGCATGGCGTTTCGGTGGTCACCGAAAGCCGATTGCTTTGAAGTTAAAAATTAGTGTTAGTGTGGAAACCACATAACATGGTGACTTTTGTGGAAAGAGCTGTGTGAAATGCACCATTGGCCATTCCCAATCACAATGTACCACAATCTAACGAAAAAGCAATGTTATTAATATTATCTGAGAGTGACAAAAGTAAAAGAAATGGGTCATGGCCCAAAAGTAAAAGCCATTGTCATATTTGTGTTGACAAAAGCTATCTTAATTCTTAAAGTTCCCTTGAACATGCATTACAATAATTTGCTTTCAAAGCTCAAGATATCTTCAATTAAAAGCTCAAGATATCTTCAATAATTGAAGATATCTTGAGCTTTGAAAGCAAATTATTGTAATGCATGTTCAAGGTAACCTTCAAGAATTAAAGATAGCTTTTGTCAACACAATTATGGAGCATTAGCATTAATTAGATGTGCCTTTCTTTTTACTTTACTTTTTTGGACAAGCTAGAAAAGCTCTTTTTATGTTTTTATGTGGTTTTAGACTTAAAAGGTTTTTTTTTTTTTTTTCATTACCATTACTTTTATTTTTTGAAAATCAGTTAAATGATATTTTTACATATTTTTAAAAAATAATATCAAACTACACATAACAGGACGGAGCCAAGGGGGCGAGAGGGGGCAGTTGCCCCCCTGAGCTCACCAAAAAAATCATGTATAAAATATACTCTTATTATAGTTGAAAGTAGTTTGCACCATCCAATGACAGAAAGCTTCTCAAAAGCAAAAAACAACTAGTAGTATTCTCCTCACGGTAAGTCATGGACTCTATAATCAAGATTGAATAGTAGGTGCCAATCCCACGAATTTTAAAAAAATTAAAAAACCCTCCCATGCCTTTATACTCATTAGTAGAAGTACACCACTGAAAAGTGAGCAATGCTAATAAGCAAAATTTTTTTTGCAACAAATTTCACAACTTTGAGGTGTTATTTATTTTCATTTAGGTTTATCATTGACATTATTCTATTGTCTACCATTTACAAATTGTCAGTTGCATGTGTCACGCTCTGCCCCCGTGTGCATGATATTGTCCTCTTTGGGCAACCCGAAGGCTCTCTTAATCCCTCAAGGTTTTGTTCTTCTCCAAGTTACACTAGGAAAAAGGCCTCATACATAACAAGGGAGGGCATTCCTTATAAGCACATCCCCATGTGCTTCCCTAAGAAATGTGGGATTCTATGAAATGCAAGACCCCCTTTTGGGTCACTACAATCTACCCCCCTTAAGGGCACACACGTCCTCGAGTGTGGGGCCCACAGTTCTGGCTAGGGCATGGCTCTGATACCATTTGTAACGCCCTACCCCCGTGTGCATGATATTGTCCTCTTTGGGTAGCCTGAAGGTTTTCTTAATCCCTTAAAGTTTTGTTCTTCCCCAAGTTGTGCTAAGAAAAAGGCCTCATACACAACAAGGGAGAGTTATAAGCACATCCCTATGTGCTTCCCTAGGCAATGTGGGATTTCATGAAATGCAAGACTCCTTTTTAGGTCACTACAATCCACCCCCCTTAAGGGCACACGCGTCCTCGCGTGTGGGGCCCACACTTTCGGCTAGGGTATGACTCTGATATCATTTGTCACGCCTCGCCCCCGTGTGTATGATATTGTCCTCTTTGGGCAGTCGAAGGCTCTCTTAGTCCCTCAAGGTTTTGTTTTTCCCCAGGTTGCGCTGGAAAAAATGCCTCATACACAACAAGGGAGGGCATTCCTTATAAGCACATCCCCATGTTCTTCCCTAAGCAATGTGGGATTGCATGAAATGCAAGACCCCCTTTTGGATCACTACAGCATAATTGTGAAAAGAAAAAAAAAATGGTGACTCTAGACTAATTGTTAAAGGAAACCTTAGAGCATCTACTAATCTTTCTCTTCTATCTCTTCACAATTTCAAATTTTGAATTTTTGTTATAATCCAAAATTTTAACTAGTTAGAAGAATAGAAGAAGAAAATTAAATTTTACGTAGGTTTTTAAAAGCATTCTTGACAATGAGACACGTATACAAATTTGTAGGCATATTACTATATACTTAACACTTTTGTACTGATTTATTTTTTCAATTTCTTTGAAGAAATCATCAAATTATATGATTAAACTGTACGCATTCCAATTAATTTTTCAATTTGATTATCATTAATTAACTATTTACGTTGAGGGCATTTGAGTAAATTAAACTAAGTATAAAAAAATAAATTAAAGTTTATATTTGTATTAGATTGTGTGTGACAAATGACAATTACATTAGCATATAATTGCTTATTTATTTGGCAAGGAACGGATCACTCATTCTTCCATTGGCCGTAGCAAGGAGGCTTTAACAGACCAGTTAGAGTAAAGCCTCCACTTTAAGAAGAAGAACGTCAATCTGCCACTTTCTTTCTACATCAAAGACGAGTGGGGACAGAGGGCTCGTGGTACTCGCTGCTCACCCTTCCTCCTCTGCTTTTAGAACCGTGTGAACGGAGAGTGGGCAGAAGGGAAGGAGGTCCTCATATGGAGTCGCACACTTACTTGAGTAGTGTGGAAGATTGGGAATGGGTCGGGTAAACTCCCTTGGGGCCGGAAAAATAATAGACGAAGCTTTACTTAGAGGTAAAGGTTGACCAAGCCAGTGATTCTTAGCTGGTCTTTCTTGAAGTCTAGAGCTGGGGTCCGGTTGAGAGACTAATAAAATCAGAGTGACGAACCGATTTTTGTTCGGTCATAGGTTGGTCCAAAGTTGTTGGAACGAATCGTTTGCTTTATCGAACAAAGCTTTTTTAGGGGGTCTTGGTTGGCCCCCTATTTTCAACCATTACATCTGGCGTCGACCAGCTTTGTGATATGGACCAAATATGACGCTTGGGCTAAAGGTCAAGTTGGTAATTTTTCTTATATCTCCCCCTCCTAAGGAATATTGAATTGCTATTTTTTAGAATAATTTTACTTTCAATCTTTTCCCTTTTAATCTTGTCCCCCCTAAATTGAAATTCTAGTTCCTCCATTACACATAAATATCAAGAAAAACACAAGTAATCACTACAATTTTTTTAGAATAATAATCACTATGAATTTGAGTGTGCAACGCGTATTTTTTCAAAAACAAAGCATGCATTACAACTCATAATCAAATATTTATTAATCCTTAACATGTGCCTTAGGACATTCATTAACCAAATTATATATGACTTTTACTAATGTATGCCCTTAGGGCATACATTAAAAAATCATTTTAGAGAACTTTTTATAAAAAAATAAAAAAGTTATCAAATTTTTTAACAGCTTTTTCAATTCTACATAAAATATTTCTAAAAATGGATGACTAATGTGTGCCCTAAGGACATACATTAACCGGACCCATTGTGTGAGTGTGTGTGTGTGTGTGTGTGTATATATATAGCTTTTGACTAGCTATAAAAAATAAATTTTCACATTAATTTTTTATTTCAATTTTTACATTCTTATCAACAGAATGATGGTTTTAATCTTCCTCTCCAACTATTGAATTATTAAGAAAAAAAAAATCATTATCTTTTAAATGTTTCATTTTAGTCCTTATTTTCAAGATCACTTGCCTTAGTCAATGTAAAATGACATAAATGTAAAAATTTTGGCCAATCACCCCAAAAAATTACTCATATCATTTTGTCTAAAATTATGCATATTTTGTCCATAACTATAATACTTGTGTAAATTTACATGGCTACCATTCATGTGTAAAAGTGCATATTTTATTCATTTGTCAATTTGCTTTTTCAATTGGTGTTTGTGTATGTGAGTGATGTGGGTGTTTTAAATACATGTTTATGTGAATGAATAGTGAATATTTATTGAAATAACTTTTAGAGTGGATAATCTAATGTAGGTATTTTTGAAAGTTAGCAGTGTAAAATAAGAAAAATAGATTCTTATATTAAAATAAATAGAAATTTTTACACAAGTTGATGCGAATACACGAGTTGATGCAAATACTTTAGTTTGATGTGAGTAATAACAAATCTTTTCCCTTAATCATATTTTATTTTTATTTTCTTTTTCTTTTCTCTCTGTTCCCCCCCCCCCCCCCCCCCCCCTCACATTTACTACTTGTAAATAAGTCTGTATGCCTGTATATATGATGGTCATGTTCAATTTGGAAAAAAATATATAAAAAAAATAGTTATTAACGTACAAACAAATTAAATTTAAGTTTAAACTCGACGATAAAACAATTCAAGATTAGAGGTTATCATGGCATCATTTTTATTATAGACTAATTATATATGACATCTCAATCATTGTAAAAAATTATTAAAAACAATTTACGTCACCCAACTTATTAAATTTCAATTAATAGTCCCCATGAATGATAATAGTATAGTTATTAACAAAGGTTGTCAATTAGATTTTAAAATTTCTCTCTTGTCTCTCTAATTTCTTCCCCACCCCAACCCAGATCGGATTTATTACTTGTTGTAAATAAGTCACCTTGTACATATTCAGTTCATGTTCAATTTGGAAAAAATTTTGTTTATATTTAGTTATTCAACAACTAAATTACATTTAAGTTTAGACTCCACTATAAAAACAATGCAAAATTAAAACTTAAGTACTTTATTGTTAACAAGCTTATAAATATGGTCTCTATTTGAGACTTGGATTATCTAAGTTCAAATTATTATTTGTAACTTATTGATAACTTATCCATTTTGTAGTAAAAATGACATTTTTCTTTATATATACCCATTATGAACAGAACATAGACTTTAAGATGGATATCATAATAACATTGCAAAATTTAAAAAAAGGCTTGCCATCTTTCTAGATATATAAATCTAAGTTTATAAGTTCATAATGAAAATCATTCTATTTAATTAGGCCAAATGATATAATCTCAATTATAATTTAATTATTTATAATTTGCATAAATTTTTGAAGGGGTAAAAAAATTGTTCATGATATTTCTTTTATATGAAAAAAGAATGACAAATTTGTTTCCAAACCAAAGGATTACCAAGTGCTTGTAGTCACACTCACATGGCCTACTTAATAGTCACATACCTTGTTTAAATTTTTTAATAAATCATGTAATTATATATATATATATATATATATATATATATTGATGGTCTTATAAAATGACACATAATAGTTTGGAGACTTGGGGTTGGAGTAATAGTTTCTGAACAATTTCTAACTTGTCCGACCAAAAAAGAAAATCATTCCTAAAAACGTTACATAGCTTAATCAATAATCAATTACTCATGTTTGATAAAAAATAAATAAATGATCTTAATATCAATATATATAACAATAGGTGAAGCTGGGAGAAACTCAAATTAGAATTTCAAATTAGAATTCCAATTTTGCGCCATATGTCCTAAATTATTTATTATTAAAGAGTTTTATTTCTTAATTTTAGAATCAAACGTGAGACCACATCATAAATATTTATCCAAGTGAGTTATTAAGTACAAAAACTAAAGAGTCTAAAATAAATGAATCGTAAAAAAAAAAAAAAAAAAAAGTTCTTCACAATAATTTTTTTTTAAAAAAAGACAATTTACATTTTATACCTAATAATATTCTTACAACATTTTTTAAAGAGTTAACAAAATATAAAAATGACTATCAATAGTATTTAAGTTATATATAGGAATTATATTATGCATCTTATTGTTTATTTTTAAGTGTATCCATGTATATGCATGATGTTACAATCTAATTTTAATAATAAGCTCAATTCAATTTGGCTCAATTTCAACCTATATCGCAAAACCCAAGAATACCAAGTTCTACTTATGTTGACAAAAAATCCTCATTATTATTGCACATGTTTATTTAGAACAAATTAAAACATATTTGTAAGAGAACTTGAGTTTTAATGCTATGTTTGGTTTGACGTACTAGGGAAGAAAAGAATAAATAAAAAGCGAAATAAATTTCATTGTTTGGTTAGGAATTAGGATGGATTGGGGTGAAGAGAAAATGGAGGGATTCATTTTCTCCCATGGCCCACCATATTCTTTCCTCCCAAGAAAAAGATAATTCTTATGGTAGGACCCACCAATAAGGTATATTTCCTTCCATTTCTCCCTTAGAGCATCTACAGTAGTGAATCTATTTTTTTAGCTATTTAGCACCACAAAAAGCTATTTTATCTATTTTATCTACTCATTTTACAAAACATCTAACAGCAGTGAATTTATTTTATCTTTTAACACAATAAAATAATATAAACATCACAATAAAATAATATATCTACTACAATAAAATATTACATCCCACCACCGCCACCACCACTTCATACAACCCACCACCACCACCACCACCACCCTGCCCACAGTCTACTCCTACTGCCACCACAACCACCAAAATCAATGCACAACTACCCAAGAAAATCAACCCGCAACCACAAAAATAAAACCCACAGAGCTTTGATCACAAACCCAACAATCCGAAACCAGTAAAATTCCATGAACCAAGAAAAATTCCTGCATAAAGGAGTGAACGGAGAGTGGATCGGCCGATGAGAAGTGAAAATCACAACAGCCCTGTCATGTTACCTGGAGAGATATTTATGGTGAAATCACCGATTCAAAGAAATCTCCTGTAAAAGTTGGCATACAACTTGTTTTACTTAAGAAAGAGATTTGCTTGTCGAAAAGAATTGCTATTCTCGTAGTAGTTTTTGTACTAGTAAAAAATTGTAGGTTAATCAACCCGATGATTAATAATCATTTTGAATTGAGAAATGATATATCTACAATATTTTCACAATATTTTTACAACAAATCCTAAGTGGCAGGTTGTTACTGGTTGTTCTTATTAGGGCAAAAAAAAAAAAATCTTAGTGTTAGGTTCAAATTTGCTTGTCGAAAAGAATTGCTATTCTCGTAGTAGTTTTTGTACTAGTAAAAAATTGTAGGTTAATCAACCCGATGATTAATAATCATTTTGAATTGAGAAATGATATATCTACAATATTTTCACAATATTTTTACAACAAATCCTAAGTGGCAGGTTGTTACTGGTTGTTCTTATTAGGGCAAAAAAAAAAAATCTTAGTGTTAGGTTCAAATTTGAACTATTAACAACTAACCACCTATGATTTGTTATGAAAATGTTATGGATGTTGCACCTCTCGAATTGAATTTAAAGCCATCCATATTCCCTGGGATTTGAGGCATGTATGTTAACTAAACAGCCATAGCCACTTATCGTAGGTTGTCTTTGTCTAATGGAAAAAATATTACAACAGTGATTTCCTTTGTCAATGTTTGGATAAATATCACGGTTGTTCGAATTAGTTTGTATTAATTTACAATGCACATCTCCAACATGTTTGACCAGCATTTCCGATACGTAATTTCCTACATGTTTTCCATTGTTGGGGGTGCTCATATTCTCGTGTTTAGAAGAAAAAAAGTTCCTATCATATTTTGATCATTCTGCAAAGCTTTTTTTTTGGGACTTTCCACAGAACATTTATACTAGCAACTATGTACTTTAGTTATAAATCCACCATATATCAACCTTGGGTTTCATCTCTATGCATCGATACATATAGATGAAGACAAAATATAGAACATCATGGAATCAACTGTGTATAAGATATGCCAACAGCTTTGTAATTCAGTGACGTTACTTACTCTTATGAGAACCGGGGTTTGAATTTCTCCTCATTGTTATAACTATTAAATTATAAAAAGAAAACAGCTGATATAATATCTCAAAATAAACAGTAAATAACAAATTTTTTCCAAAAATAAATAATAATAAATTATGTAGTGCAGATCAAATATCTTACAAGCATAGCAAGTACATGGTGTGAACCAACACAATCTACACATTTTTTTAGTTTCCCTCAAATAGGAATGATTTTTCAGTCGGGGAAGAAATAATCATACAGACCAGTACTTCCAATTGAAGCTAATGAATCCCAGCAGTTGTTTGAGAGACTATCGTTTGGGAAAGTTTGACCACTGCAGAAAAATCACTAGAAAGAAATCCATACTCAAGTAGACCAGCTCTATAAAACAGGTGCCACCAGCAGCATCACAAGCTAAGCTATTCCATCCAATAAGATGACAAATCATCATCACAATTTCATTAGATGATCCTTTTCTAAATTTTCAACTAGCACTCGAAAGTAATTTCCGAGTCATTGCTGGTGGGGCTAATCCTGGAATATCCCTGATGTCCTTGTTGTTTGGATTCACGAGCTGAGACATTAAAAAAAATAATTCACGAAAAAAAAAATTAAGCAAATTGAAAGAAATGGGCAATGCAACGTTATACCGCCAGCTCTTTCACAAGCTAATGGCTTTTGACAGTCACATGAGACTGCAAAGACATGGAATGTTCCTGGTGATTAAGACACCAACTCACTATGCAAGGTTTAAGACATGTTGTTGATATGAATAATATAGAAGCTCTAGAAGGTTATCTCCCCCAAAAAATATAAACTTATCTTAAAGGCATTGAAATAGATACTTTCTGGACAATACAGTTATGAAAACAACCAAGCGATTCATCCTTGAACTCAAAATTATATGCAACTTAAGTAGTTAAGTTCCAACTTCTTTTTTTATTTTCCCATAAATATGTATAAATTTTACTGGTTTTCAACTGAAGCCGATCTCCACCAATTTTATGATCAGTCTGTTGCATTCATCAAACTATATCCAGCTGAAATAAGAAAATTCAAATTATTGTTCCCTCTAAAAATGTGGCGGACAAGAAATCAATTCAGAAGGAAAAGGAATTGAACTTCTCCTAAAGATGACATCAAGTTGCAATCTGTGCATTACCAACAGACATGAAAATCTGACAACAATTAGACTAACTCTTCTACACCCACATGCACTGTGTTTGTCTTCTTCTTTTCTTTTTATTTAGTGGAGTTATTATGATTTTTAAATGAAAAGGATACACTGAATTAGATTCTTTTACTTTTTAATTGGGTAAGCAAAAAATGACTAAGATTCACAACGATTAAATACACCATTTGGCATTAGAAAAGTCTCTTCCTGCAGCTTTTAAGCAAATAAGGGTTAACCAAACAAGGTCACCTGAGATCAGCTTGCTTATAAAAGCCCCAATTGAAGCATAAAAATTGGTTAGGCAATACTATATATATAGTTAGACACATTTAAAAACAATAGGCATGTGGGCCTCCACAGCCACAAAAAAGGTTGGGTGGGGGGGGGGGGGGGGGGGGGGGGTGGGGGGGGAAGGCTTAGTATTCACAACAATGAAGCCAGATCTATATACTAAAGGGATGTCATGGAATTGATTCCAATTTGTTATCAGATGGCAACAGCAGAATCAAATATTTAGAAAATGAAAGATAATAATATTACCTTAACAATAATGATGGCTATGACTCCAACGACAATAAGGAAGAGTAATGCCATAATACACTTATCAGTTGCAACCTAATGAAATAAACGAGGTAAGTAAAATACATAACAACTAATAGTCAATATATGACAAGAACGGGAAGAAGACACTTTTAGAGATTGACCTGCCTACCAAGTTCCTTCACAAGTTGAGAAGCTTTCTTGATTGAGAAATGGATAGAGTCCAGCTCATTAACAACCCGACTCATTTGTTCAGTCTAAACATGAATATAATAGATTTCTTTAGTTCCATGGCAAGGAAATTTTTTGAAAGATTAAACAAAACAAAAGAAAAATTGTAGAAGAGAGAGAGAGAGAGTTAAATTTTATATGACTTAATAAACTTCCATGGAATCCATTTTTTTAAAGCTGAAAAATTACACACCTGAGCCTTGAGTGCTGCTGCAGTCTCTGTTCCAACATTGACAGTGTCTTGAACAGTCTACCAAAAACAAGGAGATACAGAAATTATTTTTCTTTTGCAATGATTCCATACTTTAAAAACAGTAAAACTAATTTTAGATTTTCTTACTCTTTTTTAGAGGCTGGGGGTGGGGATATGAAGTACATGAGTTAGTTTTAAGATTTTCCAGAAATTAGACAGAGGAAACCATGATCACACTTCAAAATAGCCCATGATACTTAACCATTTTTAACTTGCCAAAATAAATAAACTTATTTCTTAACAAAATGATCATCAGAGATAATCCAACCTTTTTTGACCTCTCAATGGCTTGATCAGTCTCATTCATCATCCGGTTTCCACTATCTACTAGCTGTTGATTTGTCATGGCTGCAGACATATAGCCACTGCCTCAGCATTAAATATATTTCATAATTCAGAAACATTTAACATATAAAGTACTTGAAGTAACATATATTGGTATGAAATATATCAAACACAGGGCATGATTCCAAATTAAACTTAAAGATATGCATTGGTTACTTTAAAAATGGCAATTTACAATTTCTGAACCATCAAAAAGTTATTTGATGTGTAATATTACTGTGACTTTGATTTCTTTTTTTTTCTTCTGATAGATAACATATACTGTGACTTTGATTTCACAATACCAATGAGAGTATGAGACTGACATTTTTATATTGTCATTTCTATCTTTACTTGTCATGTGTGTGTGCGCACAACACTCACTACATTACATCCACTGATATTCTCAAAGATAGAATAAAAGCCTTAACTATAAAATCATTGATATATCATCCAGCAAGATTAAAGCCATCAAATTGGCAAGTGCTTAGGGGATTAAAGAGTTACTTGCAGCCATCAATGGTAACTCCATCTGTAATGCATATTACAATGAATCACTAAACTAGCCACCCAAACCAACTTCACTGTGAGGAATGTGAATCAGACATCTTTTCATTTGACACAGATACTATTATAATTATTTCTATTAGACAAAATTCCACGACAAATCCAGAACCAGATAGAAATGTGTTTATCAGGTATCCTTAATCATCCAAGCATTACAACAAAAATGCATCAGCCATAGGGTTTTGTGACTATTTAAACCTATAATGAACTCTTATTTTAGCATGAAAGGCTGCCAATAGCAGTAGACACATAATTGAAAATTAGCACATTAATGAAAAAGATGTACACTTACTCGATGCTAGCAAGACATTATCTTCGCCATATCCTTCTGTGCCCCCATCAAAGAGATCAATTCGCTTGTTTTCAAGATTGGATGCATATCTGTATCCACAACAAATTGAAAATAAATCTTAAGAAAAGATCGGAAGCATTCAAGCAACTATTCAGTGGTGCAAAGGATTTGATAGCAAAATAAATTATGTCACTATACACATGAGCCAACAAGTTTCAGATGAATGTCATACAAAATATGACTTTTTGATAAGTGTTAGACAAAAGTATCTTGACTCATCCAGATTTAGAAGCAACATTGACCAAAAGACAATCCAATATCTTTACTCATCCAATAAATACCCAAACGAAGATAACTAAGCCAAGTATTGGTCCCAACTAATTGGGGCCAACTCCATCAATCCTTCATTCCACAGGGTCAGCACATGTATCTTTTTCTCTATCCTACCATATTTAGCTATATTTAATCTAACAGCACTCCATTCTATTTATCATTTCCTTCTTCGCTAATTGTACTGATGTTATTCTTTGCCTCTCTCTAACCCTTTTTGCTACTTCAACATGATCAAATCACTATTTCTTACTGGTGCATTAATTATGTCTTCATTGCACAAGGTCTAGCCATTTTATGGTACTTCCCTTCATCTTGTTCACAATAGGTGCAGCCCTCACTTTAAGCAGCAAAAATAATGTTTTTTCAAGAAATGATTGGCACCTTATATCATCTAATTGTAACTTTGAGGCATTTGCCAACCAATTAACTATGGAGAGCTTAGCAGTGTGTATGGATTCCACTATGAATATAAAACCCAAATCCTGTGTCAGGTTTGAGAAATCACAAAATTTAAGAAACTTAATGCATTGAAACATGATATATTAACAGTGAAATTAAAAAATATCTTTGTTGTAAAATGATATAAGAAAAAATGTATGTCACCAATTTGAATTGGCTTCTTTTATGCACTTAATTTTATTTGATAGAGGATAATACCGAAAAGCGATCATTTTAATGCTTGGTTTTTAATGATTTGGCACTCAATTTGGGACACACAAAAAATGGTTTAGGACAAAGAGAGCAACAAAAAGCATTTAAAAACCTAATAGTAAGAAAATAACAATGCTAAAAATAGAGTTTATGACATGTCAGATGTATTGTAGGTGCCTAAAATTATCTTCTGCTGCTTTAAGAATTAAAATAATGGCAAATTCTGACAGATGCTAACTTACTGCTTTTTAAGAGCAACGTATGAATTCAACTCTTTGATCTGCATAAATTATGAACATCATTCAGTGCACTTGGAAAGAAAGATATAATCAACTGACTCAAAAAAAAAAAAAATGGAAAAAATCTATAGTATCTAAAAGCCTAAATAGAAATAAAGTTAACAACCAACCATTGACTGTTTTTTCTCATTCAGCATCTTGTTAGTGTCCGGATCATTTCTACTCTCCAAATCCTTGGCTTTTCTGTCGAACTCTTTGATAAGCCTGAAAAGACAAGACCAAATTATCTTTTTGACCGGAAACTTAATAACTGACAAAAATGGAAAACACTGGTTTTATATGGGTAGCTACAACTCACACACCTGCATGGGATTAAACTCATGAGCTATCCTCCACCTCTTATTTAGGAAGGGAGGAGATGACATTTGATCCAAGGACCATTTGCAAAAGGAAAATGAAAACACACAATCAAAATTCCAACAGCAGCAGCATTATATAAGACTACTTTCTAATAAATTTTTGCTAGGCAATTAACCAACATATGCATCATTGTTTGAACCTGCGACCTCACCTACCATCCCATACTCTTGGGAGGTGGAAGTGCCATTGGCAGATTGGCTTATACAAGACATTCATCTCAGATCACCAGGTTTTTTTGGTCACAACTTTCAAGGTCAGTAGTAAAGTAGAACCTGTTTTTTGGGCAGAAACTAAACATCCAAGGTTATAGACAAATTTTAATTATATCTAGATCTTAACCCTGCACAAGTCCTTAAGCATATTTTTCTGATCGATAAGTCCTTAAACATATTATTTACTGATGTTTTACAGGATGTTCATAGTATGGGGATTGGAAATGACATTTCAAATCTCAAGAATGCAAAACCTCTTAGAACCTTCATACTAATGGACTGGACGTTTTAATCTTGCAATCTGCTAATAAAATCAATGGTGGCATGTAGCCATCTAGGTATAAGAAGATAAAGATGACATCTGCAATACTGCACAAACTAAGAGCTAGAGATTTAAACAGAAGAATCAAGTTGAAATGTATTTTTACTTTTTTCGGATAAGTTATTTAAATTGGATATACCAAACCCTATTACAGATGAATTATGGTTGATTGAGATTGAAACATGAGCCTTAGTACTTTTCATTTAGACGGTCAACTTTTTGGCATAACAAAATGAAAGCTTACCAACATTTGAGCAACCAAATAGCTAGAATGGGGTGTAGAGCCAGAGTCTATGTCCTATACTACATTACAAAACATCTATGTTTCAATTCAATGTCTCACTGTGAGCGGCAATGAATCGATAATTTATACAACAAACATAATAGCATAAGCAATATGCAGTAGCCAACCTATTATAAAAGGCTAATTAAAATCAAAATCACATACTGTCAACATTTAAACTTTTAATGAATATGATAGCACTTTATAGAGGTTGAATATCCTTCTAGGACAAATTAACACCAAAAAAGGCTATGTATGGTATGTGACAACCCCATTACACAAGCACACTATGCATCAAGATTGGATTATGATCATAATGTCATCATCACAAAAGAGATGCACCACTTGCTTAGTGATTCCATATGGTAAATCCAAGGCACAAAGTACATGGCTAAATGAGTTCTAGCCATCCAATTCTCACAAAGTGAAACCAAAATATGGGATTAAATCTAATAATTTCACGCACGCGCACAAACCATCCAATTACCATGCTCCCTTTTGTAAAACTATAATAAAATAAAATCTCATAGTCCCAATGGTCCAAAACTTTACTTCATTTAATCATTGCCCCAAATCTTCAGAGGCCAAGAATCACATCACTCTAAAATTGTTAGCAATACATTGACTACATTACTTTCCTTCCCATCACAAACAACCCATCTTTGACTTAAATTCATAGCACACAAAACACACCACTTGATTTAACAAGCTGCATCGTAGACTCGTAATAGAGATTTCAAATGCTGCTCATAAACATCATATACAATAACGTACTAATAACAATTATATATCGAAAGAGAGAGCGAAAAAGAAAGGGTCCATTGACAAATTACCTCTTACACTCGCGCATCTTTTCAGTGAGCTCTTCCAACTGCCTACTCTGCCTATTGGAGTCCTTAACCTTCTCCAACTTCTGAAACCCATTTCTGCCACATCACATTACACCACACAATAATCATATACTTTGCTATAGAACCACACACACACACACACACAATTACCAAACAAGCTAACATTTTCATCCATGACTAAGACACAACATTATCTCTATAAATCCAATCACATTAAGCACCAAAACAAACCTAGCAAAAAAATAGCGAATTATAATGAAACAAACAAAAAGAAGATCGAATCGAAACCCTTACGACAATGCACGAAAAATATCGGAGATTTCACCGTGAATCTCCGCTAGCTCTTCGCTAACCGCAGAAAAAGGATCCATATTCAAAATTCAACCCCGAATATCAATCTTTCTTCACAATGCCGAGCTATATATATACACACAAATTTCGATCAAAAACCAGAATTTGAAGCAGAATTCGAAAAACGAAATCAAACAAACGCAGGTTGTGAAGCTCGAATCAGATAGATCCAAACAAAACTGAAAATCAAAAATGTGAAATCCGAGCTGAAACCGAAACTGAAACTCAGATTCGTTGGCCTTTTGGATTTCGGATCGGATCCGAGACAAATAATGTAGGAGATACCAAAACCCGAAGACCAGGCTGTTTTTTCTCAGTGTCCTCACGATCTGAATCCAAATTTTACAACATTAAAAAAAATCAAATAAATAAATAAAATTAATTTTTATTACAGTGAATTTTTTTTTTTTCTTTCTAAAATGTATTTTTATTTTTAATTTTGGTTTTATTTAGGGGAGGTTTGTCACGTTTGTGTGGGTTTTGGCTCTAAAAATGCAAAGGAGTGAGAGATGTTTTAAAAAAATGAGCGATGTTTCGGCCGTTTGAACCGCTAATTATGAATAGGAAGGGGACAAGGTGGGGCCCACTACTGTAGTGTGGTGGGGGCGTTTGTGACGGTTGGATGGGTGTACGAGGACTGTTTTTCAACGGTTCCTGATGCGATTGGGAAGCTAATGAAGCAAGTTGATTCTTGGAGTGCATATTGTAGAGGACCTCGGCTTTTTTTGTGAACTGAGATAGGTCCGAACGAATTCTTCTGGTCAATTGTCTGAAAGTCAAAGGAACTCAAGACGCGAAGACATTTTTCGTGGTGGGTCCGAGGGAAAAGTGTACGATATGTTATTACAAATTTTATAATCTCGTTTCCAATCTAGAGCAAAATGCTATTTAGCACCGCAAATACCCAAAAATATGCTCAACTTCTATGTGCTAAAATTAAAATAGTTTGCAAATGTGCTATAATAAATGGTTATTAGAGCACTTGCAGCTAAGAGTGTTCACCAAACCGCATAAATCGCACAAACCGCATAAATCACACCAAAACCACCTGCAAAATGGCATAACCGCACCATGTGGTGTACCGCACCGCACTACACCACATGGTGCAGTGCAGTTTGTGGTTTTATAATAAGAAAACCACACAAACCGCACTATACCGCATCCTCTCTATATATTAATATATTTATTTATTTTTAATATTAAATATATTATTAATAGTTTTAAAACCCTAGTTTTCAAAAAAAAAAAAAAAGTTTAATAACCCTCGCAAGTGTTGACTAGAAAAGCCAACCCAAAATAAAGAAAAACTAGTTCAATAATTTAAAACTTGGCCTAAAAAAAGGGAAAAAATAGTTTTGGGCTGAGTAGGAAAAGCCCAAAATTAAAAAAAATATATATATCGACTTCAAACCGCATCTTATACATAGTATCGCACATGTGACTGCAAAAATGAGGTGCGGTGCGGTTATGGTTTGGCTAAACTCTAAACCGCATCACACCGCACCGTACAGCACATGTGACAACAAAAATAAGGTGCGGTGCAATTATGATTTTAGCTAAATCGCACCGCAGAATGCGGTGCTAAAAATGGCCCAAAACCACACTGCACCTCGAACACCCCTACTTGTAGTAGTGGAGCTAGATAGCTATATTGCTATTTTAACTCCACCAATATACCAAAAGGAACCTGCAATAGTGGAGGTATCCTTAAAATTTTTTGCTAAAGTGCTACAATGCACATATATCTATAGATGTGCACTGTAGCTCAAAGCTAAAAAAAAAAAAAACTATTTTTTTATTACTCTCCTCTCTCTTCTCTCATTAAAAAACATCTCATATTCTCTATCTCTCTCTCTCCGGCTTCTCTTCTTTCTTCCTTAATTTTTTTTTCTCTCTAGCTCATCAGCCAGCTCCCTCGTCTCCCTCATCCTTCAGCTTGTTGGCTAGCTCCCTCATTGCCGATCTGTTCCGCTAACCCAACTCACCGACCCACCTCAAGCCCCATCGTCGATCTCCCCAAACCCCACACCTCCATCAGCCTCAACGTCATCGGCCTAAGCCGACCCAAGCCCCAAGCCACCGATCCACATCTTCGTCCCATGCCTTCGCCAGCCTCAACGTCACCGACCCACGTCTCTCTCTTCTGTCTTTTTTTTTTTTTTTTCCTGCTATGGACCATCGGTGGTGGTGGTGGGCGTGGTTGTGGTTGTGGTTGTAGTTGTGGTTGATGGTAGAGGTGGTGCCCCAAGCCGCCAATCCACATTGCCGATCTGTTTTTTTTTTTTTTTTCCCTGTTGTGGACCACTGGTGGTGGTGGTTGTGGCTGTGGCTGTGACTGTGGCTGTGGCTGATGGTAGAAGTGGTTGTGGTTGGTGTGGTGTATATTTTTTTAGTATTGGGATATATTATTTTATTGTCGTGGATATATTATTTTATTGTGATGTTTATATTACTTTATTGTGTTAAAAGCTAAAATAGATCCACTGCTGCAGTATATGTGTAGGTAAAATAGATAAAGTAACCTTTGATGGAGCTAAAAAGCTAAATTTTTAGCTCCACTGCTGTGGATGCTTTTAGTAACAATTATTGTAGTGCGTTGCTACTTCTCATAAATTGTTTTTTTATTCTTTCTCTTTGACTCTCATTCTCTCTTTCGTTCTTCTCTATCTCTTGTCCCTTTCTCTCTCGCCCTTCTCTATGCCATTGGTGTTTCTTAGGTGGAGATTGGCATGCAGTGGTCATGGTGTTGTGGCGGGGCTTTTTTGTGGTGGTTGTTGTGGTGGGCTGTGAGATTGGTGATCTACTTATACGATTAGTGTTTGTGGGTATGAATGTTTGGACATGGGTATGGGTGTTCCATGGTGATGGGTGTTTGTGGGTGTGTTTATGTTTTTGTAGGTTTTTTTTTTTTAATTTAATTGGTAGAAATTATTTATATTATCTTGATAGGTTGTATGTTAAAATAGGAGATAGGATGTAGAGTGTATTGTTCAATGAGGTCTTAAATAGATAAAATAGATTTTGGGGGTGCTCAATGAAATTTTTTTCTAGCATCTTGGATGTGAATGCTCTTAGAAGTTAGAAGGCTATAAATAAGAATAATTCTAAAGTGTCTCATACAATCTCGGAGAGAATACTATCTAGTTGAATCCAACCTTGCATGCCCATATTCGAAGCCCATCTGATTAACTCATTAGCAATACCATTAGTCTCTTTGGTAAGTATGCAGGGGTCAAGTTAAAGGGTTTTTTCAACCTAACTTGAAATTGTTGATTTTAATATTTCTCAACTCAATTCAACCAATCACATGTGTAAAAACCAACCTAACCCATGTAAGTCAGGTTGGCAATTTTTACTTACATATTTCATAACTTGTAAAAAAACATGGGTTTTCATCAACTATTTAATTAATTTTTGTGGTGGTTCAGCCCAAGAGACGAAGGTTTTCGGGCTTTATCCCTCAATTTATTTATATCGTGGATCAAGAATATCCAACAATGGGAGGCCCAAGAGTTGGCAATGCTGCTATTATGGCAGATAGATTGGAGTTACACTCTTTTATCCCTACTATATGAATGATCCCTTCTTTCCTAAGGAAATCCAGGCTGGATCTCTTTCTTTCCAGGAAGGCTTTTTCCTTACCACACTCGTATCTCTCTCCCTAATTCTTCCAACCCCTTCTTCCTAAGTCTACTTCCCTTTATATACCCAACCTTGAGTGGGTTAGCCATCATGATGGGTCCCTTGCCCCAAGCAGGTGGGCCCCTTTTTACTACATATACCTAGACGGGTGGGACCTACTCAGTATTCCTGAAATTACACCATTGGAACTTGTGCCAGCCTCCAAATTCATGTTTGGCAGGCGGATGTCCCCAATGCATTATATCATGCCTTTGGCAATATCTTGTGGTGATCGGCCCGAACTATGCTTTGTTCAAGCCTTTCATCATTGTTCGGTATAACTAAAGGTTGGTACGGACCTTTCAACAGCATTCGGTACGGCTCGAGTGGGTCTGACTTAAATGGACCATGATCTTGGGTCGGTCTTTGATTCATGGACCATACAATTTTCTTGAATAAATTATTATTTTTCATATAATATACCTAAATTATACTATAATTTTCCAAAATCGCTAAGACTACTTCTTTTTCTTTTTTCTTTCTTTCTTTATTTATTTATTTATTTATTTATTTATTTATTTATTTATTTAAGAGTTACAATAATGGAGGACAGAAATTTAAACATAATTCTTATAGTATAGAATCTTCTTTAAAAAAAAAAACAAAAAAACAAAACAAAACAAAACTTGCAATAGAGAAAAGCAAACAATATTACTGAAATATAAGGCTTTTAGCCATCAAATAGTCAAAACCAATTTCAAATTATTAACATAAATCACCAAAAAGCAAAAACCTTGTAACTCAACTAACACCTCATAGTATTTCCAATAGAGATGTCTAGAGTTCAAATCATTCATCTTCCATTGTAAATATCAAATTATTGAAGAAGAAAAAACCAAAATAAATCAAACCAAAAATACAAGTATAGTGAGCTCAGTAGTGGGAATGACAAGCGGTGATGGGACCATAAAGTCCAATGATGCCCAACTCTCTCTCTCTCACTCAATTGGTTTGGCCTTTTGGCTTTGGTAATTTAATTGCATGTGCATGTCATGTGAGCAATGTTAGTCACTTTTTTTTTTTTTTAAGAAACACACACACACACACACACACACATACACACAGGGGAGAGGGAAAGAGGTTCTAACACAAAGGCACAGCTTCTGCAATGTTAGTCACTCTTAAGTGCAAACTAACAACTCAAATTAGCATGTGTGAAGTTTAGGAAGTAAATTGGCTAAAATAAAAGTTCTAGAGGTGTAATAGTCTCAATCTTAAAGTTAGGAGTCTCTTGGTATTTTCCCTATATACATAATATATCCTAAAACGGTCCCCTTAAGTTCAAATTCTTGGCTCTACCCTTATCTTGAAGGAGCATCATGCCTTAAGACTGCTTATATTGTATAATCACCTAGTTCAAACCTTATCAACAGACAAACCACATCATTCACTAGAAAATGATGGGATCCTAATGATGACTAGAACTCCCCCTAAAACATGATTGCAACACGAAAAATGTTAAAGTTTCTCAGTTCATCTTGACAATAACTCTTGTTAATCACAAATCCTCACTACTAAAAACGCGGCCCCAGATGAACTAAAGCCGCGTTTTTAAAAAACGCGGCTTAAAGAGAAAACATAGGTCGCGTTCCAAATGCGAGGCAATAGAATAAGTTTGAAGCTGCGTTTTTTTGAGTTGTAGCCGTGTTTATAGACCTTCATATTTCTTTCTTTCTTTTTCTTTTTTTTCTTTTGTTTTGTTTTTTTTTTTTTAATAACCCCAGCTCCAGCTTGCCTGAAGCCGCGTTTTAAACACGCGGCTTTAAATTTATTCTGAAGCCGCATGTTTAAAACGCGGCTTTAGTTTAGAGATGGGGCCGCGTTTCTTAAACACGGCTTTGCATTTTGCCTATAGCCGCAGGTTAAACACGCGGCTTTAGGCTTTGTATAAATACTATACTAAAAAAATTTCCACCCCTCCTATCGCACATCATCAGCCTCCATCTCTCAAACCCTCACCCTCCAACTCCGATCTTAACCTTAACCCTCACCCTCCAAGCCTCCATCTCCCATCGCACAAATTGTTCACCAAAACGCCTCACTCTCCAATCGCTCTCTCATTCAACAATTCGACATCTCTCTCTCTCTCTCTCTGGTACGTTAGTCTCTCTCTTTCTCAAATTGTTTTTCTTTTTGTTTGGCTTCTTTAATCAGGGTTTACATCTACCAATTATTTATTTTTTTATTTTTTGTGTGGATTAGATTTTCGCTTGGTTTTCAGGTTTTGTTTTTTAGGGTTTGGTTTTTTGGTTTTTGGGTTTTGGGGGTTTTTGTTTTAAATTTTGGCGAAATGGATTCGAGTAGAAGAGCGGTGGAGTGATACTGGAGGTCTAGAATGATATGAAATTGCATGTTTTAGATTTCTAGCTCCTTTGATAGTTGCAAATCTAAGATCTAAGATGAAACTGCATCAATTTCTTGGTTTTTTTTTTATTATTATTATGGTTTCGTTTTCTTAGCAGCCAAACAGAGATAAATACCGAAATTCGGTTGCAGTTGTTTGTTGTTAATAGGTTTTACATGTTCGTTTGGTTGCTGAGAAATCCAAAGAAATTTAAATCTTATATTTTCCATAGCTAAAAATATTGAAAACCTTAAGTTGGTGCTCTATTGTGTGATGAAGATCTCGACTTCTTCAATTCCCAAAGAACAAATTTCAAATTCAATATAGTTTTAATTTCTATCATATCTTGCATTTTATCTGCATTGAATGATTTTGATCATCAAGTTGTGTTCTTTAGTTGATTCCACTTCTAATTCTTTATTATATGTGTAAATATGGATTAAAAAGGGCGCTTACCGCAATGATAATGGAAAACCCGTTGTTTTGGAATGGTTCTTCGAAGTTGTCAAAGCGGGTCCTATAGCCACGTTTAAAACGTGGCCATAAGTCTATGGCCTATGGCTGCATTTTAAGCGTGGCCATTGATCCGATACTATAGCCGCATTTAAAATGCGGCCTAAGACTATATCCTATGGCCGCGTTTTAAACGTGGCAATAGATTCTATCTTAGGCCACGTTTAAAACGCGGCCATAAGCCTTATCCTTAGGCCGCGTTTTAAAAAGTGCAGCTATAGACTCTGGCGGGCTATAGTCGTGAGGTTTAGGCCACATTTAAAAACGCGGCCTAAAAAAAGGCGGCTATAGGCCCCAAAGGGCTATAGCTGCGTTTTTTGGACTTTGGGCCGCGTTTTAAAAACGTGGCCTAAGGTCCTTTTTTTTGTAGTGCCTTCAAAATTGTTTTCAAACAGAAAATCTTTTTTTCCCTCTAGATCAAAATGGTTTTTAGCAATGGAGCTATAGCAACGAAACAAATTTTGTCACTAAAAGAAGAATTTGTCACTAAAGGTACTAGGCGACGAAATATTAGACTTTTTGTAACGAAAATTTTCGTCGCTAAAAATACATTTTGTTGTAGTACCATATATATCTATATCTAAATGCATGTATCATTTTTTATGCATGTATGATATCATAGGATATATTCCCCCCTCAAGATTTAGCACATAATTTGTTTATTTTGCACTACACACATTTTTTAAGGATTATACCGTCGCTAGGATTAAGGCCAAGGGTATTAGAGTGTTTTTAAAGGGACAATTTACGTACCTAGGCCATCCTAGCCTTACACGTGTAGTCAGCACCTCGAGGAATAATCCCAAAACACTCCAATATTGCCAAGGATCGTGCTCAAGGACAACATCAAAAAGGAAGAATGTGCTCTTGGTTTTTGACCCACGAATTCCCTAAGCACTACCATGGGCAGACCAGTCCAGCACCCAAAAGGACATTACTAACTTGGTATTCTTATTGGTTACTTAGCTACATGCATGGTCAAACCAGTACATTCTTGAAGCTTTCCAATTGGTACAGAGCAAGGAAAGGCCACGACCTTGCCCAGCATCCATTGTCCCTCTCTCTTGGCAGCAGCAGTATAGAGCATGGTTGACTAGTTGTATCACCCTTTGGCACATTCAGGCTCAATGAGGAGATGCTAAGTGCATGTAATCCAACTACTCTTCTTGTACTATAAAAGAAAGGGAAGCTAACCATACTAGGTAGGAAAAAAGGGAAAAGGTGCTAGGCAAAAATGGTTTTAGGGATTTAGAGAGAGACACTACCTTATAATTTTCATAATATTCAGTAAAGAAATCTTTCTCTAGTTCCACCATGGTTTTTCCACCCCCTTTTTTTGGGTTTTCCACGTACACATGCTTGCATTCTCATTTACAGCTTTATAGCCCTAATCCTTCAGCATTACAACCAGTGACCAAGCTAGAAAGTTTTCTTTGGGGGGTCACGATTAACCTAAACCATATATCTAAACAACACAAAGCTCGAGAAGAAGAAAAAAAAATTCGTACCATTATTATTATATTTAAAATGCTTTGAAGAATTCATTTTATATTTTATGTTTATATTTATTTATTTATTTAGATGTAAAAGAATATTATGTCATTGTACATTATTTACTCTATAATTTATAAGTTATAAGTTATCTGAATATTAAATAAAACACGTCTTTTTTTTTTTTTTTTATAACAATTTGCTTGCAGCCAAAGATTGTAATTAAGTTATAAATTATAGATATGTGGTTAAAATGATTGAAAATTACATGGAATAAGAGAAAAAGCATTACTTGGAAAGATATTATTACATTTTACACACCAAAAAAAATAATAAAAAACACTAATGCTATTTACAACCTAATATGTGTGTGTGTGTGTGTGCATGTGTGTGTGTGTGTGTCTCAATGTGTTAGATTAAGATTGCAAGGGAAAATAAAGAACTCAACAATACTTTCATAACCACAACTCAAGAATACAAAAACTATTTGAAAGTTTTTGAAAATGATTTTGAAACTAAGTTTCTACCTTAGTCAGTACCAGAGATAGATTTTTGAATACCTAGAAAGCGTGCAAATACGTTTTGTGCCAGTTTTAGAAAAAATGAATAGGGTTTAGAAAAGTGGAGGCACTCTCTCTAGTTAGGTTTTTGGATGGAGGCATAAGGTGATTATATACATTAGTAAACTAGGGTCAAAGGATTTTGGACATTTCTAAGGGTTTGGGGCAGCTCAACCTGAAGATTGAAGTGTTAGGGCCCTAAAAATGTAAATAACATGTCCTAGAAGTGAGGCTGCACGTGCAACCTTGAAGGCGCATACATGTACTCATTAGGAATCCTGATTTTGACTACATTGATGGTCCAACTTCAAATAGCCATAACTCACTCATTTTAAATCTAGATTGGGAAATAAATGTGTTCAAATTGAATCCCAAGATGTCTAGTTTCCAATGCAAAGAGCCGCATTCAAAAATTCTTTGTAGATCAAAAGTTATGATCAAAACAGTGAGTAAATGTCATTTTTCAACATAGTTTTCAAAGAGATTTGAAGTACTTTTGAGTTGTGATAACCTCCAAACTATTGAGAACACTTCAGTTACCATTGGTTGATGTATGTCAAGCTCATTAGGTATCTATAACTTGGAATAGTAATTTTGTGAAATTATGCATTGGAATGATAATTTTTTGAAATTGTGGGAGTAGACTTGTAATTTTGTGAAATTATGGGTGGGAATGTGAAATTGTGTAATGTAATCTAATAGTTACTTGGGTTTTTGAATAAAAAGAAATAAAGAAAGATAAGATGAGTTGAGTGGGTGTTTAGGCAGGATTGGACTCATTTGGGTCGGCTACCATTAAAAAAAAAAAAAAAAAAACACATGAGCCCACTCCACTACAAATGCCCAAGCCCACGCATTAAAAAACTGCAGCCAGCCTAACCTTTAAACCCAGCTCCAACTCAAGATTCCTTTTTTACTCAACCCCATTAGTTCACTCAAGCCCATCAGCTCACATAATCCCACAAAGCCCAATCTGAATCTATTTGGCCCAAAAACCACTTCCACGCCAGCCCACTCACATTCAAACAATGATCCACTCAAGGACAGCCCGTGGACCCAACCCTTTCAGCCCACACTTAAATTAAAACCCAACCCACCACTTTTCAAACCAAGCCCAATCCGAATTTAGGCCTGGTCAGAAAATAAAAAATACTCAACCCCAACTTGGACCTAACATGCTCCAGCACATTCATTAAAATTCTTTCAAGCCTTACCCGTGGACTCACCAACATAAACCTTTCAAAAAATTAGATTTTCAATCCCAAAACTTTCCAAAATTAAACTATTGACCCAAAAAAATTCCAAAATAACTTTTTGACAACAAAATTTCATAAAACTACTTTTTGACCCTTAAAACTTCCAAAAATTGCATAAAAGCCCTTAGAGCACTAGCATTCGGGTTTGTAAGCCGGTCTCTATTTTAGCAAAGTTACTTTATCTATTATTTCAACCCACTTTACAATATACCCTACATTCTAGTTTTTATTTTTACATCTAACCCATTAAAATAATATTAACTACACAATAAAATAACATTAAAAAAAAAAAATCTATCTCTCCTCTCTCTAATTTCTGTCTCTCCCCTTTCCTAAAAAAAAAAAAAAATTGGTCTCTTCCAATCTCTCTCAGCCATCCACAGCCACCGCCAAGCAACCCAACGCAATGCCCACCTCCCACCACCACCACCACCACCAAGCAACCTGATCACACCACCCACCACCAAAGCCACCCATTCAAACCCAAACCCAAAACCCAAACCACCCACCACCACCACCCACTGCCAATCAACCTAGCACCACCCACTATTGATCAACATAGCGGCACCCACCATCAAGCAACCTAGTACCACCCACCGCCAAGATTCAAACCCAAACTCAAACAAAACCCAATACCCATACTAAAACTCAAAATACCCAGACAAAATCCAAAATCCAAACCACCCACAACTGCTACCCACCGCCAATCAACCTAGTGCCACCCACTATTGATCAACCTAGCACCACCCACCGCCGAGATTCAAACTCAAACTCAAACAAAACCCAACACCCATACTAAAACTCAAAATACCTAAATTGAAACTCAAAATACCCAAACAAAATCCAAATGAAATTTGAAAGTATAAATAATAGCTAAAATGAGTGTGATTTTAGTTGAAGACAATTATTCACTCACCTTTACTATAAAGCTCGAATTCTTAAGTGGTTCAAAATTTTTAGGGTTTTGGTCCAAAACTTAAACGAGGTAGATGTGACTCAAGGGACTGTTTCCATTTGTCTTTTTACTCCTCATTCCTCAAGGCCTTCAAACCTCCACTGCTCTGTTTTGGACTGCTTCTCCAAAAGGCACTATCGTCTAGTGAACATTTGAATTTGTAAGAGAAAATTTGTTATTTTTAAATTTTAAATTTTTTGTCTCTCTCTCTTTTTCTCTCTCGTTGATTAGGAGAAGGTATATAATCCAAAACAACCTAAGAAAACAAAATCCTAGGCCAACATCCTGGGTTTGGTCTTGGTTGGTTGGGTTAAGTTGCAATTTACTTTGAGCCTTGTTTTAAATTGGATTTTGGTTGACAATTTTTCAATATAAACCCACTATGTATATAAGTTTGTCTTTTTTTTTTAATCTTTATTTTATTTTTTTTAGTTTGATTAATTTCGGTGTTTTGAGAATTAGTTTTGAATTTAGAGTATAATTTAAGAAAATTATATCAATTGTAATAATTTATTGAAAAAATAGTGTTTAAATAATTAATAAAAAACCGAATTTTTTATGAGGTATAAAACATGTATGTACAACCCACTGACTCAATCCACGTGTGTTGAGTTGTGTTGGTTTTTACATGTGATAGGTTGAGTTGAGAATTTCTTAGGTTGAAAAAAAATCTTCAAACCCGACTCATGCACTGTCTTACCACCCTATTTAGATTGCATTGAACTGATTCAATAACCAAGACCCTTCAAGGTGTGGTGTGGTGAGAAATTGAGGAAAACCATGCAATTAATAAATATGTCTAAAACCATAACACATGGCACCATGTACACCCCTATTTTGGAAAGCGCTCTTAAAACCTTGGAAATGTGCTCTTAACGCATCCGCACTGCGAATGCTAAATGGCATATGTAAGGAAACTTTATCATTTTCACACAAAAAGCAAGCTGCTTCTGGGCTTCTAAATCTTAACTATTGCAAATTTTTTTGCAATAGTGCTATAGTGCAATTCTACATGTAGAATTGCATTGTAGACTATTGGATAGATTTTTTAATCAATTTATTCTTTCTCTTTCCTCAGACTTCTAAACTCTCTCTCTCTCTCTCTCTCTCTCTCTCTCTCTCTCTCTCTCTCTCTCTCTCTCTCTAAATTGCTCTTAGCTTTCACTTTCTCTCTTTGTACCAGTGGTTGGGCCTCCACGTCAGTGGATCGGCGGGCAAAATGTTCTTAACGTTACCATTTCGCCATTTTCTTCAAAACTCAGTAAGCCAATCTTATCTTTTCCTTTAGATCTCTCACCAATCCTTCAAGAATCCATGTACATTGGCTTCTCTACTTGGACGGGTTTGCTTGCGAACTCACACTACGTTTTGGGTTAGAGCTTCAAGATTAATGGGTGAGCTCCAGCTCGTGATCTCTCTTCTCTGCCTTCACTACCTGTACGTAAGAAGCAACAACACATAGCTCTAAAAGTAGGTATTTCTGTTTTAGCTATTGTTCTTGCACTATCTGCAATTTTTGCTGTTGTTGTTCTGTGGGTATGGCTAAAGTGGGTTGTGGGTCATGGCGTTGTGGTTGTGGGTTGCTCAAATTGGTGATGGGTTTGGTGGAGATCAACGTGGGTCACAGCGTTGTGGGTTGCGGGTTGCTTAGATTGGGTTGTGGGTTGTTTAGATTGGTGATGGGTTTGGTGGAGATCGGCATGGGTCACAACGTTGTGGGTTGCGGGTTGCTCAGATTGGGTTGTGGGTTGTTGGTTGCTAAGATTGGTGATGGGTTTGGTGGAGGTCGGCGTGGGTCACGGCAAGGTGATGGCGAGGTCACAGCAGTGGTGGCGTGGTGGGCATGGTGGAGGCATGGTGGTGGTGACCAAATACTAGTTGGTGTCTTGGTTTGATGATAAAGAGTTATCATTAGAAGTAGACGCCATATGTTGAAACTCTCTAAAAAAAAAAAAAAAAAATACTACATCGTACCATGTGCACCTGTACTTGGGGAAGTGCTCTTACTATGGAAGACAACAAGACTAGATAGTATTATCAACGGAAAAGAAAGTATAATTTGGGATAACCAAGGCAGATAAATTATTGGATTCTCTAGGTATATTGGTAACACAACAGATGGTATAATTGCTCTTATGGGTATAATTGTTCCCTTAAAAAAAATTTTAACATTTTTTATTTTTGGGATAATTACAATATACTACTAATCTCACAACTTAAATCTTTACCCTCCTAAACCCCCTTCACAATTTAATTTTTAACATTGAATGGAATATAATATGAATGAATCTTGACTCAAAACATGCCCCATACTTAAATTTGGTTAATACCATGTTTTTCACAGATTCAAAATCTCTCTGTACTAGTTTTACTATAGTGTAAACTAGTTTTCTAATTGTTTTCAAAACCTTTTTCAAACCAACCTCATTATTGAGTTGCATGTGATTATCAAAGTATTGTTGTGATTCTTTAATTCACTTGTTCTCTCAATCTAATATTCGTGGTGTAGGCACTTAGGTGTTACTTAAAAACGTTAAAGTCGTGATCCTAAACAATGTGAGTGTTTTCTTTTCTTTTTTCCATGAACTCCTCCTCTACTTAATATGATTCACATGAGTTTATTAATGGTAAAAACACTGTTTTGGTCTTAACATTTTGGGTTACAGTCAATTTGGTCCCTACATTTTGGTAGCAGTTAATTTAGACCCTGTTATTTTCAATTTAAAATCAATTTGGTCCCTACCATTAACTCACTAACGAAAAATGCTTATGTGACAAATGTTTTTCAATTTACAATTAATTTGGTCCCTACCGTTAACTCACTAACTGAAAATGCTTACGTGGCAAACGGTTTGCATTTTTGGCACAAATGATGCCTACACGGCTTTTAAAATAATATTTAAAAATTTTAGTCAACAAAAAAGTGCCATGTCAGCTAAAAATTTGAAACAAAAAGAAAACAAAAAGAACAACGAACTCTCTCTCTCTCTGATTATTTCTCTCTTCAAAAAATCAAAGATCATATCAAAAATATTTTTTTATTCCAAATTGAAATTTCATTCAATTCAAAGATGAAAGTACATTAATTAGAAAGACAAAGAAGGTACAGATTGTAGAACATGCAATACCCCAAATGGTTTTGTACCCTTCCAAATTTGCGTATTGGTGTTCTTTAGGCCATTTATACCAGTTCATGAGCTACCTTGTTATTCTCTGGCTAGGTGCGTTGGAAATTGGCAAATTGGAAAGCCTTGAATAATATGATTAATTGACCTCACTTCTTTTCAAAGTTTATGGCTTGATTCATAGTTAAAGCATCACTTTCAAAAATTACTTTCGAAACTCCTATTTTTTGAGCCAACGTCACCATAGATTTATGTAGTTTTTTTACACAAATCCAGCTAAAACCATAAATCTAATCTCATGTCAATGAGTGAGTAAAAAAGAAATCTAGCCAAAACAACAACAACAATCAAAACCATGAGTTGCTGGGTTTGAAAAGGGTGGAGGTGGGTGGGTCGGCCACAATGGACCCATTTCTGAACAAGGGATAGAAGGGTTTTACAAGTGGTGAAGGTGGTGGTGTGTTTGCCTATTACGGCAGCTAGACTGGTGGTGTTGGTGGGGTTACGATGGCGGCTGGGAAGAGAGAATGAGATATTAGAGGAAAGAGAGGGAAAGGTTAGAGAGAAAAAGATCTGGAATTTTTTTTTCTTTTTTAAAGCTAATTTGGCATTTTTTTTAAACTAAAATTTTTAATATTATTTAAAAGCCACATATGCACACCGTTTGCCACATAGGCATTTCTGTTAGTGAGTTAACAGTATGGACTAAATTGACTACAAGTTGAAAATAATAGGAACCAAATTGACTGTTAAAAAAATGTAGAGACCGAATTGATTGTGACCCTAAGATGTAGGGACCAAAATAATGTTTTCGCCTTTATTAATATAGTCTTTTTTAATTGTTATTTATTTATTTGTTTTGATATATATATATATATATTAATATGATTTTGGGTTGATATAATATGTTCTATTTATTCTTGCGTCTTTATTTTATTTTTATGTTATATTAACATGTTATTTAAGTGATGTTAGCTTGAATATTAATATTTGTTTTGTTTAATGATTATGATTCTTTTTTGCTGTGTTAACATGATTATAGGTTAGTTTTATTTGGTTCTTAGTTTAGTACTGAGGGTTTCTAACATGCTTATTTTTAATACCTTTGTTTGTTCAAATTTGTAAAAATGTGATTTTTCAGATTTCTGTATGAAGAAATAAGAGACGGAATGTTGCGTCTCTAGTTTAGTTTGTGTTATATATATATATATGTGTGTATATATATATATGTGTGTGTGTATATATATATATATATATATATATATATATATATAAGATAGGTTGTAATATATTTACGAAAATGTGCCTATTGAAGGTCACAAACCTTCAAATTTGATATACCAAAAGGTGTCTATTGAAGGGTCATAACTTTTTATATTGGATATACCAAAAAGTGCCTATTAAAAAAAAAAAAAAAAAGCCTAATGAATGAAAGGGTGTCTATTGAATGAAAATGTGTCTATTGACTGAAAAATTCCTATTGAATGAAAAAATTCCTATTGGCCAGAAGGGTGCCTATTGGAAAATGAAAAGGCACAAATATTCGGTGTTTTTAAATGCATACGTGACATTAATTTATGTAGCCACATAGCGCAACAAAGAGCAGTCAACAAAAAGTCAAAAATTTCCCTTTTATATTATATATAGATTATTTATGTTTAATTGTTTTCCATGTTTGTTTTAGTCTTTTTTCCATGTTAGGTTTGTTATGTAGTCTTTCCTTATGTGTGTAATTTAATTGTTATCTTTTTTAGTATATATCTTTTTAATTCTGTTCTAAAGTGTTTCCTTCTCTGTTTTTATTTGTTTCCTATAATGTTGTGATGCAATCTTTACCATGTTGTGTGTGTTATTTTGTTAAGTGAATGATGTATGTTTAGGTTAAGGATTAGAGTTCTCTTAATATACTCTTTATTTAAACATGTCCTAGGCTCCTAGCAACACATAATGGAGGTCGGCTAACAAGCGGGGTAGTCTTGGGTGCCTAACACCTTCTCAAGCCATACCCAAAAATATGATATGCAGATCTATGCATGTAAGTAAGTGGACTAAAAGGCCCAATTTGGTTCCTAGACCTAAACCAGCCGATTTATTTAGATAAGGCATACTTCCCAAAGGAGGATGAACCATGTAACGTGAGTCAGGCACGAGAGGGTGTGCTCACACATAGCCACCATGTAGTTTCCTTAATATGTCTTTCTTTTTACCAAAAAAAAAAAGTATTATTTAAGGGAATTTTGGAACAATTGAAAAGTTAATCCAAAATGGATGGTAGGTAGGGAAAATTATAAAATACTATAGGAGTACCATAAATGCGTACTTTTCCCTCTCACATGAATTGTGGGTTTCACCATAAATTTAATTAGTAGGACCCACTGTTATGTGAGAGGGGGGGAGTATGCATTTATGATATTCTGGAGTATTCAATAATTACACGATAGGTTGAGATTTTGCAAGATAATTATATCTTATTTTTCTCAAACAAAAGAAGTTTCCTTATATTTGTAATGACCATTAAATCTATAATAACTAAAACAACTAATATTTTCCTTATGATTTTTTATTTTAGAAGGGGGGGGGGGGGGAGGGATGAGCATTAAATCTAATAATAATATATTGTTTATAATGGTTACCAAACAAGGCTCGGTTTATGTCTAGTAAGTTACAACACATATTTATAGGTTAGGAACATGGGAAGATGAATCAAAAGGACGGTAATATTGTACGTTGAGTGCTAGCTTACGAGTAAATATGGGTTTATATCTCTTACTAGTTCTAAGTCTCTGTTTGTGCTACAGACCTGTTGGAGAAGGAACAACCAATGTGAAGCCAATTCAGGTACTTACATTTAAGTTTTTAAAAACTAATATTGTATTTAGAGATTGTTTTCAACACTACAAAAAACTGGATCTATATTGCATTTGTGAAATGCCACTATAGGTACTAAAAAAGCCACTATAGGCCCATTTGGGCTATAGCAGCGTTTGCTATAGTAGCGTTTGAAAACGCCACTATTGTACCGTCACTATAGACCTATAGTGGCGTTTCTAAACGCCACTATAGACCAATTTTTTTATTTTTAAAAAAGGCTATAGCAGCGTTTTAGAACGCCACTATAAGGCAAACCTATAGTGGCATTTTTTTAAAACACCACTATAGACTCACCCTATAGGAATGCCACTATAGCCAAAAACCACCAAAAAACAATTTTTTTGAATTAAAACTGTAATTAAATTAAAATTACAACTTTAATTAAATTAAAAGATACAAAACAAAGCAAAATACATAAATAAAACAAAATACAAACACTATAACTAGCCCAGCAAATTCAAAATGAAACACAAACCCACCTAAAAAAATTCAAAATCAAACACAACATGCTCACATCCAAAAATTATTAAAAAAAAAAAAAAAGCAACTCCACCCCAACACATTCAACCGCCATAGACCAACATGCAAAAAGAAATCACCAAATTAATTTTGAATTTTTCACTACTTTAAATCTTGGTTCTATTAACAAAGATATTATCACACTTGAGATAGACATATTAATAATAAAAAAAAAAAGCCAAAGAATTCACAAAAGTTAATCAGAAATCTCAGAGACCCATAAAGCAAAGTTGACAGCAAACCAGGAATAGACCAAAACTATTATAAAAAAATAAATAGACCAAAACAATCATTAATTTTTTTTTAAAAAAAAATGCTTACCTGCAACTATACAATCAATGGCATCAAACACCATCTACAAATTTGAACAAAATCAGTAAGCTGCAACACCATCTACAAATCCAAAACCCACAACATTAATACCACCACAAATTAAACAGTAGAAATAAAATCAGAATAGAGAGGAAGATAAAAGAATCAATTCAGGTGTGAAGTGAAAGAAGAGTGAAAGAAAAAGAAAAGAAGAAAGATGGAGGAGTGGAGATAAGGGAGAAAAAGAAAGAATGGAAAAAAAAGAAAAGAAAAAAGAAATCTGAGGCTTGGCGTGGAGATAAGGGAGAGACATGGGAGAGGTTGCTGGACCTATAGTGGTGTTTTATATATATTTATATAACTGAATATTTTGGAATATGCCATATTTTGGTTTTGCTGTTGAAGCTATTCAGATTGTTTTTTTTTTTTTTTGGGTGTTGGGCTATAGCAACGTTTTGCAAACGCCATTATAAGCCCAGGGTTTATAGTGGCATTTGCAAAAGCCACTATAGGTTCAAAATTTTTTTTTTCTCGAAAATATTCTAGAATATGCCACTGAATATTCTAGGAATATGCCACTATTATTCTAGGAATCTGCCACTAGTATGTTCTAGGATAGTATATTGTTTATAATAGTTTCCAAACAAGGCTCGGTTTATGTCTAGTAAGTTACAACACGTATTTATAGGTTAGGAACATGGGAAGATGAATCAAAAGGACGGTAATATTGTATGTTGAGTGCCGGCTTACGAGTAAATATGGGTTTATATCTCTTGCTAGTTCTAAGTCTTTGTTTGTACTGCAAAGCTATTGGAGAAGAAACAACCAATGTGAAGCCAATTCAGGTACTTACATTTAAGTTTTTAAAAACTAATATTGTATTTAGAGATTGTTTTCAAATACTTTACAATGTTTTTATTCCTGGTGAGACCTTTATATGTTTACAAGCAAAAAATCATGCTTAAAATATGTATATGTTTCATTTCGTTGAAGGTTTTTATAAAATATTTAAAATTATTGATATAAAAAATAATTGAAAAAAGTACATAGTGGTATGAATAAATAAATTACAAATTTCGATAAATAATTCAATTTAGCTGCATAGTTTTTTTGTTTTAATTGAAGTTCTTACATATGAAGGGGTTTTCAAGAAAAATTCATTTATATTTCTATTTATAATTTAAAAAAATTATTTTTACTAAATCATATGTGTGTAGGAAAAGGCAATGAAATTAGTCTTTTGTTTTAAGTATATTGGAATAAACAAATACTGCAAAATACAGAAAATATTTTACTCATATGGAGCATTAGTATTTATTTTCATCGATCTAACAATTAACACAAGCTATTTGGATAAGAGAGTGAATAATTATCCAAATGTAAGATAGCTTTGATATATAAATAGTAATAAAATTTGAGATGTCAAATTATCAATGACATATATGATAGATATAGTTTTAATGTTAATAAGCATATTTATAATTGACAGTAGGAAAACCTAGGCCTGCATTTCTTGATAAGAATTTGTTTACAAATTTAGCAGGCAAATATAATAAATTAGATTACTAAAGTCAATTTTCTATTTTTCTCATCTACTTGCTTCAAATATATTAAAATCTATTGTTATATTAACCATTTTTATTTCAAAGATCCAAGACTGAATTTTTTCCTTCACTTGTATAGCAAAGAGATGACCATGAATTTGATTGCGTGGATATATACAAGCAACCGGCTTTTGATCATCTTTTACCTAAGAATCACAAAATTCAGGCACCACTTGATACCACATATTTTGGTTTCCTTTATTTTTATTTTTCTAAAAATTAAAATAAAGTTCTAAATACTTAGTGTAGGGGGGGAAAGGCCCGTTACCATAAAATGGGCCGTGGGCCTGTCCGAGGAGATCTTACGTCTGAGGACAACAAGCCGTTAGGATTGTGCCTAGCCTAACTCCTGTCCAAAGTACAAGTTACATATAAAGAAAAAGACTTGTCCGAGGAGGCTTGCCTGTTCGAATCACCAAGGAGATGATCCAGACGAGTACTCCAATACTGAACTCAGCCTTCCTGGAGGGCCCCCTGACTTATATAGGCCAAAAAGGACAGGTGGCAATGTTCAGATATTAGGTAAAAGGCTGCTGCCACTGCATTTATAATCTTGCAGCTAACATCATGGCCGCATTGATGGAGAAAAGACATCTGAACAGTGGCCTTGGCCCTTTACAGTTATCATGCAAAGGCTTTAAGGGGGGTGGATGGGACAAGTATCAAAAAAAGAGCCACCTAATCGGCCCAGGGATAGAAATAGTATATAAGGGGATCTGAAAACAACAAAAAGCGAGGCAAATAATCTGGAGAAGGAGAAAGAAAAGAACAAAAGACAAGGAGAATCGTGGAGGTAGCTACCAAGATAATCTCCTCGGACCAAGCCGAGCAGTAGCCAAGATCATCCCAACGCTGTGTCTTTATCAGTCTGTTCATAACCTAACTTGGGCCAGTCGCCAGCTTACGTTCAACCGTGTCAGCCCAATCCACTCTCTTACAAATTCATTGCAAGGATACTTTTCACTTGCTGGGCCAAAGTCCATATCTCCTGGAGGCCCGATATCGTAATTTGTGTCCTTACAATTGGCGCCGTCTGTGGGGAGCTAACTGCTGCGTTGGTAAGATGAGACTAGAGACTTGAACCATGGTTGGGTCAGGCCCTGATAGGGCGGAGTCGGAAAGCTCGCAGCATCTCACTTCTTGCGCCTCGAGCGAGAAAGGGACCGCGAAGGGAGCGTGCACACAAATCGCACCGGCCATAATAGGCGTAGAAACGAGGGTGACAAGTCTCACAAAGACACCACAAAGGACATGCAACGAGAAATTGACCATCTGAAGAAGAAGCTGCGACATGCACGGAGGAGGCGCAGTCCATCTAACAGTCCCTCCATTACGGATGACTCTTCTGACGATGACAACGATGCTAGTTACAGGTGCCGCTCCAGGATGCCCCCTAGTAAGTCTTTCTCTTATGAGAAAGAACGTCACCATAACTGCAGGGGCAGAAACACGTCCTCGAAGGGTGCGGGAAGCGACGCAATGAATGAGAAACTCAATCAGATCTCCAGGTCGCCCTTCACACGCGGCATCGAAGCAGGAAGCCTTCCTCGACGTTTTACTCAACCCATCTTCACTGCATATAATGGACGGACTGACCCTATGGAACACGTGAGCCATTTCAACCAAAAAATGGCTGTCCATTCTCGGAACGAGACTCTTATGTGCAAGGTGTTCCCTTCCAGCTTGGGGCCTGTCGCCATGAGGTGGTTCGATGGCCTCGCCACTAACTACATCGGATCCTTCCGAGCTCTCACTAGGGCCTTCTGCTCTCGGTTCGTCACGAACACCAGGGTCCCTCGGCCACTAGACTCCTTACTGTCCATGTCCATGCGAGAGGGGGAAACGTTGAAAACCTACTCGGATAGGTATTGGGAGATGTTTAACGAAATTGAAGGGAGCTTCGACGATGTGGCTATGAGAACCTTCAAGGTCGGCCTGCCAGCCGAGCACGACCTGAGAAAGTTGTTGACCAAGAAGCCCGTGAGAAGCGTGCGTCGATTGATGGACTGCATCGACGAATATAAGCGGGTCGAGGAGGACCAGTTAATTGGAAAGGGAAAGGCCAAGGTTATCCCTCAGGAGAGGAGGGATTACAGGTCAGAACGATACAGCAACAGCAGGCCACGGAGAGACTACAGCGGACAGTCCGGGTCTGTTGCACCTCAAACAGTCCATACCATATTCCGAGAGCCAATCCATCAGATTCTGGACAAAATTCAGAACGAGCCATATTTCAAATGGCCCAACAAGATGGGAGGAGACCCCACGAAGCGCAATCAAAGCCTTCACTGTCAGTATCATCAGGAGAGAGGGCATACTACAGAGGACTGTAGGACTTTGAAGAACCACTTGGAACAGCTGGCAAGGGAAGGAAAACTGCAACAGTTTACCTTCCGGCCCAATAACCAGGGGGATCACATCAGACCCGGCGCTTCGGGGACCGCCTCATCAAGGCCCCCATTGGGCACGATCAATGTTATCGTCGCGGCGCCCGGAAGAACCGGATCTGGCCCCTCCAGGGTAATGTCCATTTATAGGACCTCTGCCGAGGGCGTCAGTCAGGAAGCAAAACGCTCAAGGACAGAGGTCCGACCGTCCCTAAGCTTCTCGGACGAAGATAAAGAGGGGACAATACAGCCCCATGACGACGCTTTGGTCATCACCCTTAGAATAGGAGGGTATGATGTAAGGAAGGTGATGGTTGATCAAGGGAGTGGGGCTGAGATCATGTACCCGGACCTATACAAAGGATTGAGGCTACGGCCTGAAGACCTCACCGCATATGATTCGCCTCTAGTCAGCTTTGATGGGAAGACTGTCATCCCTAAAGGTCAAATCAAGCTACCCGTACAAGCAGGATCCGAGGTAGTCGAAGTAGACTTTATCGTGGTGGATTCGTACTCCCCCTACACAGCCATTGTGGCCAGGCCTTGGCTTCATGCCCTGGGGGCTGTCTCCTCGACCCTGCACCTGAAGGTTAAGTTTCTGTCTGGAGGACGAATAGAGGAAATTGTGGGTAGCCAGTCCATGGCAAGGCAATGCCTCATAACTGCTATTACACATCAACTTGTAGCCGAGCCAGTCACCACTCCGGGCAGGGGCTTGTAGCAATCACAGATCCCAAATCCACCTAATGCCGTGGAACCGGATGAGGAAAAATGTGAAAGACTGGAGAGAGTGGTCATCAATGAAGATCCAGAGAAGTTCTTCCAAGTTGGAGCCTAGATGCCTCCTCGGGAAAAAGAAGAATTGCTGGCGTTCCTTAGGAGAAACGTCGACGTGTTTGCATGGAATCCTTACGAGGCCCCGGGGGTGGATCCGGAGTTCATCTGCCACCACCTTAACGTAAATCCAGCTGCTGTTCCCAAGAAGCAACCACCTCGGCGCTTATCCAGGGAACATTCTGACGCCGTGAGGGACGAGGTGAACAAGCTCAAGCAGGCAGGGGCCATCAGAGAGGTCTTCTACCCAGAATGGTTGGCCAACACTGTGGTGGTAAAGAAGAAGAACGGGAAATGGCGCGTATGTGTAGATTTCACAGACCTGAACAAAGCCTGTCTGAAAGATCCCTTCCCCATGCCTCGGATTGATCAATTAGTGGATGCAACTGTGGGGCATCCGCGAATGAGTTTCCTGGACGCTTTTCAAGGATACCACCAAATCCCCTTAGCCTTGGACGACCAGGAGAAAACGGCCTTCGTAACTCCCATCGGGAATTACCATTACAAGGTGATGCCATTTGGCTTGAAGAATGCGGGCTCCACCTACCAGAGAATGATGACGAAAATGTTTGAACCACAGTTGGGAAGGTGCATTGAGATTTATATTGATGACATGGTGGTCAAGAGTAAGCTGGAATCCGAGCACGTTGATGATCTTGAAAATGTCTTCGAGATCCTAAGGAAACACAAATTCCGACTCAATGCTTCGAAGTGTTCCTTCGGCGTGGGGTCAGGAAAGTTTCTGGTATATATGGTCACCCACCACGGAATTGAGGTCAACCCCGACCAGATAAAGGCAATCAACAACTTGCAGCCCCCTCGAAACCCAAAAGAGGTCCAGAAGTTGACTGGGATGACCGCAGCACTCAACCGATTCATCTCCAAGTCGGCAGAAAAGTTTCGGCCCTTCTTCCAGCCGTGCAACAAGTGGAAGGGGTTTGAGTGGAATGAGGAGTGCGTTCTAGCTTTCCAGCAGCTAAAAGAATATCTATCTCGGCCCCCCATCATGTCCAGTCCCGCGAAGGATGAGGTCCTGTTCGCCTACATCGCAGTAGCTACCCATGCTGTGAGCCTAGTACTCATACAGGTCGATAACGGCGTTCAGAAACCTGTCTACTACGTGAGTAAATCCCTTCACGAGGCCGAGGTCCGTTACCTGCCACTTAAGAAGGCTATCTTTGCAGTGGTTTATGCCACTCGCAAGCTCCCTCACTACTTCCAATCGCATACGGTCGTCGTCCTTACACAGCTCCCCATCAAATCGCTGCTCCGGAGTGCAGATTATACAGGAAAGGTTGCAAAATGGGGCACGATCCTAGGGGCTTTCGACATAAAATACATGCCCCGCATCTCTGTAAAGGGGCAGATACTGGCCGATCTGGTAGCCGAGTTCGCTGAAACTGTGTCAGAGGAAGTAACTGAGACAATGCGCATGGATGGAAATTCAGTTAGCCTGGTATCCGTGCAGCTATCCTCACCCTGGAAATTATATGTCGACGGTGCAGCCAACCAGAGAGGCTCAGGAGTAGGACTAGTATTGATATCTCCTGAGAACATTACCATCGAAAAATCCCTCAGACTAAACTTCTCGGCTACCAATAATGAGGCTGAGTACGAAGCATTGCTGATCGGAGTGGCCATGATCAAAAGAATAGGTGGGAGCACCGTGGAAGTATTCTCGGACTCAGCACTGGTCGTCGGCCAAGTCTGAGGGGAGTTGGAGGCACGGGATGAAAGAATGCGGAAGTATCTAAGGCAAGTCGAGCTACTACAATTGCAATTCAAGTCGTTTAAGTTGCAACAAATTCCTCGGAGTGGAAACTCACACGCGGATTCCTTGGCCACCCTTGCAACCTCTTCGGCTGAAGGGCTACCCCGAGTCATCCTTGTGGAAGATGTACAAAGGCATGCTGAGGAGAAAGCGGGGCTCGGCGTCTGTCAAGCTAGAGCAAGACCAAGTTGGATGGACCCTATAGTGATATATCTCAAGGACGATATCTTACTAACAGACAAATCTGAGGCTGACAAGATACGAAGAAAAGCTCCTCAGTTCTGGCTATCGGCGGACAGTAAGCTCTACAAACGCTCTTTCTCCGGACTTTACCTACTCTGCGTGCATCCTGAGGCTATGGAATCACTCCTCGAAGAGCTGCATGAAGGGATTTGTGGGAGCCACACAGGAGGCAGATCCTTAGCCCACCAGGCTCTAACTCAGGGATATTGGTGGCCGAACATACAGAGGGAATCTCAGGAGTACGTAAAAAAGTGCAACCAATGCCAAAGGTTTGCGCCAAACGTACATCAGCCAGGTGGAGTCCTGAATCCTTTGTCCAGTCCCAGGCCCTTCGAGCAATGGGGCCTGGACATTATTGGTCCTTTCCCTAAGGCGGCTGGGAACAAGAAATACTTGGTCGTCGAAACGGACTATTTCACCAAATGGGTTGAAGCCGAGCCTTTGGCCAACATCAAGGATGTGGACGTCCAGAAGTTTGTATGGAAAAACATCATAATTCGGTTCGGAGTGCCACACATTATCATCTCGGACAATGGCCTGCAATTTGACAGTAAAGCGTTCAGAAGATTTTGTTGCGAATTGGGCGTTGCAAACAGGTATTCCACCCCCGCGTATCCTCAGGGAAACGGTCAGGCTGAAGCAGTTAACAAAGTCATAGTAAGCGGTCTTAAGAAGAGGTTAGACGACGCTAAAGGGAAATGGGTGGAAGAATTGCAACACGTTCTCTGGACCTACAGGACAACTCCTCGGAGATCTATAGGGGAAACTCCATTTGCATTGACCTACGGTGCTGAAGCTGTCATCCCCATAGAAACGGGATTTCCCATGCTTAGAACCAGTTCGTTCACCTCGGCTGACAACGATAAACTCCTAAGGGACAATCTGGACCTAGTTGCCGAGCGTAGAGAAAATGCTGCGGTTCAGCTAGCCTACTATCAGCATAAACTCAAGCAGAATTATGATGCCAATGTTAAGTTGAGACCACTTGCTCCAGGAGATTTGGTCTTACGGAAAGTCGTAGGGACTGCGAAGAATCCAGCCTGGGGAAAACTGGGGCCTAATTGGGAAGGGCTATACCGCATCCTATCAGTGGCTGGAATAGGTGCCTTTTACTTGGAAGATCTATATGAGAGGGCCATACCGCACCCCTGGAATGTAAATAACCTGAAAAGGTACTATTATTAATAAAATTTTTCATTCTCATATTACTGCCTATTGATGTCACTTTACCCCTAAGTGTTAAACAGAACCTTGGTCAGGCCTGGTCTCTCGGACCACCTACCTTGGGTAAATTAGCACCCCTAAGTGTTAAACAGAACCTTGGTCAGGCCTGGTCCCTCGGACCACCTACCTTGGGTAAATTAACACCCCTAAGTATTAAATAGAACCTCGGTCAGGCCTGGTCCCTCGGACCACCTATCTTGGGTAAATTAACACTCCTAAGTGTTGAACAGAATCTTGGCCGTGCCTGGTCCCTCGGACCACACACCTTGGGTAAATTAACACTCTTAAGCGTTAAACAGAACCCTGGCTATGCCTGGCCCCTCGGACCACACGCCTTGGGTAAATTAATACACCTTGGGTAAGTAAACACATTGTTGATTGTGACTAATTCCTCGGACTATACATTTAATCCGATGAGCATGCTCATATCATGTTCTCAACGTTGTTCAATTCATTTCATTTATTGATTTCATTGTTCAAGGATTCAATTAATTGATTTAGTGGCTTTAGTGGCGTAAATTGGCACCCTATACTGGCCTTAGTGGCTTAAAGGATTCAATTCATCTATTGATTTCATTGTTCAAGTTCGACCTAATTACACCTGTGCTCTCTATGCAATACTGGCAATCCAACAGTTCATGCAATCTAAATAATGAAAGAAAGAAATCGAACTTGAGTACAGGAAAGTGAAATATTCTCATTAATTCAAAAGATTGAAGTACACTAGTCCGACATGAGAATTGATCGTTACATATAAAAAAAAGAAGAAGAAGAAAAAGAAACAAAAAATCTAGCAACCATAACAACTAACAATCCTAATCCTAATTCTAACTAGTCTGAGGGGGAGTGCTGTCTGTCTGGCTCGGCTCTACCACAGGATCAGGCCCGGCCTCCACGGTGGTTGCGTCCCTGGCCTTCTCGACGTCCGCGGCAACAGAAGAGACGTCCGGAGCATCTTGTTCAGTTGGGGCAACTTATCCCTCCTCAACTTCCTCGGCTTCTTCATGAGGAACAATCGCCAAAGTTGTCTGCTCTGAAACCTGAGAGGATAAGGGGGCGGGGTCAGCCGAGGTAGGCCTGATATGAGGATGATAATATATCCTCCCCGGCTGCCTTAGGTCTGAGTTTGCCGGGACTCCTGTCAAGTTCAGGGCCTCCTCCCACGTGAACTTACAGTAGTCCCTGCATACCTCAGAGACCTCCTCCGCCAGCCTTATCTCAGTTTCTTCGATGCCGCGGATGTATTCTGCCTGCTTCTCGGCCTCGGCAGCTTTAAGGGCCTCTCGAGCCTCCTATTCTGCCTCCTCGGCCTTCCCAAGGCTGGCCTTAAGCTCTAGGACCAGCTGCTTTTGGGTTGCCAGCTCTATTTCTGTAGCGTACAATTTTTTCCTTTGGTCCTCGGCCTGATCCTGAGCGCTCTTGAGGCCAGCCTCGGCACTTCGCCTCTCCCTTTCTTCAGCAGTCAGCTTCTTGGCTAATTCCTACTTCTCCCTTTTTAAGGACTCCATGTCCTTCTCTATGTCCCGCCGGGACTGGGTCTCCGTCCTAGCGAGATTGCACGCATTCCTGACCCAGTCCTCGACCACATAGACTTGTTGAGTAAGCTGCATGGTAAGGAAACAAAATCTCATTACTACAAACACGAGAGAAAATACTCAGTTAGATCTAATAGATAACAGAGTGGTTAGGAACTTACCATGGCCAAGTCCTTCTTCATTGACATGAAGAGGTCCGTTTGCCTCCAGGACCTCACGGTGTCCATGTCCTTCAGCAAGAGGAGAGGGCGCTCTAGGGCCTCGGCAATGTAGCCGGAGTGCCCCCTTTGGAAATCCCTGATCGAGGCCGTAGAAGGAATCGGCACGCCGTCAAGGTCCATGCTCGGGGCCCAAACGGGCAATTGCTGAGAGTCCCTAGCGGGGGGGGGGGGGGGTCACTCCTGTGCTCGGACGAGGAGGACCTCCTGTCGTCTCCGCCTCCCCTCAGTTGTTTCGGCCCCTTTTGTTGTGGAGGAGGCACTTCACCCTCCTCGGCGTCTAGGTCAACGACCTTCCTCTTCTTTTTAAGGTCGGGTATTGAAAGAAGGCCAAGCCCGGTCGCAGGTGGCGGAGAAGGAGGAGGTGGAAGCTGGTCGGTGGTCTTTTCCCTTGGCGCTTCGGTGGAAGGTGCACCCTTGCTCCTTCAGGCAATAAGAGCCTTCAATCCTGCCCTAGGCTTGAGAGGCATGTCGTCTTCCTCTTCCTCGGAGATCTCGGGCACTTGAGTATCTCGACGCTCGCCTTGCGCCTCTTCTTCATCCTCAAAGTGGAACTCGTCTATTTCGGCCTCCAAGGATAGCCGAGGAGAGGCAGACACTTCCCTTTGGGCAGCTGGTTGAGGAACGGCTTGTGGGATGGACCACTCGACAGGGGGAAGATCTCTTTTGGCTAAGAAACCTGGCTTGGAGACGTCTATCCGGTGAATCCTCTTGTCACCCGCCCGGATGGAGTTCCAAACGTCCTAGAAACTATCCGATATTGGAGTGAAGTCCAATATCAAGTGAACGGCCCGCAGTTGATCGTCCGAATGAGCGAATACCTCGGACCGCATTAAGTAGTTCAAGCCGAGCACGTTCACGTGGCTGAGCTTCGGGGCAACGAACTTTCTATCTGCAGTCACAATTAGAGAACACGAGGTTAGTCATCACACACCTAAGGCAAATGCACATGCTGCAAAATAAAGTCAAATCCAGAATGCAAACCCTATATTGCCTCAACCTAGTCCTAGAATACTCCACCTGGCTCCCCCTCCTTGGTTGGACAATGGTGACCGTCATGCCACGCCCTGGAGACGATGACGTAATCGTCCTTCATGCCCTTGTTGGACTTCGGAAGGCATGATATCATTTTTACGATAGGAGATCGGGATTTTAAGTAATACCCTCCTCTGCCAAGGAGTGACATTCGTACATGTGTACGACGTCGTGCCAGGTAAGCTGCAAGCCCATGATCTGTTTAAGGGCATCTACACTACCCAAGATCCTAAACATATTTGCGGCACACTGGTGCGGACACAACCTGTGATTCCTAAGGTACTCCCTAGTGACGCTACCCATAGGAATGGTCATTCCCCCCTCTAAGAAAGCGATTACAGGAATAACCACTTCACCGGTCCTCCTAGAAGTCATAATATTCTCCGGTGGGCAGTAGCGAAGACTGACCCCCTCGGGTATGTGATATTTTGCCTTAAAAAGCTCTACGGCCACGGGGGTATCGACTAAATTCTTAAACCTACCCATGTAGATATGCGAAACGATGCTAAGGGAAACCCCTAAAAATAAGAAAGTGTAAAAACAAGAGGGCCAAGGTGCTCGGTCGAGGAGTAGAAGACTTGGAAACCAAGTACTTACGGGAACAGTTGGTATTTTTGATTCAATGACCTCTGAGAAACCTAGGATCCTTTGTGAAAACGTGCTCAAGAACTCTGACGTACCAAATGATCCAAACCACTCTCTCAGAGCCCCTTATATAGTAGAGAAAAGTGAGTGGGAGTTATCCCGCTCAAAATTTCACGAAGAAACCCTAACCACACGATCTACATCTCACCGTTGGTAAAGGAGATAGAGCGCCACCTCGAGCATTAAATGACGCGTTGCAACTACCGAAGCGTCACCGGAAATTGAGAGACTCGTGAAACAACGCCTCCACGTGGACGAGTCAAAAGGTTTGGTAGAATGCGTCCTTGGAGAAGTCAAAATCTCGTCTTTCTCCTCGGATGAGAGAAGAATGCCAGAATTTTGAGGGGCTATTATAGGGGGGGAAAGGCCCGTTACCATAAAATGGGCCGTGGGCCTGTCCGAGGAGATCTTACGTCCGAGGACAACAAGCCGTCAGGATTGTGCCTAGCCTAACTCCTGTCCAAAGTACAAGTTACGTATAAAGAAAAAGACTTGTCCGAGGAGGCTTGCCTGTTCGGATCACCAAGGAGATGATCCAGACGAGTACTCCAACACTGAACCCAGCCTTCCTGGAGGACCCCCTGACTTATATAGGCCAAAAAGGACAGGTGGCAATGTTCAGATATTAGGTAAAAGGCTGCTGCCACCGCATTTATAATCTTGCAGCTAACATCATGGCCACATTGATGGAGAAAAGACATCTGAACAGTGGCCCTGGCCCTTTACAGCTATCATGCAAAGGCTTTAGGGGGGGTGGATGGGACAAGTATCAAAAAAAGAGCCACCTAATCGGCCCAAGGATAGAAGTAGTATATAAGGGGAACTGAAAACGACAAAAAGGGAGGCGAACAATCTGGAGAAGGAGAAAGAAAAGAACAAAAGACAAGGAGAATCGTGGAGGTAGCTACCAAGATAATCTCCTCGGACCAAGCCGAGCAGTAGCCAAGATCATCCCAGCGCTGTGTCTTTATCAGTCTGATCATAACCTAACTTGGGCCAGTCGCCAGCTTACGTTCAACCGTGTCAACCCAATCCACTCTCTTACAAATTCATTGCAAGGATACTTTTCACTTGCTGGGCCAAAGTCCATATCTCCTGGAGGCCCGATATCGCAATTTGTGTCCTTACACTTAGGATTCCACGATATTTTCTTAACAAAATTCTTGTAAATAAAACCTTAAAGTTAGTATTTTTTTTTTTTTGCTTGTTTTGGACAAATGACTAAATGAGGGTATTCAAACCTCTTTAAGTATCTAAATATTTCTTTGGGAATATGCAGTCCCCCTATCCCACACATATTAGGTTATTACAAGGAGCTTGTGGATATCATGAGACCTTAGAAATCACTAAACTAACTCCTTGGGGTTAAATTAGGATTTTGAAAGTAATTAATTTTATGTACTTGACTGTATTACTTAAAGTTTTTAAATAATTTAGAATTTGTTTTAGTATTTTGGAACACCTAAATAGTGGATAACAAAGAGTGATAATTTTCCTAGTGGTAGCAAGTATAGATTATTGGTAGACTATGCAAATTTATCATTCGTGAGTGCCTTATTTTATAGGAAAAAAAATCAAAGTTTGTTATTTTTTATGTATTTTTTGTATGTATGATGCAATAAATTTATTTGATGTTTCATTTTTCAAATCATATACTTTATGATACAACTTCTGGACTTAGAATTATGTATTTAGAAATTCTACTACACATATAAAATTCTATTACCAAATAATTAAAATAAATTCAAAATTCATTTTATCAGTCAAGTCTCAACAATTAGTGATCACACTCTCAAGTAGGGATGTTCACCAAAAAGTACAAACCGCAAAAATCACACCAAAACTACCTGCAAAATGGCATAATTGCATCACACCAAGCAATAGTGCATTGCACCGCATGGCGCAGTGCGGTTTGCGATTTTATAATAAGAAAACCACAAAAACTGCACTGCACTGCACCCTCTCTATATATTAATATATTTATTTATTTTTAATATTAAATATATTATTAATAGTTTTATAACCCTAATTTTCAAAAAAAAAAAAAAAAGTTTGATAACTCTAGCAAGTGTTGACTACGAATACCAACCAAAAATAAAGAAAAACTAGCTCAATAGTTTAAAACTTGGTCCAAAATAAAGGGAAAAATTAGTTTTGGGCTAGGTTGGGAAAACCCAAAATTTGAAAAATATACCGAGTTCAAACCGTTCAAACCACATCTTATACATTATATTGCACATGTGACCGTAAAAATGAGGTGTGGTGCAGTAATGGTTTTGGCTAAACTCTAAACCGCATTACATTACACATGTGACAACCAAAATAAGGTGCGGTACAATTATTGTTTTGGCTAAATCGCACTGCAAACTGTAGTGCTAAAAATGGCCTAAAACCGCCCCGTGAACACCAATCAAGCATTAAAATAGTATCTTATTAATTGTTAGTAAAAGAAATTAATTTTTAAATTCATGTCATTACTTTTTATAATTATTAGAATCTAATTATTTAATATCATTAACGTCCTCTTGATCAAATTTAGATCTTCTAATAAATCAATTATTTACTCACTCTAAAGAACTATATTACTTGTCCGTTATTCAAAATTTTTTTATTACAATTACTTTATTCTTATTTAATTTTTAATTCGTGCTGAGTAGTTTTATTTTATTCTAATTAGATAGAATTTTAGTTCATTTAAATTAATAGAAAATAAAATTAATTTTCATCTTAATTTACGAAACTTCATTAAAAATTAACTTTCACAAAAATAAAAATTCCCTCCAACTTAATTCATAAAATTATTTGGATCCAGTTTTCTCATTTTCTTATTATTTTAATGTACAAATAATTCAATTGAAGACCTAGTGTTAATATTACTTTGAATAAACCTCAAATGGACAGCTTACAAAAGTTGCCAATTTGGGTTGTGTTGGTTTGGCCTTCGCTCTCACAGCCCAAAATGCCAATAGCAAATGTTGGAAATATTCAGATAGCCAAAAATATTCAAGTTATTTGCTTGAGAACAATATCTTACTGTGATTTCTAGTTTTCTATGGTCTTTGTCTCCCCAGTTAAGGTTATGTTGCACATATTGCTTAGATACATGTGATTTGTACTAAGTAAACATTTTTATTTTTTCTCTTTACTTTTATTTTTTTGAGTGTGTATTTTGTATTTACCAATTTAGATATAACTTTTATTGTTTACTAAACTAACATGCAATTAGTTTAACTTTACAGATGTCTCTAAGTTTTTCTGGAAATGTGCTGAATAATTACGACACCAAAATTGGCCTTGAAGATGAAGGTTGTCCACCAGGAATGGTACCTATTATGAAGATTAAATCCAGGCACCTAAGAAATGAGTATTCTCACTCAAAATATCATTCTAAAAGTTTTACAAACGATAACCCGAGCCAACAAGTAAGTTAACTATTTGTATTCACTTTTTATTACTATAAAACAATAATATATTTAAATGGAATATTCCGTACGTGCTCAAATTCTTATGTTTTATTTATTTTTTCTTTTCTATTTCAATATTGACCTTGTGGTTTAGTGGCACTTTTTCCACCTAACCTATATCATTTTCATGTCATATGATATAATATGAATGACCACCTGTCTATAATGGCAAAAATCCAATTTAAAGACAAAACTTGGATTTTTACTATGAATAAACAAGGCAGTCCAAAAAGAACCATTTGTTTCTTATATTATTATCTACAGCGTTTGAGTTTGTGAATACAATAATTGGGTATATTGTATTATTCTAAAACCCTATAACATACATTAAATTTTACAGATAATATATATCATTAGCTAATATTAGAAATAATACCAAGTAGCTAGACATATCTAAGTTCACTAGAAATTTTTTTTTTTGAGAAAACAAATGTATATACATTTTGCCAAGCCTTGTATCTTAGTTGATACTTTCTAATATTTCTAATAAATACATCTAGGGCACAAATCACTAATCCCTCAATTACCAAATTATCAATATATAGTATACGGAAGATGTTTCCATAATTGGGGTTGTGGAGAAAAAAAATCATATAACATATTTTATTAACTTTGATTATATCTATAATGTTTCCATAATTTTTTTTTTGGGAGCTTTAAATCATGGATGCTTTCGATGAAAATACCAAAAGGTGCATGCCACTTGAATTACAAGGCTCTTGCCAGTTGACATTACAAATCTAATCTAATCTAATCTAATCTAATCTAATACTATATATAATAGCAGAAGCCTTTAACGAGGTGCTGCCATGTTAGGAAAAATTACCACTTAAAATTCTGAAATGTGTGCAATTTAAAAGTTACAAAATACCATACGTTGCACCGATTGAGGGCTTTAAATTCTATCCATTTACCATGCACATGGTTTAAAACAAAAACACCATTAAATTGAAAGAGACTAACCGAATGAGAGAGACACTAATAAACAGAGAGAGATAGGAGCCAATTAGGTGCAGAAAAATCTTAGAAATCAGACATAAACCACATATTCCCCACAGTTTCCCAGTTCCTTTCAAAAACTCTTTGTTTCCAGTTACGCTAAATGACATTTTTGCCTTTTGATTTTTCCAGAAAAAAAAAAAAAAAAAAAAAGCAAAAGAGGAAGGAAGATCAAGCCGACTAAAAAGAGTCCCCTCTGACTTTTTGATTAACAATGCCTCCGATGGGTTCCTATTCTTTCTCTAACTTTTTTTTTCCCACAAATTTAAAGTTAAATTAGTTTTGCTATATGTTTTCCACTTATACAATTGCAGTCAGATTTTGGTTCCAGAAATTAGGGTTAAGGAAATCGAAATTATAATTGTGGCTATTTCTATTAAATATTTTCAGTAATGGGTTTGTTTGAATTCTTCCCTTTTGGATTTAAATCATTCAATCTCTTCCTCTGCAACAATAAAGTGGAATCTTTCTACAATCTAGAGTCTCTAATTTAATCAAAGCAAAAGTCTCAATTAATTTTCCTAATATTCTTGTCAATTATGGTTTGCTGTCAATTTAGGAATATGGATTCATAACCCTTTTCCTCTCTATTTGTTAAAATTAGGGAAAACCCCTCACAATATGAAAATCCTACTTGAGTTATAATGGCCTTTTACCTGTTCTGTTTTTATTGTAAGGGGGAGTGAAATTGTAGGATTTTGAAACCTGATAGTATAACTTTCTTTACACTAAGTTTATTACTTTGTAGATTTTAGTTGATATTTTTTCAAAAGAGACTTTTTAGGTCTTGATTTTGTTGTTTTTGATGTTGGGGTTTAATGGGTTTAAATTGTGAAATCTAAAAGTATAATAGTAAAAGGAATTGCAACCAGTTATAAAGTTTTGTTTTGTTTTGTTTTTTTGTTTTTTCAAATTTCAATTACGTTTGTTAGTTTACTTTGCTGAATGTGAATCAATATTGGATAGATTAAATCAATCATCATAGAGAGCAGATTGAATCAATATTAGATTTCTGATTCAATATTTTGGCTTCTCTGTTCGTGTTTGGCTTTTGGTAGGCATCCGGATTGGCATATACATTGAATTTATATGTATGACATTGAAATTTATGATTCAATATTTTGGTTTCTCTGTTTGTGTTTGGCTTTTGGTGGGCATCCGGGTTGGTATATACATTGAATTTATATGTATGACATTGAAATTTTTATTGTAATGTGGCAACTGTGAAATGATAAGGGAATGGGCATTAGTTATGAATCTCATGGTCATTGGAAAAGACAATTGTGAAGAAAGCTTTAGCACTTTAGATTTTATCTATTAATATTCTCCAGATTTTTTTTCTTTCTTACTCTTTTTCCATGCTTGATCCATTCATTTTTCCTCCAATCATGATGCTTCTTTTTCTCCCAGTTTATCTATCATTGGTTTTTCTATTTGTATATAGAGCAGAAAGTAGGTAGGCAATTTGTCACTAACACAGGTTTTATTACTTCTTTAGGACTTCACCTTTCTTATATGAGACACACTGTACTTTTTTCTATTTGTGTTTAGGACTTACTATTACTTATGTTAAATACCTTTTTGCACTGATCTTATTTTAAAATATTTTTTATGGCATTTTTTAGTGTATACTGCCTTGCACATGATCATGAAGATTAGTTTTCTGGTGGATATTAATTATATGTTATTGAATCACACTTAATACATAATACCTCTTTGGCCTTCAAATAGTGACATGCATTGATCTCAAACGATATGGTTTATGTATACTGTTTATCTTTTTTTTATCTTTTTTTTTGAGAAAGATTGTTTATCTTAATTGATTGTTAGATTACCAAAATCTTCAATTCTTTTTTCATTTTTTTCCTCTGATTTTTAATTCAGTTACTTCTTCATTCTGCAGCCTTTGAAATGATTTGGTTTTGCTTGGAATATTTGGATTCGTTTTCTTAGGGTACTCCAGACTTATAATTCAAAGGCTACGATATTTAGATTGTTTAATAGTTGGGCTTCTAATTAATATACAATAGATTTATCTTAACTGTGTTAAAAGTATTTGCATGACTATTGACTAAGTTTTTTAGCATGATACGTGTTTGAAAATATGTCTTATAGAATTGCATTTTATTTCCTTAGTATTATGTTGTTTAGAAAATATATACTTGCAAAACAAATCCTTTGACTTTTAATACCATTAAGATGATTGCACTATTGACTCATAAAATAGATGCCTACAAAAGAGACAGCAAAGGGTAGCCCATAGCTGTATGATGCCATTTATTTTATCTTCGATCCTTTTTTCTTTTTCTTTTTTTTTTTCCCTGTAATATGTTTGAAATATGCCTAAAGGAATACCTCCAGACCACAGCCACCCCCTTATACTTTTAAGGGCCAAAATATAAATGAAAACAACATGGAAAGTATACCAATAGTAGTTTTACATAAATAACTTTTTAGAGTAAACTTACTAGAATTAAGATACTTACTTCAATGCTTTTGACTGGCTTAGTATAGGGTGATTTCTTAGGTTTTGTATGTCAAAATATTGTAGTGCTCTTTACGCTTAAACTCACATGACTCAATTAAAATATATAACTAAAGGATCCTATTGTACATCTTTGATTCTTAAAGGGAATTTTCATGTCAATGATCATGATCATCTCTTTAGAAGTATTTGAATTCAATTAGTTTTTGTTTTGGACTAGACTGAACTGAACTGTAAAACCATATTATGATTCAGTTAGGTTTTTCCCATCAATTTTCGGTAGCAAAATATATTGTTAGGATTCTCTTTTGTTTTGTTTTTCTGTTTTGGCTATGCTTTCTAATCAGTTTGCCTAATTTGTATTTCTGAGGTTTTTAATTTAGTCTACCTCAAAGATTACATTGTTGTGATTTTGAGGGAAATTTAATTTGAATTTATGATGACTCTGAAATTGTTCATTGCAATTTCAAACTGATTTTTACATATGGTTTATGGTTTCCATCATTTTTCCCTACAGGTGTTTGTAAATCTTGGTGTAATAATTGATAGTAGTGGAATACCTATAATGCCAAAGTATGTATCTTAATTCTTAAAATTATAGGTACTAATTCTAAAATAGTTGGTTTCCTGTCAAAATGATTGGATATGTAGTTATATAATTTTTTTTTCCATAAATTAGTTCATTAATATAATGCCTAATTTTATTTCATTGTCCAAAGTATATATACTCAATTTCGTGAATTCAATATGCTACTTTAATATGAATGAACTTCATTATAGCCACTATGTTCCATTTTATTGATCACTTATATACAAATTGAAGTAGCAATGCTAAATTATGTTATTAAACTTGAGTTTGGTGTTACTCAACCTTTAGATGTTTTTATTTTTTATGATTCATTTATTTAAACCTGCTAAATAGCAGAAGCCTTTTCCTACAATTAAGGCGGTGCTACCATGTAGGAAAAAAGGTCATCTAACTTTCAGCCACATTCCCAATTAAAAAATGAAACATTTTACTGTTCAGCAATGTCATAACACCGTTTAATAGCCTCTTAGTATAAAAAAGAAAACTAACTGTGTAATCAAAAGGCTTGCTGTTATTAAAAAAAAAAAAATTGCTATACATAGAAAGAGAAATAGACAGAAATTGCTGCTCCGTTTGTTCTTTGCCCTATCCCTTCTCTACTCTGTTCGTTTGTTGCCCCATCCTTTCTCTTCAACAGTGTATTCGGAAGGTACACATTGATTTTTCCCTAGAACTTCTCACTGATCCTTTTCTTGTTTGATTTTTCAAAAATAAGAAAAGCTGGCTGTTTATTCTCTTTATTTTTTCTCTGACTTTCTAGGGTTCTTCTTTCACCCTTATTGAAAAGTAGATGGGTTTATTGTTTTTGTTTTTTCCCCTTGGTTTTTTGTCTTTTTCCCCATTCTATCCATGCCAGAAACAGTGCTAATTGGTAGGTGTACTATTGTGGAATTGTATTGTGTTTTGGTTTAGGACTCTATCACCACGGGTCAAACTCAAAACCCACACACACCGATTATGACTCTGTTGGGCAATCCAATGGATCTGGATCCCTTTACCTTTTACTATTAAGGGACTTTTAGATGTTATTCTATAAGGCCAACGGTAAAGTTTTTTTTTTTTTAATTTCTTTTTTAAAATTTGTGGATTAAATATGCTTTAGATTTGGTTCTTTTGGTTGGATTTTTTTTCATTTGGGTATTTGGGTAAGACTTGGTTTTTATTAAGGACTCTAGATTAGAATGGTTTAGTTTTGGGTATTTCAGTATATTCACGTTGCTGTAAACAGAGGACTCTGGATGGTAATAGTTTTTTTTTTTTATTTCTAATTTATAAATTTGTATTGAAACATTTGTATTTATCAATTTTTTTATGTTCTTTTTTTACCCGTTATTTTCAAGTTTTTTGAGCGCCTTTTCCCCAATTTGTCACACACACAGATCTATTTTCAAGTTCTTTTATCCATTTTTTCCCCAATTTGTCACATAGTTTTTTTTTTACCAGTCCAATCTGAGACCCAATCTGTTTAGAATATCATCTTCTTTTTTTTCCTGGTCAATGTTACATGCCATATATTTGATGAAATTTCTCATAGTCATGTGGTACTAAATGTCTCTTATATATAAAATTTAAAGAGATGAAACTTCAAAATGATTTTTAAAATAGAAGAATCTTGAAAAAATTAATGTTGTTATGATAGGGAATTAACAATAGTGAAAATATTTTAAACCACCTTACAGGGAAGATTGGTGTGAGGGTAAAGTAGCTCTCACGTGTTTTACTTTTATGTGTTGAGATTTCCATTTGAGGATTTTGATTTTTATATTTTGATTTCTATTGCTTTAGTTTCTACAGGTCACATTTGTATGTGCAATTTATCTTTTTAATAAAAGCTTTAAGAAATTACAATTGGTAAATCAATTTCGCAACTCATTTACGTCTTTGATTAGTTTCGGTGATAATATGTTTTTTCTTTCAAAGATTGCCTTTTAAAAATATTGTTTGCTAAACTGTGGGTTGACAAAATAGAACTTGAATAGTTTTTTTTTTATAGAGTTGGTCTAAAATTTCCCACGGCCAAGGTGGGACGCAAAATTGGGTGTGGATACATAGCTTGAGGTTATTCACAGCGAAAGCTCCTACCTATGCCTTGGAATTTTTTTAAGAGCATGCTCTGCAAGTACTTTTATTCTGTTTTGAGATGATTAAAGCTTTATCATAATTATCTCATTGGAATTTTGGCTTAGTTAAAAAAAGGGGCAGCAAGGTATATAAATGTGCACATGCATAAATATTTGTATGTATCAGTCCTGCCAATTTGTAGTAAAGAATTATTATCTTCAACTATAAGATTTTAAATTGTTTTTTTAGCCAATCTGATTATTTTGGTTTTGATGTAATAATATTATTCTTCTTTTTCTTTTTGGAAGGCATAACAAATTGAAGATATACTATATGATAGTAGGTCTAAAACAAAACTAAAATCAAAATAGAATATTATTCATATATATATGTTGTTTTGCTTTCAAAGTTGGCTAAATTAATAATGTCTATCATGTGTTGGATGGAATTCATGATATATGTAATGGTTAGTGGAACTCATTTGCTGTTTCATATATCAATGTTTAGTATTTTTTAAAATAGGCAAATACTTCCATTCTTCATATTTTTATAATAGGTCTTGATGCCTACAACCTTCCATTAAAGATTATGCCACTTTGTTTAGTGTTTTGAAGTGCATTGTTTTCCCATAACATTGTACTGTAACAAGAATAACTCAAGATGTTGGTTATTGTGTCTTTTATATCACAGAGGTATAAGAGCATCCACATTAGTGGATGCATAAATGTGCAAAATGGAAAAAAGTCACTAATTTTACACATTTTGAGCAAAAAAACACCCACATCAGTGGGTGTAAACTCGTATATAAATGCACGTTGCTATAGTACCCGTGTAAATTTACACGGGCACTGTAGCATGTGTATTTATTATCTTAATAGTTTTTTTTTTCTCTCCTCTCTGTACTGACTCTCACCTCCTTCTCTTTCTCATTTCATCAGAGACTCAAGCGCATAGCTCTCTCTTTCTCTCATCTCATCAATCTGGCCTGCTTTAGCTTCCACTGATCGCTGAGGAGCAAGTTGAGTCTATCGCCTATAAGATCGAGCTAACCGAGTTCGTCGCCTTCAACACAAATGAAGTTCTCCGACAGAGAAACCTGAGGCTTTGTTCTGAGTGTCAAGGAGCAGAAATTAGGCCACCACGTTGATAAAGACGAAGACTTAGACGCTGAAGAGCAGCTCTCTCTTTCTCTTATCTCATCAATCTTTGGAGTTTTTTGGTTTTTTTTTTTTACTGGGTTTGTTTCTTTTTTTCTTTTTACTGGTTTTCTTTGGGATTCCAGTGTGATTGGAGGCCAGAGGCGTCAATCTTGAGAGATATGGTGGCTGATGATGGTGGCTGTGTGCGTTGTGTTGGGTCTGTGAGAGAGATGAAAGTGTTAAAGAAATGAATATTTTATTTGAATAAATGTGTATAATAAACAAAATGATGTGGGTGTTTTGTAAAAATGAGAGTATAAATTAGAAAAAGTAAGTTTTAGATGTGCAAAATAGAAAAATTTTTGCACATACTGATGTGGATGCTCTAACAATGTATATTTTCTTTATTTGCAAGCAATCAATTTACGTATTTGCAAGAAAATTTAGTAAGGACAAGTGAAATGATTTGTTGGTGGTAATGTAGCTGAGAAGGATTTGGATTCATAAATCAACCTTTGTTTTTTTAAATGTGAGTTAATGTAATTCTTTTTTATTCAAGGTTTTCTTATATATTGTTCAATATACATTTGGTAGTCAAATAGATTCATTTCAAATGGAATAAATTTTTTTTTTTCAGTTGTTTTCAATAACTGAAATTTAGTTTTCTTTTGGACGAATTCTGTCAATTCATCAGCAATAAAATAGTGCAGAAAACCGAGGTACAATGCACAATTAACCACCACAGGATGATATAATGATACAAGAGATTTCAGCAAATGATTGTGTTTAGGAAAAGCTTGGGATGGTTTCTGATGGTATGCAGATTGAAGATGGAGGTGAGCCCTTTGTCTTTGATTGAATGGGATTACCTCCCACTTGTTTAATTCTTTTATATAATGAATATTTTTGTTTGAAATTGTCGGGGTGCCCTTAACCCTTCCTTTTAGTCCTTTGTTAATAATTTGACTCTAACTCACAGTCCTGCTATTATGATTGTCACTGAAACTAAAGTTAGTGGTTCTAGAGCAAAAGATATTACAAATATGCTTCTCCTTGATGGGGTAGTGCATGCCAATAATATCGGTTATACAGGTGGTTTGCGGATCCTTTAGGATTCAACCCAAGTTGATGTCTCTGTTCTCTCTTCAATTGAACAAGAGATTCACGCGATAGTGAAGGACCTCTCTTCTAATTCATCTTGGCTTTTGTCCGTGGTTTATGCGAGCCCAAGATATGCTGAGAGGCATCTGTTGTGGGATAATCTGTCCAGGGTAGCTGAGCTTCACACACTACCATGGATCATAGCGGGGGATTTCAACGAAATACTTCTTGGAGAAGAAAAATTTGGGGGGAGGCCTATCAATATCTCCAGAGCAGTCAATTTCCAAGAATGTCTCAACATCTGTGGTATGATTGATTTGGGCTATTCTAGCCCCCGTTATACGTGGACTAATTAGCAACCCTTGCCCCATCTTGTGCAAGAAAGAATTGATAGGGTCTTTGTCAATGCCGCTTGGAACATTCTTTATCCGGAAGCATGTGTTAAACACCTGGAGCGGTCCCATTCAGACCACAGTCCTGTGCTCCTTTCTCTCTGAATTGATTATGGGAATCAACACTGCCGTCCATTTAGGTTCCAACCAATGTGGCTCTCGCATCCCACCTTCCATGGAATTGTTTGTGAAGTTTGGACTGGTTCCCTTGCTAATGCCATTTCAACCTTCACCACCAAAGCTAGAATATGGAATAGAGAACACTTTGGGAATATTTTTAAAAAAAAAATACATATCTGTGCAAGACTTAAGGGTATCCAAATTGCTTTGGGGTACAATAGAAGCAGCTTTCTTATTAATTTTGAGAAATCACTTCTTAGTGATTTAGCACATGTAGCTAATCTGGAGGCCGAATTTTGGAGCATGAAGTGTAGAATTTCTTGGGTGGTTGAAGGTGATAGAAATACTGCGTTTTTTCATAATTCAACTTTGATTCGGATGAGAAGAAATCGTATCACTAGTATGAAAGACCGTATGGGAAATTGGTTGAGTGGGGAGTATGAAATTGCTCATCTGACAAGGGTTCCTTGAGCTCTTAACTACCTCCCATCACTGTGCTGACTTGAAGGAGTGGCAACCACCTTTTTGGAGGAGCAGATTGAATATGGAAGATATTGCCCAGCTTGAACTTCCAATCACTGATGAAGAAATCTTCATAACTCTTCGATCTCTCAAGCCTTTTAAATCGCTAGGGCCGGATGGACTTCACGCGGTTTTTTTCAACGTTTTTGGCCTACTATGGGCCCCTCTGTTAAAGCCGAAGTCAAACAGATTTTCAGCACAGGTAAAATCCTGGAATACCTCAACCAAACATTGATCACTCTCATTCTGAAATGCAATAATTTGAAGTCTCTCAACAATTATCGACCCATTGGCCTTTGCAATACGGTGTACAAAATCATCAATAAGCTCTTAGTGGCTTGCATCCGACTTGTCTTGGATTATTTAGTTTCGCTGCTTCAAACTACATTTATTCCTAAAAGAAAGGGTGTGGACAATGCTATTATTATGCAAGAGTTAATCCACTCCATGTCCAAAAAGAAAGGAAGGAAGGGATTCATGGCAATTAAGATTGATATAGAAAAAGCCTATGACCGCCTTGAATGGAGTTTCATTCGAGATACGCTTGCTCTCTTCAACTTTCCGAAGCATCTGAGTTCACTAATTATGAGTTGTGTTTCTACCTCCTCCATATCCGTGCTTTATAATGGAGGAGCTTTAGAGCCTTTTCAACCGTCGAGGGGTATAAGGCAGGGAGACCCCCTCTTTCCTTATCTATTCATTTTATGCATGGAGGTCTTGGGGGCATTTATCACAGAAAAATGCGATGCTAAGCTCTGGGACCCTATCTCAGCCTCGAGAGGTGGGGCGACTTTTTCTCATCTGTTTTTTGCAGATGACCTTGTCCTATTTGCTAAGGCTGATGCTAAAAACTGTCGAGCTGTCAGGAATGTGTTGGACATCTTTTGCGGGCTATCGGGTCAAAAGGTTAGTACTGAGAAATCCCATGTTTTCTTCTCCCCTAATCTGCCCCCTCACACTAGAAATGAGCTGTGTGATGTTCTCCAATTTCGGTCAACCCTTTCTTTAGGGAAATACCTTGGCTTCACCATCAAGCATACATCGCTTCCTCAAGATTTTGGGGCTGTAATTGAGCGTGTTCAAAACCGTTTAGCTGGCTGGAAAACTCACCTTTTATCCTTTGTCGAGCGGGTTGTGTTGACTCAAGCCACCCTTTTCACTATTCTGAATTATGCCATGCAATGTGCAAACCTCCCTACCAAGATAACACAAAGCATTGATAGACTATCTCGAAACTTTATTTGGGGGTCTACAGAAAGTAGGAAGAAAATGCCTTTAATTAGTTGGTAAAAATCACAACAGCTAAGAAGGATGGGGGTTTGGGTCTGCAGTCTGCAAAAGAGAAAAATGTGGCTTTACTTGCCAAACTCAATTGGTGTTTTCATCAGGAAAAGAATTCTTTATGGGCACAGGTCCTTGCTCATAATATACTGGTTGAAGAAGAAGTCACCGTCTTAAACTTGTAGCTTGTTCAACTACTTGGGCAGCACTTAAAAAAGTCGAAGCAGTCTTCCAAAAAGGTATGAAATGGATAGCTGGTATGAACAGTAATTTATCCTTTTGGCATGATAAATGGCTGAGTGATGGTACATTGAGAAGCCTTATTGTAGGCCCTTTTCAAAGAGGGGAGGACTCCCTTCTCTTGAAAGATGTTATTCAACAAAATTTTTGGGATTTGGCAAGGCTGTCATTCACCTTTCCCTTGGCCTTAGTCCAAAAAATCAAGGCCACCCCTTTCCCTTTGGCAGCGACAAGCGTGGATTGTATCTCTTGGACCTCATCACCTAATGGAGATTTTGAACTCAAAAAGGCCTATAGATTGGCATGCTTGACTGATGACAATCCCCATTGTAGGCCTTTTACAGGGGGTTGGGTTTGGAAAGTGAACATCTATCCTAAAATCAGATGTTTCTTATGGCAATGCCTCCACAAGAGCATACCGGTTAGGGATGTGCTTGCTGCTAGAGGTATTATTACTCCTACCCTTTGCCCTATGTGTAATAATGCTTCGGAATCAATCATTTACATGCTTAGAGACTGCCCTCACTCCCGGCTATTTTGGGATTCTCTTGCAATTCCTATTTAGCCTGATATATTCTATGGTTCTAATCTTGAAGTGTGGCTTCGGATCAACTGTGCTTCACAGCAGAAATCTTTCTTAGGTTTGAACTGGGGCACTGTCTTTCCATTCAGAGTTTGGAGTTTATAGCTTTGGTGCAATAAGGTGGTATTTAGAGACACCTTCGCCCAAAGACCCCTCAAGTCTAAAACGATTGCTAGAGCTACGGAGTTTGCATTCCTCGGTGTTAATGGTAAGGTAAAACGCTCTGTTGGTACAAGCTGAATTCAGATGGCTCTTTATTGGGCAACCAAGGTTGGGCTAGTGGAGGTGGTCTTATCCGTGACTCAAATGGGGACTGGGTGAGCGGGTGTGCCAGAGCAATCGGTCATACCACCAGTGTGGCTATTGAGTTATGGGCCATCCGTGATGGTATCAACTTGTGCATTAATTTAAATTTAACAAATGTTGTTGTGGGGACTATTTTTGCCGGTCCTCGGCAAGGCTCTGGGCGCAGTGCCAAGGAGGCTCATATTGCCGGTCCTCGACAAGGCTTTGGGCGTAGTACCGAGGAAGCTCAGAGTGTCCCACATCGAAGAGAGCTTCCCCCACTTTCAACCTTATAAGCTGTGAAGCGAAGGAAGTAGTGTACCATCATTTCCGATTTTCGAAACACGGAAATGATGGTACACTACTTCCTTCACTTCACAGCTTATAAGGTTGAAAGTGGGGGCTTCTTTTATTGTGGGGACTATTTTTGCCGGTCCTCGGCAAGGCTTTGGGCGCAGTGCCGAGGAGGCTCATATTGCTGGTCCTCAGCAAGGCTCTGGGTGCAGTACCGAGGAGGCTCAGAGTGTCCCACATCGAAGAGAGCTTCCCCCACTTTCAACCTTATAAGCTGTGAAGCGAAGGAAGTAGTGTACTATCATTTTCGATTTTCGAAACACGGAAATGATGGTACACTACTTCCTTCGCTTCACAGCTTATAAGGTTGAAAGTGGGGGAAGCTCTCTTCGATATGGGACACTCTGAGCCTCCTTGGTACTGCGCTCAGAGCCTTGCCGAGGACCGGCAATATAAGCCTCCTCGGCACTGCGCCCAGAGCCTTGCCAAGGATCGGCAAAAATAGTCCCCACAGTTGTAATTGAACTTGATGTGAAGATTGTAGTTGATTTGCTTTTGAAAGATGAGGGAAACATGAATGACAATGATGTCATTATTGCGGATTGCAAAGAAGGCTTGCGAAGACTCCCAAGAGTTCGGATTCAACATTGCTTTAGGGAAGCAAATAAGTGTGCCGACACCCTTGCTAGAAGAGGTGCCGTTAGTCCTCAAGATTTTGTAATTTATCAATCCCCTCCAACAGATGTTGCCATGTTGGCTAGTCTGGATGCCGTGGGAACTTTGTATGAGCGTAATCGCTCCTTGTACTCTTTTTTCTAGTTTATGAATTCCATATGTTTAACCAAAAAAAAAAAAAAAACTCTGATGGAATTTATTTGTTGAAGATTTGCAACCATCATGTATATGGGTTTCTTGGTATTTTGCGGCTCACACTCTCCACAACATCTATGTATGAATTATTTTCAAGGTTATTTTGCTAAAATTTATCTTGGTTGAATTTTTGATTTGTCTCATTTTTTTTTTTATAATCATTTTATCTCTGATTATTATTATTTTTTTATCCTGATTTTACTTTTAAATTATTTAAAAATGATTTGTTTGAGCAATCCATATTGACACCTGCGAAATCATTGCCCTCAAGATTGGAGGTCCTATTTGATTTATCCTTTTGTTTCCTTTTGCACAGTGAATAGTTAAAAGCATATCATGGCTTACTTGCGTTTTATATGAACTAGCTTCCAACTTCATACACATACATAGATATACTTAAAAATATACAATAAGATGCATATTATAATTCTTATATATAATTTAAATACTACTGATAACTATTAATTCTAAAAAAAAAAAAAAAAAGATAACCATTTTTATATTTTGTTAACTCTTTAAAAAGTCTTATAAGAATATTATTAGGTATAAAATGAAAACTATCCATGATTATTTATTTATTTTTATTTTATTTTTCATTACTTCTTAATTTTTGTTAGTGTGAATAACTTTTTTTTTTTTTTTTACAATTCATTTATTCTAGACTCTTTGATTTTTGTACTCAATAACTCACTTGAATAAATATTTATGATATTGTGGGGGTAAAAGGCCCAATGTCAGATAATGGCCGTGGGCCAGTCCGAGGAGGCCATGGGCCCGAGGACACCCCGTCCTGAGGAAAGTACCTGGCCTGACTCCTCTCTGTCGTATTATCTATGCGAAGGAGAAAAGGACTTGTTCGAGGAGAACTTACTGCTCGGATCATTAAAGGAACGGCCGAGATGAATGTTCCAGCACCGGTCCTGATATTTCCAAGGAATCGCCTGACTTATATGGGCCAAAGGGGACAGGTGGCAACCAGGAGATATTTCACAAAAGGCTGCTGACACCGCATTTATGTGGACAGGACCACTGAACAGTGCTACCTCGGTTTCTACAACTCACAGAATTCTAAAGAGGGTGGCTGATGGGACAGGCACTCAAGTATAGGCCTGGATGATCAACAAATGGAAGGTCCAGATTGTCTGAAAGGGACTATATAATAGGAGAAATCCACCACGGGAAGGGGGAGGGGAACAATCTCAAGAACTCCTGTAACAATTCTCATTGAACACATTTACTAGAACAAAGCTCCTCGGATTGTGCCGAGGACGCTCTTTCACTCGATTCATCTCTGTTTGACCCACTAAAGCCTAGCTCTTCAACCCACTCTCTTACAAATTCATTGCGAGGATATCTTTTACTCGTTGGGCCAGAGTCCATCTCTCCTGTAGGCCCAATTTGTAACCTGTGTCCTTACAATTGGCGCCGTCTGTGGGAAGAGCTTGTGTGATAGTGAGTACAACGGTTAGGCCCCCATCCGCAAGAATCCTTGGGTAAGGCTGTTGTGGTGGCCAATATACTATGTAAGCAAGTCACCACATGAGACCAGAGTCTATGCTTTGAGGTGTTAATTACATGTGGAGGGTTGCTAAATGGGGCACAGCTCTAGGGGCTTTTGACATCAAGTACATGCCTCGAGAACTTTTATTCTAGAAGGAATATGTTGATGGTGCAGCAAATCAAAGGGGCTTCGCAGGGAGATAAACCTTGCGGGCCTAGCTCCCCAAAGAGGATAAGTCTTAATGCCGGGCTCGGCGGCCGGTCACACCCATTGCGCGGTGCCTGACCCTACCCATCGTGTCCTCGGCTCGGTGGCCGGTCACACCCATTGCGCGGTGCCTGACCCTACCCATCGTGTCCTCACATTAAAACGCTTTTTGGGTTTAGCTACGCCGGGTCCCTCCGGCCCTTTGCTAAACACAGCCTTAGCTACGCCGGGTCCCTGGACTCTCTGCTAAACAAAGCCTTAGCTACGCCAGGTCCTCGGACTCTCTGCTAAGCAACTCCTTAGCTACGCTAGGTCCTCGGACTCTCTGCTAAGCAAAGCCTTCGCTACGTCAGGGCCCTCAGACCTTCTGCGAAGCAACTCCTTGGCTACGTCGGGTCCCTCAGACCTCCTGCCAAGCAACTCCTTAGCTACGCCGGGTCCTTGGACTTTCTGCTAAGCAAAGTCTTCGCTACGTCGGGTCCCTCAGACCTTCTGCGAAGCAACTCCTTGGCTACGTCGGGTCCCTCAGACCTCCTGCCAAGCAACTCCTTAGCTACGCCGGGTCCTCGGACTCTCTGCTAAGCAAAGCCTTCGCTACGTCGGGTCCCTTAGACCTTCTGCGAAGCAACTCCTTAGCTACGTCGGGTCCCTCAGACCTCCTGCCAAGCAACTCCTTAGCTACGCCGGGTCCTCGGACTCTCTGCTAAGCAAAGCCTTCGCTACGTCGGGTCCCTCAGACCTTCTACGAAGAAACTCCTTGGCTATGTCGGGTCCCTCAGACCTCCTGCCAAGCAACTCCTTAGCTACGCCGGGTCCTCGGACTCTCTGCTAAGCAAAGCCTTCGCTACGTCGGGTCCCTCAGACCTTCTGCGAAGAAACTCCTTGGCTACGTCGGGTCCCTCAGACCTCCTGCCAAGCAACTCCTTAGCTACGCCGGGTCCTCGGACTCTCTGCTAAGCAAAGCCTTCGCTACGTCGGGTCCCTCAGACTTTCTGCGAAGCAACTCCTTGGCTACGTCGGGTCCCTCAGACCTCCTGCCAAGCAACTCCTTAGCTACGCCGGGTCCTCGGACTCTCTGCTAAGCAAAGCCTTCGCTACGTCGGGTCCCTCAGACCTTCTGCGAAGCAACTCCTTGGCTACGTCGAGTCCCTCAGACTTCCTGCCAAGCAATCCCTTAGCTACGCCGGGTTCTCGGACTCTCTGCTAAGCAAAGCCTTCGCTACGTCGGGTCCCTCAGACCTTCTGTGAAGCAACTCCTTGGCTACGTCGGGTCCCTCAGACCTCCTGCCAAGCAACTCCTTAGCTACGCCGGGTCTTCGGACTCTCTGCTAAGCAAAGCCTTGACTACGTCGGGTCCCTCAGACCTCCTGCCAAGCAACTCCTTAGCTACGTCGGGTCCTCGGACTCTCTGCTAAGCAAAGCCTTCGCTACGTCGAGTCCCTCAGACCTCCTTCCAAGCAACCCTTTAGCTATGCCGGGTCCCTCAGACCTCCTGCCAAGCAACTCCTTAGCTACGCCGGGTCCTCGGACTCTCTGCTAAGCAAAGCCTTCGCTACGTCGGGTCCCTCAGACCTTCTGCGAAGCAAAGCCTTGGCTACGTTGGGTCCCTCAGACCTCCTGCCAAGCAACCCTTTAGCTATGCCGGGTCCCTCAGACCTCCTGCTAGGCAAAACTTGGTCATGCCTGGTCCCTCGGATCACGTACCTTGGGTAAGTTAGCACCCCTCTACATCAATTTGAAACGTCATCTGAGGCCTCAAACGTACCCAAACCCCTCGGATCGTCCACTCAAAACTGTAACACCATCACAAACTCGTCATTAAACATTGCGCACTCCAAGTTAGCGCACTCATTCAATTCTGTTTCTAGTGGATAAGTTGGGAAGTCTAGTGGACCTTACCCCTAGAGAAATCAAAATCCCACCTTTCTCCTCGGATAAGAGGGAAAGCCGGAATTTTGAGGGGCTATTGTGGGGGTAAAAGGCCCAATGTCAGATAATGGCCGTGGGCCCGTCCGAGGAGGCCATGGGCCCGAGGACACCCCGTCCTGAGGAAAGTACCTGGCCTGACTCCTCTCTGTCGTATTATCTACGCGAAGGAGAAAAGGACTTGTCCGAGGAGAACTTACTGCTCGGATCATTAAAGGAACGGCCGAGATGAATGTTCTAGCACCGGTCCTGATATTTCCGAGGAATCGCCTGACTTATATGGGCCAAAGGGGACAGGTGGCAACCAGGAGATATTTCACAAAAGGCTGCTGACACCGCATTTATGTGGACAGGACCCCTGAACAGTGCTACCTCGGTTTCTGCAACTCACAGAATTCTAAAGAGGGTGGCTGATGGGACAGGCACTCAAGTATAGGCCTGGATGATCAACAAATGGAAGGTCCAGATTGTCTGAAAGGGACTATATAAGAGGAGAAATCCACCATGGGAAGGGGGAGGGGAACAATCTCAAGAACTCCTGTAACAATTCTCATTTAACACATTTACTAGAACAAAGCTCCTTGGATTGTGCCGAGGACGCTCTTTCACTCGATTCATCTCTGTTTGACCCACTAATACCTAGCTCTTCAACCCACTCTCTTACAAATTCATTGCGAGGATATCTTTTACTCGTTGGGCCAGAGTCCATCTCTCCTGTAGGCCCAATCTGTAACCTGTGTCCTTACAGATATGATCCCACATTTAATTCTAAGATTAGGAAATAAAACTTTCTCTAAAAATAAATGATTTAGGACAAATGACGCAAAATTTGACTCTAATTTTTGAAAATCTAATTAAACTTTCTGTAAACTTTGCCTATTAATATATAATAGCATTTAACTCATGCAAATGCATGAATGCATTTAAAATTAAACACAATTTTTATTATAAATATATAAATAATTAGTCAAATTATTTTAAAAAAATAGCATGTAACTCATGCATACGTATAGATACATTTAAAATTAAACACAAATTTTATCATAAAAATAAAAATAATTAGTCAAATTATTTTTTTTTAAAGTAAATGTAATTAGTCACATATTAAAATTCTTACCTAAATTTATTTCTACTTTTTTTTTTTAAATTTTAATAAGATAGAACATGTGATGATTTTTGTTGTATGGTGATTTTCATTGAGTATATGTGATTAATTTTTTTTTTAATTTTATAGTTCAATAATATTATATTTTTAGTATTTTGCACTCATTAACTCACTTGACACAAAGATTAAATTTAAGTGGACAGATGGCATAAACTTAAGTCGATAATTATAGTGTGATCCCCACATAAATTTAGACACAAGGTGCAAAATTGAATTCAAACTTCAAATTCTAATTAAACTTTCTCTAAGCTTTATCTATTAATATATACTAGCATGTAACTCATGCAAACACATGGATGCATTTAGAAAAATTAAACACAATTTTTATTATAAAAATATATAGGAAAAAGTTTAGCAATAAAATTTGTTGTAGCCAAAGGCTACAACCTTACTCAATATCTTTTTATTGGATGTGAAGATCAATAGTTATGTCATCAATAGTTATGTCATCAATAAATTGTTTAAATTGTAAGTTTATGTAATTTAAAATTATGCATAAAATATAAGCTTATAGATCATATAGTAAATAATATCCGATTGACACAAATTTTGATATGTATATTAAGAGCATAAAAAACATGTAATTTAACAATTAGATTTTCAAAATATGTAATAATATTTATCTTATTAAGTAAGGTTGTAACCTTAGGCTGTAACCAATTTTGTAGCTAAAATTTGTCCAAATATATATAATTAATCAAATTATTAAAGAAATAACATGTAAAACATGTATATGTATGACTACATATAAAATTTGATGATGCTCTTTCGAATCAGTAGGCTGGATGCTTGGACTTTGATGATCTGAAAGGCCTGCAAGAAAAACGATGAATCAAGGGAGACCGGGGCTGGCCGGCCTAAGACCCTCCGATGGTGAAGTTAGTTTTATTTTCAACTTCCAAGTCTATCCAAAACAAGAATGTCAAGAGAGTTTTCACTTACATTTTTTGTCGGAAATAGATGTTTATATAGGGCTATGGGAGCGGTTACCTTTTAATAACTTCCCCCTTCATTTGTGGAGGTCAGAAGATAACTGCTATAAGCAGTTAAGTTTTTGTCGAGAAGTTACACCGAGGTTCAAGGACCTCTCCACGTTCGTACTTTTCTATCCATGGCACTTCAAGTGAGATTCGTCCATGTTTGGACGAGTAATGGAGGTCGTCAACTTTTGGACGACCTTTCTTGGCTGTGGACGGGTTATGTTCAGTCGCCCATCTATAGACCACTCTGCTTTGGGGTTGATCTCTTTAGGATTCAAAGTCTGTGTATGAGCTTGGGAAGACCACCCATGGACGAGCTTGGGCTCTATGGACAAGTACCTGGGTGAGCCATGCCCATATCAGTTGCCCTTTCGTCCTTGTGGTGGTCATCTCAAGGTGCCCACACCCCCCCCCCCCTCTCTCTTCTTTTTTTTTTTTTTTTTTTTTTTTTTTTTTTAAATTGACACGTGGTTCAATTTGATAGGTTTTGGTCAAGGCTTTTCGTTCTCCGGGTTGGATGCCACGTGGCATGTCGTGGTTGCTCACGTCCCTTCGAATCTTGAACCCCGTTGCCTATAAATAGTGGAATTCCTCTCCTGTCCCTCTCATTTTCAAAGATTTTCCTCCTTGATCTGTCGTCTAGAGCCTCGTCTAGAACTTCCTTCTCGTCCATAGTCTCCCTCCGTCTAGAGCCAGGTATTTTTCTTTTCTCGTCTCTAGGTTTTTAAGTTTTCAAAGATGTCAACTGTTATATCCTCGTCTAGCAATAGTACGGAAAAAGCCATAGACGAATACTGTGACACCAATAGCCATAGTAGCTTCGACAATAGTTCTAGTGATAGTGATAGTGGTAGTGGTAGTGGGGGAAGTAGCACGGACGAAGGTTATGTTTCTGGCGTCCCAGGGGTCCCTTAGAAGTCCTTCAAAAACAACTTAGAAAAACTTCAGGGTCCCAGGCTGGCACCTCGTCTAGTGCTCTTCCGTCTAGCCCCTTGGACGAGGAGGAGATCGTTTACAGCTGTGCTGTAGGTATTTCGTCCAAAACAAACGAACAAAGGCTTAACAACCTTAAGCTGTGGTACCAAATTCCGGAAGATCTTAACCCTAGGTTGCCCGTCCATGGGGAATGGTGTTGCAACCCCCATTTTGGAGTTGGGGTTTACGAGGCTTATTTCCTAGGGGGTCTTAGATTACCCTTGAATGCTTTTACTAGAGAACTGCTTGTTAGGTTAGGTTTAGGTATTTGTCAGTTTAACCCCAACGCGTGGAGGCTAATTGTCTCCATGCAAGTTTTGTGGAGGGAGGTATTTGGTAGGGACCATCCTATTACAGTGGACGAGTTCCTTTCCTGCTACAAGCCCACAGAAATTAACCAATCCCTTGGCTTTTACCAGTTTATGGCCAGGGGTTCAAACTGTAGATTGATCAAGTCCCTGCCCTCGTCTGACAGAAATTGGAAGACGGAGTTTTTCTTCGTCTCTGGTTTCTGGGCCAGGAATTCTGTAGACGTTGGTAGGGATACCTTTGCCCCTTACACAGGGGAATTAGGTAACCTTCGTCCTGAAGGTATGTCCCCTACCTTGTTTTTCCGTTTACGGTTTTGTTAATTGTCTAACTTCTATTTACTCGTTGCTTTGCAGCCGTTGGACGACCTTCGTTGAGTAAATTTTATCGTGACCGCGTCCATAGAGCTCGTCTATACGCTGACAGGGACTTCCACTCCTTGGTTACACTTAGGTGCTTAGCTAAGTGGGGGCTTGGTCCAGATCCGTCCAACGAAGCCATCGCACACGAGGTTACGATCTGTAGACGTAAGTTTATGACCATTTTATTATCTACTCGCTATTTTTGGTTTTAGTTAGTTTTAATGTCTTTTATTTTGTAGGAATGACAACCATGAAGGAGAACAGGGGAAAGGAACCCGCTGACCAAGGGAGCCGTCCAGAGACCCAGACCCAGACTCGTCCTTCCACTAGGGACAAGAGGAAATCCATATCAAAAACTCTTGACTTAGGAAACTTGCCCAGCCGTCGAGGGAAAAACCCAAACATGGGTCGTCTCAGACGGTAGCTAAGTCCTCTCTTCCCTCGTCTCACGCACCTGTCCAGGTTTTGGATGATTCCCCAACTCTTGAGGCTACCCTGTCCAAGACTCCTCCGTCCAGAACTGCCGGGCCTGCCTCGTCTCAGCCTTCTCAAAGGGTTCCTTCGAGCCTTCTTGAGAGCGAAGATTTGGCTTGGGGCCGTTTCGAGAAGGCTGTGTCTGACGAGGACATAGCTGCATGCTACGATATGTCCTTAAGGGACTTTGAACATTCTGGTGTTCACGACCTTTTTAAGGTATTTATTATTTTTATTTTGTTTTATTAGTACTTTATATTTTTCTCGTCCAACCATTGTACCGTCTTTATCCTTTTGTAGGCTATGTCGAAGTTCATAGCAGCGTCCAGGCAGGCTACTGAATTGGACAAGACAAGGATTTTGCTAGAGACGAGGGTACAAGAGGTTAAGGACGAATCCAAGAAATGGGCTGAGGTGGCAGCAAAAGCTAGGGACGAGGCCAAGGAAATGCAGGACCACATCGAAGAATTGAAGGCTGATATCATAGAGAAGGATACTCGTCTTGATCATCTTCACAAGAGGAATGACGAGCTGAGTACCCTTCTCCAAAGAGCCAAGGGAGATGCCGTTGCTGAGTTTAAGGCGTCCAAGGAGTATACTGACTTGTTGGACGCTAACTACGCGGCTGGGTTTGAAGATTTTAGGATGGACGCGACAGAGAGATTCCCTGGGCTTGATTTCAGTCTTATCAAACTAAACCTTGGCGGCGCTACCTCAAGCTCCCTCATCCAGACAAGCTCTGAGGATGTCAATGTTGAGGACGATGCTACTACCCAGCCTAATCAGGACGACGCTAACCCTCCTCCCCAGTGAAGACGAAGGCTTTAACCATTCAGTTTATCCTGTGTTGTTTTCTATTTTTCTTTTCTATTTATCTTGGTCTGCTGTTTTTAGACCACTACGTAATTTAAGTACAATTTTCTCGTCCAAAGCTTTAGGACGAGCTTAAAACAAGCTTTTTAATTTTACTCTTGTGAGCTTTGTGGACGTTGGTCGTCCCTTATTAATGAATGGATGCTTATTTTCCTTTATCCTTTTCATTCATTTGAATGTTGTATGGATGGAATTATTTGCATTCCTATACTCAATTTTTAATGTCCATGAATTTATTCACTTTGAATATCATTTGATTCTATAACACTCGTCCATGGATGTTACTCCTTCAAACATCATGGAATTATCTTTCCCCTTCACCTATTTGGTGGACGGCTCTTTACTCGTCTTTAGGGCAAGTGTAAGTTTCAAGTTTCAACTTTACTCGTCCAAGGGCTTGATTTCTTAAGTTGAAGTTACCCCAAGGATCATATGCATTTCTCGTCCATGTCTAGTCCGAGTATTCCTCGTCCATGGTCGAGTTTGTTTAGCTTAGGCTCGTCTTTTATTTAAACGTTGCCCTGTTTCCTTATTTAAGGAAAGTTTAGACGATACGCCCCTTTGTCTAAGGGTTTGCGCTCGTCTTTAAGCCTTGGTCTGTTTCGTAGACAGAGTCATGGAGTTGACTATATTACATGTATTTAAACATCCAAACCACTCATTACCAAATACAACGTCGATAAGTATGGCACGTTCTTTTTAGAAAGTAGTGCCTTATTTATACAGACATCCAAACGTTACTTCGTCCATAGCTAGTTTAATAACTAAACATTTTGGGATAAAAACATTACATAATGTTGAATAATAACGGCAAGTACTCATTTTCGATTCATCCAAGAGGGTCTCGTCCAAGCTGGTGCTTGATTATTACTGGTAATACCTTCTCAGGTGCTCAACGTTCCAAGGGTGTTCCAATTTCCTCCCATCCAATGCTTCTAAGTAATATGACCCTTGTCTTTTACAGTTGACAACCCTATAGGGTCCTTCCCAGTTGGGTCCCAATTTTCCCTGAGCCGGGTTCCTGGTTGCAAGAGAGACCCTTCTCAGAATGAGGTCCCCTATGTTGAAACATCTTGGCTTCACCATCGCATCGTAGTGCCTAGACATGAGGTTTTTGTACCTTGCTGTCCTTTGCTCCGCTTCCATTCTTACCTCGCCTATGAGATCGAGGCTAAGGTGCAGCTGATCCTCGTTATCCTTGCCTTGGTACCGCATCACCCTGTGGTTTGCCATGTGGACTTCTGCAGGTATCACCGCTTTACTTCCATAAGCTAGCTTAAAAGGAATTTCTCCTGTAGGGGTTCTCGCAGTGGTTCTGTAAGCCCATAAAACACCGGGTAGCTCGTCTGGCCATAGCCCCTTTGCCCCCGCAAGCCGAGTTTTGATGATTTTCAACAAAGAGCGGTTTGCAACTTCTGCTTGACCGTTGGCTTGAGGGTGGGCGGGGGAGGAGTAATGATTGTCGATTCCGAAGTGCTTGCAGAAATCTATAAAGAGGGCGTTATCAAATTGCCGCCTGTTGTCGGACACTAGAACCCTGGGCACTCCGAATCTACACACGATGTTTTTCCAAACGAAGTTCTTGACATTTTGCTGTGTTATTTTCACTAGGGGTTCTGCTTCTATCCACTTGGTGAAGTAATCAATCTCAACCATCAAGAATTTCATTTGTCTGGTTCCAAGTGGAAAAGGACCTAAGATATCCACCCCCACTGGGCAAAGGGCCATGGGACCGTCATTGGAGTTAGATATTCTGCCGGTTGTCGGGGGATATTGTTGAAACGCTGACATTGGTCACATACCTTGACGTACGCCTTCACGTCTGCTTGAATGGTTGGCCAATAATATCCTGCACGGATAACCTTATGAACCAACGCTCTTGCCCCCGAGTGGTTACCGCACGCTCCTTCGTAGATTTCTCTCAACACATAGTTCGATTCGTCCGAGGCTAAACACCTTAAGTAGGGCTGGGAGAAACCCCGTTTGTACAGCACTTTATCCATAAGAATATATTTGGCAGCTCTGATTCTTACCTTCCTGGCTTCACCTTCGTCTTGTGGAAGCCTTCCATCTTTAAGATAGGCAATTATTGGAGTCATCCAGTTTTCTCTTTCTCCTACCTCTTGGACTTCCGAGAGGTCTATGCTTGGCATGTATTGAACTTCATCAATCTTATCCATGGCTTCTCCTGAAGAGGCTGCTTTCGCCAAGGCATCTGCTTCCATATTTTCCTCCCTCGGGAGTTGGACAAATTTGGTGTCGTTGAATCCCTTGATGAGTTGCCTTACTTTATCCAGGTATTTCATCATTCGTTCTTCCTTGGCTTCACATGCTCCATTTACTTGGTTAATGATCAACTGGGAGTCTCCTCGGACGATGATGGATTCTGCCCCCAGAGCTTTGGCTAACTCTAACCCTTTAAGGAGTGCTTCATATTCAGCCTCATTGTTAGTGGGTTGGTATTGCAGTCGGACGGCGTACTCCAACTTATCCCCTTCGGGTGATCTAAGTACAACCCCAACTCCTCCAGAATGCAACGTGGACGAGCCGTCCACGTTGATATCCCACTTCCGAACTTCGCTCAGTTCGTCCAGCTCTCCTTGTCCAGGGGTAAACTCCGCAATGAAGTCCGCTAGCACTTGTGCTTTGATCGCCTTCCTTGGTTGGTATCTAATGTCGAACTCACTTAGCTCGACAGCCCATTGGACGATCCGTCCGGCTGCTTCCACCTTGTTTATCACCTTTTTTAATGGATGGTCCGTCTGGACGTTGATGACATGGGCTTGGAAGTAGTGCCTTAGTTTCCTTGAGGCTGTAATCAACGCAAAAGCCAACTTTTCCATTATAGGATACCGTCCTTCCGCCCCTTTGAGTGCTCGGCTGGTGTAATAAACTGGTTTTTGAACTTTTGCGTCTTCTCTGATTAGAGCCGAGCTCACTGCATGAGGGGACACTGCCAAGTACAGGTACAATTCTTCACCGGGGATCGATGGGCTCAACAAAGGAGCTGTGGTAAGATATGCCTTCAGGGCTTCGAAAGCTTCCTGACATTCGTCCGTCCATTCGAACGATTTCCTAAGAATCCTGAAAAATGGCAAACACTTGTCAATGGCTCTAGAAATAAACCTGTTAAGGGCAGCCACTCGTCCGGCAAGAGATTGGACGTCCTTGGTGTTGTGCGGGGGTTTCATATCCATTATTGCTTTAATCTTGTCAAGGTTTGCTTCAATCCTTCTCTGTGACACCATGTACCCGAGAAATTTTCCTGATGAAACTCCAAAGGCACACTTGCTGGGGTTTAGCTTCATGTTGTACCGCCTGAGCGTGTCGAAGGTTTCCTGTAGATCGTCCAAATGTTTCATCTCGTCCGGGCTTTTTACTAGCATATCATCCATATAGACTTCCACATTTCGTCCAATCTGGGGTCGAAACATGTGGTTTACCAACCTTTGGTATGTTGCCCCTGCGTTCTTCAAACCAAAAGGCATCACCTTATAGCAAAACAGGCCTTGACTAGTGATGAATGATGTTTTCTCTTGATCTCTTTCTTCCATTCTTATCTGGTTATACCCGGAAAAGGCGTCCATGAAACTCAGCAATTTATGACTCGCAGTCGAATCCACCAATTGATCAATATGCGGTAACGGGTAACTGTCTTTGGGGCAGGCTTTGTTTAAATCAGTGAAATCCACACACATTCTCCATTTGCCATTAACCTTCTTGACCATCACTACGTTGGCCAACCAATTCGGATAGTAAACCTTTCGAATGAAGTTTGCTGTAGTTAACTTTTGGACCTCTTCCTTGATGGCATTATCTCTGTCAGGGGCGAATACTCTTTTCTTCTGTCGTACAGGCTTTGAGGAAGGATGTATATTAAGACGGTGGGTGATAACACTAGGGTCTATCCCCGGCATATCTTCATGTGTCCATGCAAATACATCAGCATTCTTCCTCAAGAACAGGATGAGGTCCTCTTTTACCTTATTTTCCATTCCTGCTCCAACCCTTGTCTGCCTTTCGGGTTTATCCTCGTCTACGGAAACATTCTCTAGTACTTCAGTTGGTTCAGCTACAACTCGTCTCTCCTCAATGTTCATCACTTGCGTGCGCTCGTCAATGGCTAGCATAGCCAAGTAGCACTCTTTTGCTGCTAACTGGTCTCCTTGTACCTGTCCTACTCCGTGTTCTGTAGGAAACTTGACCGACAGGTGATAAGTGGACGTGACTGCCTTCCAACTATTTAAGGTTGGTCTTCCGATGATGGCGTTGTAAGAGGATGAGCAGTCGACTACCAAGAAATTGACGTTGTTGGTTACCTGCTGTGGGTGTGTGCCTACTACCACAGGTAGGGTGATAGTACCCACCGGCTGCACCTTCATCCCACCGAACCCCACCAAGGGCGAATTCACTGGGCGAAGTTGGTTTCGTCCAAGCTTCATTTGTTGAAAAGCTGGATAATACAAAATGTCTGCTGAACTTCCATTATCTATCAACACCCTCCTTGTTGTGTAATCTGCGATGAGTAGAGTGATGACGATGGCATCGTCGTGGGGGTGATGAACCCTTCCAGCATCCTCGTCCGTGAATGTGATGGCCTGCTCGTCAGTTGTCCTACCTCCGGACGGCCGTCCAGAGAGCTGGACGTTCTGCACTACCTTCAAGTATGACTTCTTTGCCTTGGGCGACTGCGCCATTGAGTTTCCTCCTATGATTACTCTTATTTCTCCGAGCGGGGGACGTGGCAACTCCTCCGCCTTTGCTTTCATTTTTTCGTCCTTGTGATCTCGTCCAAGAAAATTCCTTAACTTCCCTTGCCTGATGAGGTTTTCTATTTGCTGTTTCAAGTCAAAACACTCGTCGGTGTCATGCCCATGGTCCCTGTGGAAGCGACAATATTTGTTTCTATTGCGCTTATTGGGATCTCCTTTCATCTTTTCAGGCCATTTCAGGGAGGGATCATCTTTAATTTGCATAAGCACCTGTTCCAGTGGTGCATTCAACTGCGTGTATTGCTGGGTTCTTGCTGAGGGGCCTACCTTCTTAATGTCCAGATCCTTCCTATCTTCCATCCGTCCCTTCTTTGGACGAGTACCTTGTTCGGAATGGCGCATGGAGTTCTCCATTCTCTCAGCTCTCTTCCTTTTCTTGGCTATGATTGCGTCTTCTGTATTCATGAAGTTTTGGGCCGAGTGGACGAGCTCGGCCATGGTTTGAGGCTCCTTTTCGTAAAGCTTGTGAATGAATAAATCAGAGTTCACTCCATTGTGGAAGGCTGCCAATAGCAACTTGTCATCTACTTCGTCTACCGTCAAGGCTTCTCTATTGAAACGAGTGATGAAGGATCGCAAACTTTCATTCTCTCCTTATTCGATGGTCAACAGGCTGGACGAGGAACGTTTATGCCTTTGTCCTCCAATGAAGTTGTTAACAAATAACTTGCTCAACTCCTCAAAGGAACTTACTGTATTCGGCGGTATCTTACTAAACCACACCCGTGCTGGCCCTTTAAGGGTGGTAGGGAAGGCTCTACACATGATCTCGTCCGGGACCCCTTGGAGATGCATTGTAGTCTTGAACGTGGCGATGTGGTCGAACGGATCCCTTGTTCCATCATATGAGTCCAAGGAAGGCATCTTGAACTTTGGAGGCAACGGATGGCCATTGATCACAGCCGTAAAAGGGGAGTCCGTTCAATGGACTAAGTCCTCTACTGGGTTTGCTCTCCTCATATTCTCCCACATCTCATCCATGGCTTTCTTCATCTAATCCATTTCCTTCTCCAAATGTGGCACCCTTCGTGAAGTAGCGCCGCGCGATTGGCTTTCTGGACCAGGATTCCCTCTGTCTTCTTGACTTTGGGCTTGTCCTTCAACGTATCCTTCGTAACGTTGTCTCCTTTCGTTGATCTCCCTCATCAACTCTTGGTTTTAGCGGGTTAACTCCGCCATGGCGGCTGCCATGGACTGTATGTGTTGAACTGAAGACGGTTGCATGGTAGGAACCGACTGGAGATCTCGGTGGGGACTGCTGGAAGCATCCCTGCTTTCTTGGTGGCCCGGACTAGTGGCCCTCGATCTTGTCCGAACCATACAGCCTTTTGTCGGAGAAAAGCGTGACAAGAACCTAAAAACACCAAAATTCACGAACTCTCCCCACAGACGGCGCCAACTGATGATGCTCTTTCGAATCAGTAGGCTGGATGCTTGGACTTTGATAATCTGAAAGGCCTGCAAGAAAAACGATGAATCAAGGGAGACCGGGGCTGGCCGGCCTAAAACCCTCCGATAGTGAAGTTAGTTTTATTTTCAACTTCCAAGTCTATCCAAAACAAGAATGTCAAGAGAGTTTTCACTTACTTTTTTTGTCGGAAATAGATGTTTATATAGGGCTATGGGAGCGGTTACCTTTTAATAACTTCCCCCTTCATTTGTGGAGGCCAAAAGATAACTGCTATAAGCAGTTAAGTTTTTGTCTAGAAGTTACACCGAGGTTCAAGGAAGGTTCAAGGACCTCTCCACGTCCGTACTTTTCTATCCATGGCACTTCAAGTGAGATTCGTCCATGTTTGGACGAGTAATGGAGGTCGTCAACTTTTGGACGACCTTTCTTGGCTGTGGACGGGTTATGTTCAGTCGCCCATCTATAGACCACTCTGCTTTGGGGTTGATCTCTTTAGGATTCAAAGTCTGTGGACGAGCTTGGGAAGATCACCCATGGACGAGCTTGGGCTCTATGGACAAGTACCTGGGTGAGCCATGCCCATATCAAAATTAAACACAATTTCTATCATAAAAATATAAATAATTAGTCAAAATTTTTTTTTAAGTAAACATGATTAGTCATATATTAAAATTCTTATCCAAATTTAATAGTACTTATGATCATTTTTTTTTTTCTAATTTTTAATAAGATAGAATGTGTGGTGATCTTTGTTGTGTGATGATTTATATTGAGTATATGTGATTAGTTTTATTTATTTATTTATTTATTTATTTATTTTATAGTTCATTAATTTTAGATTTTTAGTATTTTGCACTCATTAGCTCACTTAGCAAAAAAATCAAAAAACTTAAGTGAATAATTATGGTGTGGTTTCTACATAATTTAGACACATAAAGTAAAATTGGATTCTAATTTTAAATTCTAATTGAACTTTGTTATAAATATATAGATTTCAAATGTGTTTCCCTCGAGCTGTTCATTCTCCTAAGAGAAAAGTAAAGTTTTCTTGATAATAAATTAATGAACGCATTGGGATTGACTATACAAATTGCATGCATGTATCAAAGGAAACGTGAAAATATTTCACTTTCTATTTATGAGTTGATAATGACATCTTGGTGGAGCTGGAATAGGAATTGTGGCCAAACCTTCAGCTAAGTTTGTTGGTGGCATATTAGGAACCTTGTTTAATGGAAGTGTTTCACTTCTGCTGGGACTCAGCTACACCGAGGCCAATCTGGTCCCTACCTCCGTTTATCACCGTTACTTTATTCTCACATTCTATTCTCTCCTCTTTCTCATCGCAGACTCAAACCCCTCCCTTCAATGTTGTTTCTATTGGTTTGGGCCTTGGATCATTTAGATCTCTTAAGAATTTAGTTTCATGAGGGAAAAAAGCTAAACATAAAATATGGGCATGCATATGAGTGTCCTTGAAAGAGCATATAAGATAACATTTGTCAAAGATAATGCTTCAACTGAGTGATCTAATGGTACTCACAGTGTGAGTAGTCCGATTTTTGGTTGATGTTAGGTAGAGCAGTGAGTTCACAGCTACCGTGAATAGTTTGCATTTGGGAATGGTTTGTTACAACCAAAGAAAGAGAGAAGGGGGCATTGGGAGTGCAAGTGTTTAGCATATTTCCTTGACATGGGATTTGTTTTCTATCATATTTTCAGTTCCTCCATCTCTCCTATTGGGCTTCAAAATTAATTTGAATACCTAATTTTATTAATTAAAATAAAATCAATTAGACATAAGTGACCAATTACACCTTAGATCCTAATGGTTTTTGTTTGCGACTCAAACTTTTGAAAGAAGAAATCCATCAATACATACAGGTGTATGTATGCCCTTAAATTTGCACCATTAACTCCTTAAAATATTCGATTATTTTTTTACCATCTATTTTTAGTACACTACTGCCCCTGTGCACAAACGTCTTGACCAATTGACTTACATTACTTGCCTAACATCGAAACGGCATCGCTTTTGACTTCTTTGAATTGACCACAGCATCAACAATAATAGTTTGACACCAACGAGATAAAATTTAGCGGAAAACTAAAACAAATAGAAAAATGATGTTGAAGAAGAACCTCTAGTAGCAGGCCCGATTAAAATTTTAACCTGGGCTTAGACTATATTTAAAAGCCCGATCCAAATGAAACTAATTCTCAAGTGGAAAAAGGGTATGAAAACTTGTCATTCATTTGCTCCGGCTACTGATTCTACTGAAATCTACAGTCTTTGGGCCCTTTTTATATCAACCCCACCCCATTCCTTTTTTAAATTTGGGCTAGGACTACACACATTCTATAACTCTTAATAATTTAACTAAGTCTCAATTTTTCTGTGTAATTAGTTTGGCCTACTGGAAATTCCACTGTAGAATTTGACATTTACGTCAGTCCAATAATTTCTCGAGTTTGGATTACAGAAACTAGTTTTCAATATTTATAAAATTTGTTGTTATGGCTAGTTTTTTATTAGTTTTTATCAAGATCCACAATTAATATTATTTTTTTATTTACTTATAACCACTCATCATATCAGCCATTTATAAAAAAATTGGTAAAAAAATTTATATATCTAACATTACTCTAATTTCTCTAGCATCAATTTTTGAACTTGAGAAGCAAAAAAATATCGGCAGGTTCTATATATGCAGAGGATTCATATCTGAGACAATGGTACTAAAGGAGTTCAATATCTACATTGGCCACGGCCAATTCTTCATATCATTGAGTTCTTTCTCCTTCAGATTCATATTGTATCTGGTTTTTTAATTTTTTTTATTATATATTTGTATGAAATGTACTTCCTTTTATCTTCTCCCAAAAAAAAAAAAAAGTCCTTTTTTTACTTCTTTTTATAGAATTGTTTTCTTATATTTAATTTGTGTGTGAAAGTAGGAGTTGGGCAAGACAAAGTAGGAGCTTAGCTCATTCCTTATTTAAAGTTGGGCTAGGACTACACATGTTCTATACCTTTAATAAATTAACAAAAGCTCAATTTTTCCCGTGGTTAGTTGGGCCAACTGGGAATTTCACGTTTTTATCAAATGAAAATACCAAATATATTTTGCATATTCAAAAATCATGTTGGCAACGTAATGTGGTGTCACACTGAATTGGGTATTCTCGGAAAATTTGTAACTTGTTGTAACTTTCAGAAGGTAAATTTCAAAAATTAGCTTTTTTTTTTTCTCCTCTCCAAATTCAAATTTAAAACTCCTAAATTTTAGCTTCTTTTATCTCTCCCCTTTTTAATATTGAAATTTACTTCTTTTTTTTTCTTTTCTAATTTCCAAAACAAAATGGCCGAAGGTTTTGGTTAACTAGTTAAAAAAAAAAATTTTTTTTTTAAATAATTATAAACAGTTAGAAACAATTTTAAAGTGCCAATAACTAATTACAAAAAGTTTATTTACAGTTTACACGTGCTAAAATCTAGTTTCCTTTGTTTATCCAAAATGCAGGCGTTTTGATAACTTGCACGCACATGTTGGCCACGTGCTGCACTTAACGGGGACTTAACAATTCGTCGTCGTTTCCAGTGTTTAGCTTATTTTGAATTGCAAAACAGTATCGTTTCATTCAAACTGCTTTGTGCAAATGCAACATTTGCTTAGATTTGCTTTAAAATAAATAAATAAAAAGAGAGTAAAAAGTTTACAAGACTGATCACTGATAAATGCGAAGCAGGCTGAATTCAAGATGGACAAATAAGACATGAATTCAATTAAGGGTCTGTCTCTTTGTGGTTATTTCTCTTGTTTATTTGCAAAGCCAAAGATCAATGCTACCCGTAGTTATTTTAATTTGTTCGTCAAATCAACTCTAATGCCTCTTTGATGTTTGGTCCAGAGTTTCACATTCTTATCAAATTGAGCATTATAATTAAGGAAAATGCTAGGAACACGATAGTAATACATTCCCAATCTTAACTACCAGTAACTCACTTGCCTAGCATAACAACTAACTGCGCATCAATTTACTTGATAGCTAACACTGCTACATAAACAGTATTTACTCTTATCAACTTCATGGTCGTGCCATCATCTCCAACTCTCTCATGCGCCTATAGGAATGTGGGCGCCTCCTCCTCCGTGCCACCCATATCCAAATGCAGAGGCAGATCAAGCATAGCAGCACTACAAGTGGAATCACAATCCAGAGCCGGTAGATCTGGGAATCTACTGAGATGCCATTGCCAGCTCCTGCAGGATCAGCAGGATGCTCCGAGGGAAGTAAGGGCGAAATAATGTCTGCAGGTACATCCCATGGACGCGCTGGTATGATATCATCATCCAT